>JAIGNY010000088.1:20000-220000 GCA_020152595.1 Chiridota heheva | reverse complement strand
GCAAATTCACTCAACTGCTTCTACTCATTAAATTTCTCTTTTGATATAAGAATAGCTTACGACATAATATAACATTGCGGTGAATTCGTTTGAAAAGCAAGTAAGATAAACACCGGAAAACATTGAAAATGTTGAATAAATGAATAAATAATAAACTGAAAAATATCGTGATATTGCTCATGTTTTTTTAACTCACAAATTTATCCAGTTCTACTTCTTGATATAACAATATATCATAAACCGATATAGGTCTTCTTTATGAAAAACAAATCAGTCTGCGTCATGAAAATTGGTTAGGATTATAAAATGACCTTTTCAAAGAATCCCGAATGGAGTCCATCCCGCGAACGAGGGAAACCACTCTTTCATTCTACTTCAATATTTTGTCTGTGGTGATAGATACAAAAAATCACATCTTTAACATGGATTACCATTTTTTCTGAAAGTCTGACATTCGCCTGTTCACGATCCATTTCTGAAATGCCCGATTTATTTCTGACGTGACATGATCGAATCATTCCTAACCTTTTCAATAAGCAGGGATGGTCCGCAAGCCTCAAGAATGCCATAGTCAAACTCAAGAAGAAGGGAACTTTCTCATCTATGTCGCCATTTGAGTCACAACATGGTATGAAACAATCGGTAAGGAATGCGAATGGGAAAAGTATAATAACACTTTTTTTTTAGGATGAATACTTCCTCGTAATCCTGTCATAAACAGGTTTATGGCCGGAGGTTTCCAGGAATGACACTAAGTCTTCTTACCCAGTGCAATGGAGGGCCCTTATTTTTCCATTAGTTAGGAATGCAAACAAAACCATCATTCCATGATGCCTAAAAGGGAGTAAAAGGCAGGCATTGACGCCCGAGTTCTAGGGGGCCAATACAATTTGGAAAAAGATGTACGTTCGAAAGTTAGCGTTTCACTCTTGTGTTTTTTAGTTTATCAAAGATGATGTGTGATCAAGATACCACCAGGTTATGCATTGGCTCTCGGTGTCTCTGCACCATTTCCCTGCAGCTACGTAACTGGCTGAAAGGCTAGTAGTTGTACAGGCATCCTTGGCAATTATTCATGAACACATCCTATCCACAAAGTTCAGGTCTGGGGAAAGAGCCCAAAGATGGTTTTGGACATCTCAATGTTTTTACCAAGATGCACATCCAGAGTCAAAGGCACAAAATATCTAAATGCTCAAAGTACCCCCCCCCACTCCCTTCCTCATCATCATTCCCAAAAATATGCACTTCAGTTTTAGACTTCCACTTGAATTGCTGAAAACTGCCTCTGCATTAAATCCAGCATGAATTTCCAAGTCTTTTAATTTTGGTTATGGCTGATCGTAGGAAGGAAAGAAAGCTCAAAGCCTTTATGAAGTTCATTGAATTTTGGGAAAGGATGGGAATGTCTTTAACAGTTAGCTTGGATAGTTAGAAACTGATTGTGAGTAAAAAAAAAGAATGTGGACAAGTGCATAGGAAGCAGGGACTACTGGGAAGCAGGGAAACTGGCACCCTGAGAGGATTTTACCTTCTCAGTGAGAGGTACAATTGAGGAATTATTCAAACAATGAACAAAATTGGTTAAGTTAGTCGATCTTTTACTCGAAAAAAGGTAACTCGTTAACAAATTTCCCAATGTGCAAATTTTTTGATGGAAGCATAATAACCCCAAAGTGACCCTTCTTATGCACTTGATTTTGGCTTCTCTTCTTCAAAGAATTTGATTGGCAGAGGATTGAATAACAAAGGAGCTCACAAGAAAGGTGCGCAGTCTGCCAGGCGTATTTCGCTAATTTGCATACAGATACACTTATGAGTATGACCTGAAGTTTCAGAAAGCTCCAAAATGATGATTTGTCACCAAGGTATTTACTATTTGCTACAATACTGACAGTTAAGGTCCAAGTATGGTCAGGAGTCCCATTGATCACACAAACAACATTTTAGAAAAGAATTACAAAACACAATGCATGCTTGGCACTTTAAAAATATAACACATTTTATTATTCTCTTTTTACTTTATATACAAGTTAATACAATGAAACTAACAAAATCTAGCCAATAGTGGCAGTCTATTATTCCTTTTTGTCTTTAGATAGTTATTTTTGTACATAAAAGGAAAAGGAATTAAGTTTACAATAATTTGCATATTAATAAAGGCATATAATACAGTAAATAAATTGACATTCAATAGAAAACAGAGATGACACCAAATGAAACTGTTTTCTTTATCAGTATGCATTCATTAAATGCTTCTAAAACATCAAATTAAAAACATGGAAATGGGACTAAAAAATCTTGGGACATGTTGGAAATCTGACACTAGAACAAACCAAAGAACGATTAACTCCTTAAAATGGTGCATTTGCGAAACAAAAAATCCAACAAATAATACCACTCTTAACCAAATCTCTAACATGAAGTGTAAACTGTGCACCACATTTAACACAATTCAGCAAAACTGGAGTCTTGTCAGTCTTCATTCTAGATTTTGGCAATTTGTTAAGGCCTTCTTTTAAGAGAATAAAAACAATATTGCTTTGATCTTGTGGAGAGTCCAAAGAAGCCTGTGCCCCCCGGACCCTGACAATTCTGCGAATCTATACCTTTCATTCTAAAACCCCACCCCCTCACACCCTGACAATTCTGAGAATTAATACCTCTTATAAAAGAACCCACCCCTTGCACCCTGACAATTCTGAGAATCAATATCACTCTAATAATAAGACCCCCTACCCTCCAATACTCATACAATGGTAGAATCCAGTTGTAATATAAGTCTAGACATCTAAATTTGACATAGTATACTATGTTGGCAAGTGTTTGGTTCAACTTCAAACCCTAGATGGGATAACCCTAGATGGGATAACCCTAGATGGGATAATCCTAGATGGGATAACCCTAGATGGGATAACCCTAGATGGGATAACCCTAGATGGGATAACCCTAGATGGGATAACCCTAGATGGGATAACCCTAGATGGGATAACCCTAGATGGGATAACCCTAGATGGGGTAACCCTAGATGGGATAACCCTAGATGGGGTAACCCTAGATGGGGTAACCCTAGATGGGATAACCCTAGATGGGATAACCCTAGATGGGATAACCCTAGATGGGATAATCCTAGATGGGATAACCCTAGATGGGGTAACCCTAGATGGGATAACCCTAGATGGGATAACCCTAGATGGGGTCTATCTGAAGAAAAAAACTCAAGATTTGAGATGATTGGGATGAGACAATCTTATCCTGATGGACATTTGTTCACAAACAGACATTATCTGGCAGGTCAAAATTAGTCCTGTCAGAAAATAGCAGTTTAGCTTTAGGGGAATACGGTGAATCGGAAAATTTACATACTAAATATATCTAAGATAGAAATAAGTTACTTAGACGAGATACAGCCCTAGCCTCCCCTTTCTTGATAGAAAAGGTTTTGCAAGAACATTTAAGAAAAATCAATTTTCAACAGCCTAAGAAATACAGGTGCACAAACACATAGAGACAACACCAGCTTATATGTTTTGAAGACAATGATAAGCATGAATATAGCAAAAGATTTCATTAAAATATGTTAAAAGGGCAGTGAATTCTCAAAGAGTCTTTACCATACCCCCAGTCAAAACCTAGCTACAATAGATATTCTGATCATCTTAAATGACTGGAGTTAAGGAATAAAAAAGTCCATGTACCTTTTTCTGGAATTGAAATTTGTCTTGTTTAACGATTGCAAAAAATGCCATACATGGATCATTTGATATTTATAGACCACACCAGTTGCTTCAATAGAATGGTTGTGTCCTTGCCACCAACTTGTTCTGTCGTCCATGGCAACACCAATCAGTCACCATTCCCATGCTTCCATAACTCATATCAGATTATAACGATACAAATGCAACTAATGCAAAATAATCCAGAAAATAAATCCTACTTCACACAATTTAATTGCCACCCATTTTTCCGATTACATTCCTTTCTTCACAACAGCTAAAAAACACCCACATTTATTCCAAATATGCAAAATTTGATCATTTTCACGTTTTTGTTCGCCATGAAACAGATTTGTCATTCCTTCTTCAAGATAATTTTGAAACTAAGAACTGGTTTTTGTTCTTCATGTTTACTATTCATTTTAAGTGATTAGATCAGTGGTCAAGCAAGTTCATCTTATATAAAAGATGACTTTAAAAGAAACAAAATGGCCAAGAAAGTACTCAAAGTTCTCATTCCTTTAGGAGATTATTTGAGTTTAAAAGTTTGGCATTTGATTCCTCAGTCTTTTTCCATGTATTCTATCACTTTGTCCTGAGATTTCGTGTGGCTTAGCAACCATTGGATGTGTCAGGAAAGTAGTAAAACATAACTCTGTAGGTAATTATAATTTACCACCTGAAGAAAGTTAGATCAAAAAAATTTTGAATAGTAAAAAAGGTAAATAAAATTTGTTTAAAATACATTAACAATTGTGCAGATTGTGAGGATAAGGGCACCAACCTTCCATAGTAGACTTACTACACCAGCCATTTCAACATAGATAAGATAGTGTTTTAAACTTAAATATCTCCTCAACCAAATAAGATATTGAAGTAGTTTCTTCACCACTGTGTTTCATTTGAGGTCCTCTTTCATACAAGATATGCTTAACCACTGAACAAATCCTTTAAACCTCATCTCCCATCAAAGACACAATATGATCAAATCAACACAACTACTAACATGATGCAAAACAACAACCTTTTCCCTTCTTACTGCATAACTGTGAGCCTAACACATTATTATCTTATATTGGCAGAACAATTTTCAAATATATTTTTCTGGAAAAAGAATCTTTTATTCCGCATTTTAATAATGACAAGAATAATCCTACGAGGTATATTATCCATGCATGTGGAACTCTAGCCAAGGGCACAATGTGCAATTAAAATTCACGAAGGGATTCACTATGTCCGGTGTATTTTTTTAAGTAAATGACGAAGGATATGCTAATTAGCAAAGGAAATACTCATCTTAGGAGATTTCTTCAGATTTCTGGTTTAGTTGTGAAGGAAAATAAGATTCGTGCAAGATAACTTTTGTCCTGTATTCTTGTTCGGAGAAAATCTCAAGTGATTACAAACATGAAAATTGGCACAAAAAAAAAAAAAAAGACATTTTTAGATTTACACCGAGAGGAATATGTTGCAGCAGTATCCTCATTTCACTCCCTTGCAATAAATGTAACAAATTTATGAAAGGAAACAAATCTATTGGGAACAACCTTTTTGTCCTGTTGATGTTTATAGAACATACCAAATGGACAATTTCACTTTTAAGTTACCTTGAAAATATTTGCAGAAAGTATCTTCGAGAGTTTTAAGCTCAATAGAAGACTGGTGCAATATGCGCAAACAATTTAAAGAGTTTTTATTTCTCAATTATTAAAACATTAACACACTCGCACAACTTCTGCGTAGTTTGAGGGGTGGGAGGTTCTTAGAAGCATACTATGCATAGTAACAACATTACTGTTACTAGTTGTCTTTCAAAAATATACAAATATATAAGACCAAAATTTTAAACTCATGATTAAGAAGAGAAAATTTATGATCGTTTGTCCTTCCAAACTATACAGAAAAGGGAGTAGCTAGGTTCGTTTGCTGGTCATGTTCTGTTAATGCTCATCATGCGCATGTCAAGATTTCTCACCACTGAAAAACGCACGTAGTAACGGATGCCAAAAATCTCGACATTTGGGAATCCCCTAAAACTTGTTAAGTTTGACTGTTAGTGCAATCGTGTCATCTATTTTCATGACTGTTGTTGAATGTAAATGCTGCAGATTGAGCCTAAGCTTTATATAGGCTATGATTGGAATTTTCAGAGGAATTCTTGCTTGAAATTGTGGATTTTGAGTTGTGCAGTTTTTGAAAATGGACAATTCTGACTGAGCTTATGGTTGGGGATGACTTTGGGAAAATTTTGCCAATTCTGATAGTGAGCAACCAGAACCAAAATGTTTTGTGGTTCCGATGCTTTTTTTCATATGCTGATTGATTTGCAAGTTTTGTACTACCTGTCATGTCATTGCATATCAACACACTAGCTAACATCACAATTATACCAAATATGAAATAAAACAAATGCATTGTTAAGATATAAGCAATTCAAGATGTTTACATTAAGTCCAGCCTACTCATTAATATGCGTGACATCACCACCAAAAACAACAGGGCACATCTGCGGACCATGGGCTATCTGTGTACCACATATGACATGAATCCAGTTTACCATTCTTCAGAAACTGTGTTTACAAGCTCTTTTCAACAAAATCAGATTAAGTCCCGCCCACTATGCATATTAATGAAATCTAACATTTTTACATCATACACATATACACACTAGCTAACATTATAATTTTACCAAATATGAAACAAAACAGACATATGGTTGTTAAAATATGAACATTTCCAGATTTTACATTAAGCCCCGCTTACTCATTAATATGCATAATATCACCATCAAAAACAATAGGGCACATCTACGGACCATGGGCTGTCTGTGTGCTCCATATGACATGAATCCGGTGTATCGTGCTTGAGATATCGTGTTTACGAGCTGGACATCAAAAATAAGTTTAAAGCTCTGTTTTATCCGTGTAGAAATGACTGGTGTAGTAAGTATACTATGGAAAGTTGGTGTCTTCATCTTCACATTCTTAATAATTGTAAATGTACTTTAATGAAAGTTTCTTAATTTTTTTGTACTATTACTATTTAAATTATTTTTCCACAAACTTTCTTCAGGTGGTATATTATAAATACCCTTACTAAATTCAGTTTACTACTTTTTCGACATATTCCATGGTTTTTAGGTTTGTTTTTATGTTTGTTTGTTGATGGTTTTTAAGTCACAAAATCACAGGACAAAATATGATAAGAATACATTAGAACTTTGAGGAATCTGCAGGCTATGACATCACAACTTAGTCTGATTTCAGTCGTTTTTACACAAATGATACCAAACTTTAAACTAAGATATCTCCTTAGTGGAATAAGATTTTAGAACACTTTCTTCACTATTTTGCTTCTTTTGTCCTCTTTCATACCAGGTAAACTTGAGTGACCCCTGAACTAATCTTTTAAGTATTGGTTAGCACCACAGAGTTACATCTTATAACAGTAATCTTTGGCTGTACAGGTCCATCTATTAAAGGCTGAAAACATTTAATAATAGTTGAATACTTTTAATAATGGTTGAATACTTTTAATGCCACACACACACACACGGGATACCATTGTGCACACTTGATTCATTTTCTTTCTAGCTTTTTGACAAGAAAATGTGTTTAACCTCTATGCATCATTTACTGCAAAAGCCTTGCAATAGTAACTATACCTTGACTTCCTTGACTTATTTCAAGCCATTGCAAAGCTTGAAAGGTTCTTACAGACATACCATATACTAAAAGGACAGTTACACATTCCTTCCTGAGATAAGACTGAAAATATCTCATATTGTGAGAATGATCATAAATTTACTTTAAAAGAAATGAATCCAGCTTGATTTGACCTTTTGCGTATGGCATGAAAGATGTTTGCAGAGTTCCCATCTAGCTGTAAATAGTCCCAAGAATTTGGGGAGAATAGTTTTTATGCGCTCTTTATTTTGAAAAGGCACCCTTCCTTTTAGGATATTTAATTTATATTTTCATGCCTGGAAATAGCTACTTTAGCTGGCAAGAGCTACTTTAGCTGGCAAGAGCTACTTTAGCTGGAAGAGCCACTTTAGCTGGAAAGAACTCCTTTAGCAGAAAAGAGCTCCTTTAGTTGGAAAGAAGCTACTTAAGCTGGAAAGAGCTACTTTTGCTGGAAAGAGCTACTTTAGCTGGAAAGAGCTAAGTCAGCTAAAAAGAACTAATTTAGCTAGAAAGAGCTACTTAAGATGCAAAGAGCTACCTAAGATGCAAAGAGCTACTTTAGTTGCAAAGAGCTACTTTAGTTGCAAAGTTTACTTACTCCCATTTCAAACTCCTCAGGTCCGCATGATGCCAAGTTTACACATTGAACTACACATATAACCTGCATCACAGACCAATGAAAAGTCCTGAAACCAAACTATTGACATTCTTACTAGATCAACACCTCTGAAGAAAGCGACGTAAGTAAAATATGCAAGGTATCCTAATGAATTCGGATACTGACATTCAATCAGCATAGGAAGCCTTATGAATAATCACGAACAGTGTTAACTTTACCATGCCCCAGCAACCTTAAGTCATAAATCAAAAGAGGTTTAGGAACTAATGTGCATTTTACTTTGCAGATGCAAGATAGTAAGTAGTAAGTTTGAATGTCCCCCATGTATAGGAGAGATTTTTATTTTTCGAATTTATTGAAAAAATACTGAAAATCTGGATGGTTGTTATCTGCCAGGTACATTTCACCAATCAAAGTGGACTCAAAAATATAATAAATAATTAATCGTAAATAGAATATCTGTCAGGAACCTATTTCTCTTTTTACGACAAACCTTGATCTGTTGAATATATTTCAAGCTACTGCTTTTTGGGAACTAAAACCTTACATTCTATACATACGGTCATTAAAGCTCATTCCAATCAAGGTAAAATACACACTGACAAAGTTAGATGCCTATTAAATAAAACTTCCTGATGTACATTCAAATACGACCAACCAGTACCTGGGAGACAGTCAGAATTGTTCATTTCTTTCACAAAATAAGTATGTGAGTGCAGTGAGCTCAGAAGCACAAGAAACCAACTTCAGCATATAAGAAGGAACATTTAAAAGTTCATCAACAGTGAACTAACCAATTCCCCTAATACTATTATACCTCCGTCAAGGTCTCTGTGACTCGGTGTGCATGCCCACAGAGTGGCAGCAAATGTGAACGTCAAATTAGAAAATCTTATGCACTTCAAATGTGTGATTCGGCGCAGTCGATCTTCTCTACTTTTCCGACAATCTTGCCTTCATAGATGGGGAGGATTGCATCATCGTCGTTGATGATTTCATGCACCACACCGGAGGCAAACTCCTCACTTGGCATCTTGAAGGTGTACCTGTGAAGGACAAGATAAGAAACAAAGTCATTAGGATGAGTCTTCATTGCAGATATGAGAAAACAGAGAAGTAAAATACATGTAAAATCAATTAACCTCTCTGAGTACGGAAATAGGCCACACCCACCATAGCAACGCGGTAACTAGGTGGGGCAAACAAACCTTAAATCCACAATCATGCATGACCAATGCATTGACATTCATTTAGATGTTTGTGTGGCCTGCCGCAAAACTTTATTGCACTTCTCCAGATCTTTAGAGATTTTAGCAATTTAGGAGCAATTTACACATGGGGAGAAATCCCAAACGAATTATCAAGCTCCATTAGCATATGTGCCAGTCGGTATTTTAACGCTCCAGCCAATGAAAACATAGTTTTCTTTTAATCGAGATATTTGGTGGTATTTCCCAACCAATGTTATTATATATATTCAATCAGATTGCACCAAACGAAATCTGATTAATTTAAACATTTTAGCGAATTTTGGAAAATAAAATTATTTAAAACTACGCACTTACATGTATACAAACTGTTGCTGCATCCATGCATTGATCCATTTAAGGCAAACATGAAAACAGCAGCTTGTCTAATAAATGCTTAGGGCTAGACAAACGCTGCAAAAGTCCTAAATGTATCAGAACAAAATCTGTTTATGTTGAGCTAAAAATGAGTTTTGTGCCCTGAGAGTTGGTTGGAAAGATGCCTGATTTGTGCACATTGCTTGAATCCATACTAGTTAGGATATAAAATCCTATGGATACTGCATAAAGCTTGCATGATTTTGCTCACGGAATGTGTGGAGTAAGCCCTTAGTTGCTCTGTTTTGTAAAACATGAATATTCAACAGTTGTTTGACCTGAATATTAGAAGATGACATGCATGAACTAGAGTAGAGTCTCTTTGTTTGTTTTTTTTCTCTCAAGAAGATTCCCCAAACTTTGTGATGATTAAGATCATAGCAATACCAAAATTACAATTTCTTGTGGGTAGAAAGAAGCTCTGGGTGCAAGAGAGTTTTGATAACAATGTCAATTTCATTCACTTTAGTAGTGTGTTTACTTCACAGTTCCTTACAAAGTGAAAGAGCATAACCTGAGATATCATGGACTGTTAATTGACCTCTTTAAGTTAGTTGATTGACAGCCTTTTCGACTAATCACTGCACAAATTTGCCTACCAACAAAATTTGGTATCACCACCAAAACCAATCAAGCACACCTACAGACCATGGGCTATCTCTGTACTATATAAGATATGAATCCACTGTACTGTTCTTGAGATATCGTGTTTATGAGCTCAGCACCATACACACATATACATACACACACATATGCATACACACACATATGCATACACACACATACGTACATATGCCATCATGACCGCACAGGTTCCTGATGCTATTGTATCGGAACCAAAAAATAAACATTAACAATCCCAGCCTAGCGCTACTCAATTAACTACTCACCAATAAAGAAATAAAACAAAAAACAAGACTTGTAACCACCCCAAAATATATGTTGAGCTACTAATCATTGATGTTCTAGTTATTTGAATGAGCCAAGAAAGAAATATCCCAGACATTCCCAAAATAATCAAAGAGACTAAAATATTTGAACAAATGTTGGACAGTGTATTTTCCAAACATTTTCTCAACAAAAGTAAATATTTAAAAATGTTGCTCATGTATTTCTTAAAAGATGAAAAGATGTCAAGGATGCAGACATCACGAAGTTGCTATTTTTGAACTCCGCTCTCGTTAAATATGAGATCATTGTTGCTATCTTAAACCATGGAGTTATTATCTAAAAATAACTTCCATGTTTTAACATATGACTGTCCATGTCGCGATAAAGCTGATCTTAAAATGAATCAGAAAACAGAGGAATATAATAGGTGTTCGGAAAGGTACAGGATCAAACATGTACTCCCACATGTGTACACCCTGAATCTATTTTTATTACTTTAACTACTTCCAGTGAGGTACTTTCAAATATTTTAAAGATTTACAAACAAAAATGGAAAAAAATTAAGAAATTTAAACAATGACACTTAATACTGATTCAATGAATGTATGTATGGTATGGATTGGTACGGTATGGCATGTGTATTGAATTCAATACCAGCCAAAACTTAATCAATTGAAATAATTACATATCTATATGGTTAATAAAGTATTATAGTAATATTTTCTTTGAGGCCAACCACCACCCAATTTATTTCAGTTATGTTCAAATTTTTGACTATGTTCATACTCTGCGCAGGCCTGTGTGTAATTAACATGTACAGATATATATGAAGTTTTTTTTCTTCATAGTTCTTCTGCCACTCCAATCGACTCAAATTTGTCCACAAACCAAAAACAGCAAAAAGTACTATGTGACCAAGAGCTGAGCACAAATTGGGTCAATATCTATTCTCCAAATCCAAAACGTATCAGAACTATCAGACAACACAAAGCCTGAAAGGGCAAACTAACAAATATATAGATACAGATTCCAACTAAAATTCTCAAAAACTGATGAAAAATCAATGAGGCTCACAAAAGACATGCACGCTTCAATGATTCCTTATGCACAAAAAGGAAGAAGAAGTAAAAACAGAGAAAAGGAACATAATTTAAAAGACTGGTGTAAGACTTCTTCTTCTTCACGTGGACATAGTTTTCTGGAGCAAGATCAGATTCAACTAGGCATGTATGGGGTTAATGAAGCACATGGAGTGAAGTGTTTACACCCTCATAAGCAGAAAGAGAGCTAAGTTTGAAGATTATCTGCAAAAAGTTTCAAGGAATAATCATCACAGGAAAGTTCTTTTCTTCTTCTAATTGAGAAAGATTTCATTCAATTCTAGGTCAAGTGACAGCTGAAAAACATCTTTAATCAAAATAATACAAAGTTCTAGGAATTTTTTTCTTCAAATTCTATTAATTTTGTTCTACAAATTCTATTAATTTTGTTCTACAAATTCAGAAACTGATGACTTTTACAACAAATTTCCCATAAAAATAGTCACTGGTGGTACCATGTTTTAAAAATAACCAAGAAAATGGAGAGTTATTTAACTAATGACATATTTTTGGTACATTTGTATGCACAATTAAGTCTTGAAATTCTTCGCTAAAAGGAAAATGCAGCATTTTTTTTTTACAGTTTGCGGAAAAATTGACCAGTTGCCGCCTGTCATCCACTACATTCATTCATTACAATTTTTCGGCAAATTAAAACCCTTCACAAACTTGGATGAGCTTTAATTCAGAACATAACATTTTAAGTATCCAAATTTTCAAAAGAGTACGTGCTTTATTCAGAATTATTCAATCTTTTTGTTAATATTAGTTGAGAAAACAACCAAATTTGGTCAATATCCACAAAGAATTGATCTCTTTTATTCCCTTCCTTATCTTGGTCAATGTACTTTCAAAATTGGTTGAACATTCTACATCCAGCTTGGCGTTGAAGTGTTAAGTTCCCAGAAAGTAATGGTTCCTGGTGAGCCTAGCTTTAACCTTGGTCTTTGAAGTTGGGACAGATGGAGGGGAGAAGATAATTAGTTTGCGGAAACACAATACTCCACTCACTGACCACATCACATGATGTGGGATACAAGAGGTATGATATCATGGATGTACATCCATGATAATATCAAGTCCCTGTATCACCAGGGAGAAGCTCCCAGATTAACTCGGAAGAAATCACACACAAAAATCCCTTTTCAAAGAAGAAATAACCACAAATAACTTCATGTATCTATTTACATTGGCTTAAGAAATTCTAAGCAGTTTTATTTTGCTCCAGACTATCAAGATTCAAATGAGATTGTAACTTTGCTGATCCATGTAAATTACTTTCGTTGATTTAAATGTAAAAAATATTCAAATAGTGATGCTCTAAAAAACGGGGTGACACATTTTGCAGATTGGTAAAAGTAGAACTTGGTATAAAGCCTGGATCTTGCACAAGATAAAATAAAAGTTTAGTCATGGTCGGCGTTATCTGAAGGGTGTTGTTCAAATCAAATATGTACCCTTTCCGAGCCTTTATAAGTTTGTCACCATGTCCCAGTTTTTACCTTCCATGTCCCTGAAAAAAACCTTGATAAATATGGCACCAGTGTATGTTACATACATCCCATTGTCAAACCAGGAGACCCTTAATTCCCATATCTCTCTACTTGAATCAATTTCTTCTGCCACTTGGCACCATCTCTAGCACACTATCTTACCAACATGTTGTTTTACTTGCGCATTTGAAATTGATGGAAATTTTTTACCTGGTGCATTTTGAAAACAATCATCATACTAAATTCAAGATAAATGCGATTAAAAATATCCATGCTAGATGCAAGTCAGCAGGCCTACAAGATAAAAAGGAATTAAGATGAACAACCGGACATCACTGCAGAAAATTTGAATATTTTAGTGAAAAACAAAACAGGGATAACAAGTTCAATAAAATGCTAAATATGTTCATGTTAGAACCAAGTTTTTTAACCCTCTAGCATAAAACTCCTAACATTGCCACAAGCTTCATATTAGTGCCACGTTTTAACCCTCTAGCATAAACCTCCTAGCATTGCCACAAGCTTCATATTAGTGCCACGTTTTAACCCTCTAGCATAAAGCTCCTAACATTGCCACAAGCTTCATATTAGTGCCAAGTTTTAACCCTCTAGCATAACTCCTAGCATTGCCACAAGCTTCATATTAGTGCCACGTTTTAACCCTCTAGCATAAAACTCCTACCATTGCCAAAGCTTCATATCAGTGCCACGTTTAAACCCTCTAGCATAAAACTCCTAACATTGCCACAAGCTTCATATTAGTGCCACGTTTTAACCCTCTTAGCCTAACACTCCTAGCATTGCCACAAGCTTCATATTAGTGCCAAGTTTTAACCCTCTAGCCCAAAACTCCTAGCATTGCCGTAAGCTATTTTCTATTGATCCAGAATGCATGCTACTACAGCTTATTCTAATTTTTCTTTCTTTTCTGCCAGAAATTAGGTCAGCTAATTTCGTGCCAGAGTTTTTTTTTAATTCAGAGAGCACAATTATGCATCACACCACTAACACAGAATAAAGAAGTCCTTTATCTGCATTAACGGATTCATACCGAGATCACCTTTGCAGCTTTATTAGTCTTACCTGGTCAAAATCGGCGAATAACTGAAGAATTTTCATCCCAATTCAATTTTACGGAACACGGTCCTAACCAAATTGCCTGCCTTAGGGCATTCTTGCTCATTTCCAAGCTTTTTCAAGCGCATATTGACCTAACCCCAATTTGATATTCACAAAATACATGCATTCTTCATTTCATGAAAGCCGAATGAAATGTTAAAGGGGGTATTGGCATATGGTATTAAGGTAAAAGGGTAATCCAGTAGTAAATTGTGAATATCAGTCTTTGCCTTTGTCAGTACTGTGCATATTTACTAGATAAATAAAATGAAGTATTGATGAAGTATTGAAAGGCTTATTTTTTCATGTAAACTTGGTAATTAAAATTAATGTCACAAAAAATTGTCTTCAATGTTAATCAAAACATGAACGAACATGGGTCTAATTTTAACAGGTAAACATTGGTGCTAAAACAGTAATTTAAGAAAGGCAGAAAAATCATACAGGTTTGTTTCAACGTCATAAATAACCAGGAATATCAAAAACATTCATAAAAATACAGCAAATGGGATATACAGATGCAAATAAAAATCTGTCTAAAATCATAATACAGCGTTTCTCAACATATGCTGCATCTCGAGTGTGTGAATTATGAATTCCTCTCAGCAACATATTAATACATTTCTATCAGTATGATTCCTTTAAAGTTACTCGCGATTATCACATTATATTCAACAAGACAATCTGCTTTTCATAACAGAACTTTAGGTGCAATTGGTTAAAACCCAGCATACAAATTAAAACTGAAGTATATGAAGAAAACGGTCTGTGAAAGTTGTGAGTGTGTGCAATACACACACACTACATGTAGAGAAGTGTACCAACAAAACAGCTGTAAAAACTTCCCATCTTTGACTGAAGAGCAATCTACTTACATCCTCTCAAAAACAATTCTGCCTCCCATTGTTCAGGTGACATAAACAGGGAGAATAGGTACTTGCCCACCATACAGCTAACAGCAATATAAATGACCTACTATACACTATAAAAGATAACTACTTAAGGATCTACACAAAAGCCAGTCTGAACAGCTAGTTCCATTCCCTGCTACTGTTAATTACCTAAAGGAAGATAAATGGCACTCCTAATCAATATCAGTAACTTTCCAACCCTGGAAAATAATTTCAGGAATCTCTCCAACCTTGTTTTTTTTTTTTATTGTATTGATTACTTGGGGAGGGGACTATGGTTCGGTACGTGAACTACGGAGTCTAATCTATTGAGACCAAATTGGTTTATAGTTATTTGAACGAATGCTACTTACATCATAGGTGGTCTGAGCAGTAGTAACTTTCTTTGAACTGCTTTTGCTCTCCCTTCACATTTATTGTTTAAGTGAAATGTTTATCCCAATGAAAGGTTTCATGATGGAGCTTGACACAAAAGGAATTGAAATATAATAGTGCCACTTTCACAAAGGGGGGAACTTGTTGCTGATATCTTAAATCAATGCAACCAGGTATCATTTTCAGTCCCAAATTATACAAACAGAAGTCAGGTCGATACAATTTCACTCACTAAGTGATTAAATCAGTAAGGGGTTTTGATGCACAATAAAGAGTTTCTAAATATTTTCTGTACTTATGGGAAAAACATCCTCAAATGTTGCACTTGCACTAAGTTTTTTTTTTTTTTTTTTAAATATTCACTTACAAAAATGAATATACATGAATATTCAGTACTTTTTAGCCATTTTGATATACATACAACTTTTAACTACATGATCTAATCTTAAAAACTTGCTCATTAAGATACTCTTGACACCTCTGAACAATGCCACTGTCCCCACCCAAGCAAGTAGGTCTCTGCGGTTTGACACGTATGAATACATGTAATTCAGACATTTGTAGCTAATTAGGTCAAAATAGATTCATAATGGCTCCATGACATAAATAATCAGGTAATGTTTACATGCATGGCATGGTTAAACCAGGCATACTGTTATCTCTAACAGTATCCCTGGTTAAACCCTCTCCTGACTCACAAATCTTATACAATGACATTGCGTCAGTCATTGTTAAGTTTGTCTTTGTTAAGTATTTTTGCTAGGAAAGTCACTCTAGAAGGGGAAGGTTCTATTTGGAAGAACAATAATTGTTGGTCATACTGTGTACATGTCTGCATGTCACAAAGCATGTTTTTTAGCCTAACGCTAAGATATGATTCAATAACTATGTCCAAAACATAAACCGAATTTAGTGGGAATGCAAATGATACAAAAGTCAGTGTAATTTACCACATCCTGCCTAACGTTCCCTTTCCCAAATATGAAAGGCAGAGCAAGGTAAAGTACATACCATTTATGAGCCTACTTAATACCCATCAACACAACTATTGAAACCCAACTGATAACATTTCCCATTCATTTACTGTTGCCACTTTCCACCCAGTTAGGTCCATAGGTAGCCCAGCAGTCCAATTTTAATAGCCTTTTATCAACTTCACTTCTGCCTGTCTGTGGGCATTGCCACACATTCCAGCTTTGTATGCCCAGCTCATATTGTGAATTGCCACCAGCTCCAAAAAAATGTAATGCCTGCAGTTACGAAGGATATAACTTCTCGATGAAGTTCAACCAACATACAAAGCTTATTAATAATATCAGGTCATGAAATTCATCACTAAAATTTTTTCAAATTCTGAAAGAAATATCTGCAAATGATCTTGTTATTTCAGTTCAGCCATTTCATTTGGTCAATGCTTTATTCATCTTTTGCAAAGAACTATTTTCACCAATTTGGTGCCTTCTAAAAGGAGGCCAAAACTGAACAAAAAAGAAAAGCCTTGGGGACTTAAACGAAATGGGCAATAATAAAGCAACAACTCAAAAAAAAAAAAAAAAAAAAAAGATTAAAGAGTTGCCTTTTTGTATAACTATGATCTGAAGCACAATGGTATAGGTGACTTCAAGAACCAGAAATCAGGCAAACACTTGTTGTTTTCAACATGTGTTTTTTTTTTTTAAACTTCTCTGAAATTTAGGTCAAACTGCAAGCCATTGGAGCAAGTTGACTAGGACAAAGAAATAAACAACCAGTTTATCACTATTGACAACAGCCTAAACATGACAAATTCTTAAAACCAAAAAGGGTAATGGTTGTTTTTTTTTCTTTTTTGCGTTTAATGTGTAAATGTAAGAATGTTCTACAGAAAATGAAACAAAAATATCTCTTGTAGTTGCATGCAAAACAACGTTTAAAAGCTTTGGATAAACAACCGACAAGTTGACAACAAATTTGTAAATAATACAATAATTTGGAGGGAGTTTCCATAAAATGTGATGTTCCAGTGCTAGCACAGACTCATATTTATGTTTGTTGACTTTATTACTAAAGATTGAAAAGTTATGGATTATTTTTGTTTACAATTTTCCCCCTAAAAAACATGAATTAGTTTTATAACTGTGGGAAAGGGCTAATTTCAATAACCTGTTCTGAAGTTGTTGTCCCATTGACTATTCAGAATCTAAAGCCTAATACAGATACATACAATCTGATCAAGCAATTCTTTCTGACGATGAGATACATGTATATAAAGCAAACAAATATCAGCTACATAGAAATTAAGAAATAACCCACTTTATCTAACCTTGAAATTTGTTAGTTATCACTCCCTCTATCTTACTTTTTCCGATCGCGCATAATCAGTGCTTTTAATCGGCTTCCCTGAACTACTTCGTGCTGTATTTTGTCAACATCATGAATTCTGACACAAGTGCTCACCCACATCCATTTGTCTCATTTTTTGAAAAGTTCACTAAAAGGTACACATTTCATCCAAGAGTAAATATGATTCATACTTTTTAAAGACAAAAAATCCCAAATGGACACCCCGCTGCTAAACACAATGTGACATCCTTACTTATCTTCCAGGTTATCGGAAAATATGAAAAGAAAAGGTAATGGTTACCACCGAAACAGCCGTTAAACGTAAGCAGAGTTCATACATAAGTTATATTTGACTTGGTGCCCACATAAATTCTTCATGCATATGAAATCCACCCAGGTAATACAGTTATAATTAATCAGCAGCAATGGAAAATCTGCAGTGCGAACACCACACGTACCACATGCAGACAATTCACCCTAATTACAATGGGTGTGTTTGTTGGGTATGCATGATACAACCTCGTGCGTTAATAATACTCAGGTAATGAAAGCACCGAGTATCAAAGGAGGTGGAAAACTGGCAAGTTCATATTCTGGTATGTGAAGTTGATAGAAAGATAGAACAAAGCGGCAGAATTGATAGTTTTGTGCCCAGTTTTATCAATAACAATGAAAGAGAAGTGTTATATGGCATTGTGTCAAGTAGAAAGCGGGCTTTTCTAATTCACTGCACGCGATGCTCACATGACATTAACGCAATATATTTCTTGATTTGGCAATTCATATTTGTATGTGATGTGTTTTTTTATATCAAGAAATTTTGGTATTATATCGTTCATATAACTTCCTCATCCAAAAATATCTCCTTAATTTCTTTCTTTTATATTTATTTATTCTAATTTTTCTTCTGCAAAAACATCTTGAGTAATGAATAAACAGTCTTCCTTTAAATACATATTCCTTTCAAAATGAATTTGACAGGGATTTCTTCCAGGGAAATTTTCTATTTGCAAAAACTACTCAGATTTTGAAATAGGAAAAAATAAAAATCAACTGAAAATGGATGTATAAACCAAACGAGTCATATCCGACTTCATTGTGTAATTCAAACGAGTCGTACATAAGGTGCAGTCACTTTGTGAGCATTAAAGCTTCTCTTTCAAGTTTCTTGGCTGATCCATTATAAACAAAACGATAAATGACAGAGTCAAACACCCTTATTTAAAAATCCTCAAGCTACATTGCCAGTCAAGTTTAACTTGCCAATATCCTGTATTTTCACTTTTTACTTGATTAACCACTGCTCGTCCTCATCCGTTTCATTACTTACCGATGAATGAATTAGCGGTAGCAGTTTATTTCCAAAATCATTATTTACTCTTAAGAATTCGATTGACCTTTTGCGTTTCCACTTTGGTAGACAAACTAGTGCAGTTTTGAAAAGTTTCGACTGACAAACACGCAGTTCTATATCAACTCTGCCATTATACTATCGACATATACTTTCTGTGATATAGGCACAATAACGATTCATACTGAATTTGTGAATTTTGTTCAAATTTAATGAATAATTCTTTAATGGGAAATACTATTCTTCCAAATTTCTTAAAAACCAATAGGTCTACTTGGCAGGACATCTATTAAAATCAAATATATTTTTGACCAAATGTTATCTTCCATCAAAAAGTCCATGGATATAATTTGCCTTGGCTCCTTTTACGAATCATTTACACCTTCACAGAAAGGTTACAGTAATGAAAATTGCTTTTCAATGAAATCATTTTTAATCAAAACTGATTTTCAATGTTATGATATGGCTGATCAAGTTCCAGTTTATAAGTAAAAATATGCACAGATTGTGGATGTAGACAGTTGAAATTTGGCAATAATTTTGAGTAGATTTTGATGTTTTGTTCTTTAAAGTCAGGTGACTTCAAAAATCGCTCCCATCTCTAAGCTGAATCAGGATACATACAGTTTAAAGTTTCAGAAATGTCTTTGTTAAGATAAGCTACTTTCCTTTTAAATTGTACTGATACTTGGTTCGATGTTTAACCGCACCATGACAGTCAAATGTGCCAGTACTGACACTTGAATGAAAATAATGAATTTTAATGAAGGAAATGGAGAGCCATTATAACATTGGTATATTTTCTGGGTTCCCAAAAAAAAAAAGGTGGAAGTGAATCTTTAACTTGGTATTGATGGAGCTTTTTTGTGCTTATTTCATTCACTTCAAACAAGACTAGCTAATGGAGCTTCTAGGTGCACAAATAATCCTTCAATGACTTGAAAATCTCACCATCAAAGGACAAAATGTTTTAAAGCATTAAACAAAATTCTACCTATATCTCTCCAATAAACATATTATATTAATGTCCACTTTGATAAACATCATCACTTATCATGAAGAACTATAAACCTTATTTCTTCATTTGCTTCAAGTATGAATCAGACATGAAAATCATCCACACCTGAATCTAGACCATGTAGGAAGGTCGCTGTACTTTAAAAATAGAAACCGACTGTACATGTAGTTCTATCTTCGTTTGCTTTACTCTATTTCACACCATCTTAATGAAAACACAAGAACAACAACGAAGACAAAACAGAACAAGAACATGGCAAAACATTTAATCCTGTTTTCATCGAGCCAATTAAAGATTTGAAACGGAGAAATCAATAAAGTGCATCTCCAATGCCAAATGTTTGCCCTGCACTTTCAGTCTCTCTCACAAAACTCCTGACCTACACCAGTTGATGAGGACAGGAAGCATGTATTTTACTTCACATATCCTGTAACTCTTCTTTCTAATAGCAAGAGGCAGATCTTAAGAAATTAATCGAACAGACAAGATTTAATCAGGCAAAGAAAGAATACAGGCAGCGATTCAAGTTTACATGACAAAATGGTCATTTCGTTGCTCTTTTTCCCCGCGTAAGGTCGGGCGTTTTAACAGAGTAATAACAAAAATACGAACCCTCGGGTGAAGATGCACTTTCCACGCTATTATTGCTGTAGTGCGCTTTATAATTTCTAACATGTATTGTGAATCTCTCAGCAGTAAAGCTTATTTTTATCCCACACTAAACATTTTGATTACAGCAAAGATGTGAACGATTCTAGAGGCTTTTATACAAAATTTCTACAAAGATATTTACCTCAATTTCTAGGTTATCTTGATTAGCAAAAGTTATTACACATTTTGGTACGCTGTGTACATATGAATAACAATAGTGTTCACTAAAGTAGCAAACAAACGAGGAAAAGGCAAAGTTTCCTTTCACCATTTTAAGAGTAAAATCTTTACGGCAGAGCTTTATTTCATCATTTTAAGAGTAAAAGTGTTATTGTTGTCTTAAGGAAGTTCACAAGCATGATTTCTCCGAAAAATAAGCACATCAGGTACCTAAATGAATGAATTAACACATCAGGTACCCAAATGAAAATCCCAAGACAAAAATGCATTAACCCAAAAATAGCGTTATCATCCAATTTCTTCCATTTGTGAAGGAATATCCTACTTATTACTAACAGCTACACCTACAAGATACCTTATTTTGCATATCCCCTTTAGAAGGTTAATTTCGTACTCTAAGAAGCTTAATTTGCAGAGCTCTTTACACTTTGCTCCAGTCAATGGCTCCTCGGTTATTGAACCTGGAAAGTTTGAATTTATTTAACCATCCAACCGCCTTAGACTATGCAAACTCCTGTAATTCATAATCTCTATGATAAAGGCTTGGTCTATGAGACCAATGCTTTTGATTCTTTCATCCATCAAAGAGTTGAATGGCCTGAATCCACAGGGAGAATCAGGGAATGTATTTTCCTTCTGCGCATCCTAGAAAGCTATAAAAACACCTGACTACTCTTCACAGATGTATCTCGGGGGTGATTTTGACAGAAATACACTGAATTTTGTGTTGACTTAAAAAGGCAGTAGAAAAACTTTAAATGCTCTGTCCAGAAGGGAACACAAAATTGACCATAAACTCCTTTCAGATGTATAAAGAATGAAAAAAAAAAAATAGAATAAAAAAGATAACCTAAAAGCTTCTACATAAGTACAAAGCTCCGATTGGGCAGCTTTTAAATCTGTGGGAAATTCATGGTTTAGTAACAATGCATCCCACTGGTTGTGGTCACTAATATCGCTTTTCAATATTTGCAGTCAGAATAAATTAATTTTTAAGTTTGAGATTATGTTATCTTTAATTGCCAAAAATGTAACTATTTTTGATTAAAAAAAGAAAAAAAGAAATGGGAGAGATTAAAAATGTATTGCTTATTCTAAATACTTAGGTTTTTGCTTAAATAAGGATAATAAGAACAGAAAGCAACCAAGTCAGTTATTACAATTAGTTTTTCTCCTTAATAATTAAGTAATCAATGATACAGATGGTTCACTCTGTTGTAGGTGAACATCATGCACAAAATTATATTTGCCAATATTACTGTCTAACCTTCAAATTTCCATAACACTTATATTTATATGATCAGTTATTTCTCATATCTGTTTTGCCAAAATGATCCTGATGGAATTTCTTGCCACTTTTATGATCATTCCAATTAAAATTAAGTGATTTTCTCTTATAAGCTTTGTCTTTACATCTTTTAAAATGAGTATTTTTGACTAATTCTAGGGTCTAAAAAAGTCACTATTTTCACTACTCGACATATACAACCATTATATCAATAAAAGGTAGCAAATAACAGGAGGCTCAAAGTGTATCTCTTAGAAAAATCAAATGTAGACAAAAGCATTTACCCAACAAAAGTGCATCTCCAGCAGGAGGTAGATTAAACAATGCATGAAAAATTAAAAATTAATCACTATAAATATGTCAAGGAGTGTGCAGATCAACACAATAAACCTGCCCCACTTCCAAAATCAAATCTTCCCAAAAAATAATTACAAAAAATTTGACTTAAAAAAAAGGACATTTACAACTAATTCAATAATACAAGACACTTGACATTTCAATGCAAGTTCACAAAACTGTAAATTGCATCTCGTCAGTCAGGGTTTGACCTGGTCGGAGCACAAAGGTCACCCAGGTCGAGAAAGTGATCTGACACAAGAGATGAATCTTTAATCTAAAAAGGTATCAGATTCGCCATTGCGTGAGCTCATCTCATTTCAGTCTTTCTTGCTGCAGGTTATAGTCTCTTTCAAACATACCACACCAAATTAACCTAACTTCTTTCAGCTGTTTGCGTTCTATTTTCGTTTTTTTTTTCTTTCCCATTTGGCTTTCATAAGTCTTGTTAGCCAATCAGCATCTGTCTATTCATGGGCAGGGATGAATGCTTCTTTCAATCAGCACTTTCCATATTTACGAAAAAATATCTAGAACAAATAATGTTCAATCACTGGAGTTTTCAATGAAATGATGAGATCCAATTGAATCGTAAGATTAGGGTAGGTCTCCTTTCATGGAGGAATGTTACATTTCAAAAAATTGTGGTTATGAAAATACTTCTGAATATTCTGTGAATTTTAAATTGAATCAATGCCATAATTGTAATGGATCATCATCTAAAAATAACTTGAAACTTTGTTTGTCTAACTTGAAAAGATATTCATACAACTGTTGAGATATAAATATTAATTGAATCAAACTCCTAATTTTGCAATTGATATGATTGTGACGGATTACTGTCTAAAATTAAGTACAACTTTTCTTTTACTGTACAAGATATTCATGCAACTGTTGAGGCATATGTCTATGAAATTGGCCGCCTCTCTCCAAATTATGTTGTGAGATAGTTGTGCATGTTAAGGCATTAAACTATGAAAGTGTTCTCCCCATCCCCACAGAAAACACATTTCTATTTTGTTACATTTTCTCTTTGTATCATACGATTGCAAAAGGAAAACATACACCATAAACTTTTCTTGAAATTGTGATAAAATTTCTGTAAAAAGGTTTTGTAAACCTTCATATCACTTTTTACAAAAACAATAATAAAATCAAATTGGGGAAGCCCCACCATAAAGCTGAGTGACATCCAATCTTTCTCTTGTCTACTTCCAAACACACAGAGAGAGATCATTTTAATATTGCATTGCAACACTGACACATCCCCCAAAAAAATTCAATTATCTCGTCCAAAAATTGACAGATCGACTCATGAAACCTGACGTTATGTCACTTCGTGTCTTTTTAGATTTGAGATGCCAACAGTCAATTCAGCTTCTCTCTAGACCATTTCCCAAATGTGGTAATTTGGTACGACTTTTGATGAGGCTCCCGACCAATACTTTTCAATTATGCACCAAAACGTAGAATTATCCTGAAACAAAAGCCTGATTGGAACAAGAATAGGAATCTGACATATGTTTTCAAGATGCAGGTTTTCTCTCTACATATCTAGAGCTCATCAAATTTGATGTGCGATGTCAGAAGAAACAATTACTTTCCAAAGAGAGAGTTTGTATGTCATCTTGATAAGGATAGGAAAATGGCACTGATTGAACAGCAAAGAAGGGGGGAAAATCTCAGTGGCAATCATTACTATCTACAAAAAGCCAACCAACATACAGATCAATTACTTCACTTTCCTTGCACAAATTGTGTTTGCTTTGTAATAATAAATCAAAATTTAAATTATATCTTGAAGATGATACGACTCATACTCCTCTAAGTTTTGTCTTGCCATTGACTAATTTTAAGTCTTTTTAAATGTGTCAAACAAGAGCGTACCTCACTTTACTAACAGATCATACTGATAATCCCTGGAGAGTAGAATCATACTCATTATTCAAGGTTTTCTTTTGCAAAGTACATCCTTTTCGTTGATAAAAACAAAATGATCAAGATATGCCCTATTTGATGAAAATTTCACAAATGAGAATAAAAAAAGATAAATGCAACAAAATATAACAAATGTCCTTGACACAACAATCAAAAAGATCGGATGAATTAATTTCCCGAGATACCTGTCTTTTCCAAGACGTAACTATTCAATACGCATTTGCAAACTTAATGCATTTCACCTGCAGGTCTGAAGTACACTGTAGGTCGAATTTTCATTTCTTTAATTGTCAGGGTGACAAGAAAATTCACTATGAAATGGTAGTATCTTGTTCAACAGGGATGAACAATTTGGTTACTGTTTTATTATATTAAGCAGTAATCCCAAATGCAATGGTGAAACTAGAAACTAATTATCAGATGAAAATAAGAATAGAAAAAATTGTCTTTAAAATAACAGAAAGATTCCATGGTTTTTAATCAAGATTAATCACAGCTTGCAGTTACACTGATTAGAATAAGGAAGGAATTCACATCACAACATTACAAACTTTCCTTGAAGGAAATATGGACTTGCAAAATGTGCCAGAGAGAATAAATTATGTCAGATGTGAAAAGGGATTGAGGACATATTTTCTTTTAATCTCACCTGTAAGTTCCTCTTTTGCTGATGAGTGTCTTGAAATGACGAAGAGTGATTTGTTTTCCTGGAAGAGTTGTCCTGTACGGGATTGGGTCATTGCATAGATAATAAGCTACTGTGGTCGAATCTCCCGAAACCGTGGATGCTGACGAAGAACTTCCCGACTTCTTCCTATAATGCCAAAAGAGCGGAAAAACCTCTTTGTGAACATATACGACAGCAGAAATGATTATTTATAATATGTGATTCAATGTAATCAAGACAATATTGCTTTGAGGAATGTCGTTAAAGTGTTATTTCATCAAAACTGAATTTTCTTCTCTTTCTTGGTTGAAGTTTTGTGCTTTTGATTTATTAATATTCTTAGAGAAAACACTTACCAAACAATGCAACTTAAAAAGTCATAATAATTAAAAGAATTAATGATCATAAACCAGAATACTAATATATAATATAATCTAAGAATGTATACCTGTCAATCAATCAGTATCAGGCAAACTCACACTGCACAATTCATTAAATTATTTACTACATGTTAGTTGAGGCAAGTGGAAACTTTGAGCTTAATTGCTTCTCAACCATTTCCAGTAACTGAATTTTAGGAATTTAGAGAGCTACAAAAAGATTGTGAGCTATCTGCCCATTCACATATCACAGGTCTACATATCGCAGCTCTACATATCGCGGCTCTACATATCGCAGCTCTGCATATCACGGCTCTACATATCACGGCTCTACATATCACGGCTCCACATATCACAGCTCTTACATATCACAGCTCTACATATCACAGCTCTACATATCACAGCTCTACATATCACAGCTCTACATATCACAGCTCTTACATATCACAGCTCTACATATCACAGCTCTACATATCACAGCTCTTACATATCACAGCTCTACATATCACAGCTCTACATATCACAGCTCTACATATCACAGCTCTACATATCACAGCTCTACATATCACAGCTCTAAATATCACGGCTCTCAAATATCACGGCTCTCAAATATCACGGCTCTACATATCACAGCTCTACATATCACAGCTCTACATATCACAGCTCTACATATCACAGCTCTACATATCACAGCTCTACATATCACAGCTCTACATATCACAGCTCTACATATCACAGCTCTACATATCACAGCTCTACATATCACAGCTCTACATATCACAGCTCTCACATATCACAGCTCTCACATATCACAGCTCTCACATATCACAGCTCTCACATATCACAGCTCTCACATATCACAGCTCTCACATATCACAGCTCTCACATATCACAGCTCTCACATATCACAGCTCTCACATATCACAGCTCTCACTTATCACAGCTCTTACATATCACAGCTCTACCATACAGAGCAAAAACCTCAAATTTTAGTCAGCCTCCAGTCAGAATTCAAAGCTATCTTTTAGGTCTACTTGGTAGGTAACATCCATTAACTTTTAAATGTAGTTTGCTAACAACAATAATATCATGTGACCTACCCTTTACTGCCCTGGTCATCATCTGTTATTGAGGATGATGTTCCTTTCATCTGTCTGCTAAGTGTAGACGAGGCACTACTTGAGGGCTTCCTTTCTTTTTTACCTGAGACACTAGCACCCTCTTGAGGCCTTGATAAAATAAAATAAAAATTTCGGAATTTATTTTTGCTATGAAACAGATAAGAATAGCTCCTAATTAACTATTGCCCTCTTTTTTAAACAATGTGACCCTCTTCCCGCGCTCAATAAATAACTCCAGTAAAAATCTTCTGTTAAATAAGTTATGTAGGTTAGATGCCAATTTCAGCTTATTTCGAATGAAACACTTAATCACTCAATGCCATACGCAATGTTTCTTGATTCACAGGATTATTATTTATAATAATCTAATGTTGTTTTACTAAAAAAAACACTAATACATATATATATATATATATATATATTTATTTATTCCCTCCTTACAGACATTCTCTCCTTACAGACATTCAATGTTGATATAATATCGGTGATTCAACTGTAAGTGCACTTTCCCAACCTCAAAAATAAACTAAACTTTTAACATGAACTTAAAATCTGATATTCCAGGAGGCTTTTGTGTTTGGCTTAAATGAATTGTTCTCCCACCAATAATGGAGAAGATGTTTCAGGTTATTATCTATGTACCAAAAAAATAATAACACTTACATACCCTCTGGTATATAATATCAACTATATAATAAAACCAGCTCTAAATAAACAAAACAAGATTTTTATTCACATAACCCCTTCTCATCAACCTAAAGAAAACCTGCGGAAAGTTAATCCACATGGTAAAGTCATTCAGCCCATAGGTTTGTTTCAGTCATTTAACCCCTATTTCCGGCTGAGTCAGGGCATATTTAATTTTATTCTTGCGATTTTTTTTCCTTCTTCAGAGGATCGGTAATCGGTACCTGGTGCCTTACACCCTGAGGGCAAAGTGAGCATCAATTTCTTTTCTCAATCACCTTTCTTGAACTGTTGGGTGTACTTTTACTAGAGGTGACAAGGACCAATTTTTTTAAATCATTATCAAACATATGTGCACCAGCACTACTACAATAAATTATGGCTCTTTTTTTTCAAACATTATCAAGTAAGAACCATATCAATTAGTCTTCACAACAAACTGGAAAGAATTGCAAATGAACAAAACCAGTTGTAATGTTAATCACAAACATGAAATCGCAGGAAAAGAAAACAACATTTAACTTGAAAATATAGGCACACCATATTGTTGCCGTTAAACTCTTTCAGAAATTGTAACGCTATATACTGCCATGTTGTCTGTTTACTCATAACTAGGCCTAGGCTAGGCCTACCATCTCAACAAAATTTGTCTGACATTTTCCTTTTTAAACTGGTGAAAACTGTTACAGCTTTAAAGGAGAAAAGGAGATGGCGGCTGAAGAATGAGGGCGTATTTTACTTGAGTCTCATGATAAATCAAATACTTTTCTTCCACCCAGCAATACAAAATATCATAAACGCTACCAACAACTTTGTACATATTTTTCCATTGACTTTGATGATGGGTGCACATTTCTGTATTCAACAACAGTAAAAAAAAAGAGACCGTGTGATGTGATTTCTATTGGTTAAAATCTTGACACATTTATTATCAAAAACATCCAAGGTTGCATTTTGGTATCTTACCTTCCTTTCTGCTTACAGGATAGATCAATCCTCCTTCTAGCCTCCTCCAGGACCGTCCTGGCATTTGGCGGTTGATTCAGAGGCATGGAGGGATCTTGCATAAACGGTTGTGATGGCAAGTGAGATGACTTGTGGATAGTGTATGGTACCGGAGGTGTATGAGTGCGTTCCTGAGTTGAGTTACCTCCCGATGTCCTTGAAGTGGAATACCCAGATAATTTCTTTGGCATCCTTTAGGTGGGAAAAAAGATATGATAAACATACATCTTGGCGATAATACCTTTTTATTTATCATCAACAAAAGCAGAAGATGGCAATTATCCTGGGTTATTGATTGCAAATCAATTTCATCAATTGTCACCAATTTGTGACAAAATACTTCAAGAGGGAACCTCCTCAAATAGAAATTCACAGGGCACACAGTGTTACTACAAACAAGCTACACTTCTTTGAAAATGACTGATATTTAAAGCTTGTCCCTAGAAATATTGCTTGGAATGTCACAAGTAAATCAAATACATTACACATCAGTGACATCACATTGGTTTTTGATTGGCTTATCAGTATTTGGGTAAATAGTCAACCAATCAGAAACCATGTATTGTATTGTACAATATTATCCGCACATTAACACAAGAACTGGCTTTTCAAATCTAGCTTACAGTAATGACTTACCCAGCTGAAGACCCATCTTGTGCAGTACGATGTGACCGTTTGCTTTCACGATAACTCTTACTTCCTGGAAGTTTGGCCACACCAGTCATTAGGTATGGTTCCCCTTGCCTTATCCAGGATTCAATTCTCTTACTGCAAGAAAATAGACAAAAATGTCAACAAAACTGAACTTCAAGATGAAGAGGAAGACTATATGCACAAAAGATTGGATAAATCTGATCAGGTTTCAATGTGGTTCCAAATATGTGTACAGCTTTCATTGCTTTAAAATCATTTTTTGGTATTTTACATAAAGATTGAGAAATTCTAAGATTTAAGCAGTTAGAAAAGTGCGAAGTATGCTTTTTACAATTTGATATCAATAGATAAGCCTTCGGATCAAAACTTACTCCTGCCATTGTTTAATGTATCATCAATTTTAATCAAAACTGAAAAGGAATTAATAGTCCAGCTAGAAGTTTATTAGAAATATATTTAATATCAAAAATCCTGAAATTTGCTGTTCTTTTCCAAATAGCTTGGCAGAAGAATAATGTATTTAGGATTTACATAAAGAAATGAAGTAGTCTGCTGTGGTCCTATATAACAAATCTTCATACATTTTTTTTCTTTACACCTGAAAATTAAAACCCTGTAAAATACGCTAATTTTCCCCAATTCTTATTTACTTTTTGCCATGGATTTTCAATATATTTTATGATAATTTAACAAATGTTGCCACACTTTCTCCATTGACCATTACTTTAAATTAGTCATTTTTCGACTTACTTTTTCTCTCCATCGTCTGAAGGTAATGATGGTGGGCCTTCAAAAATTCCACTGTCCGTTGTTTTGGATGAAGAAGAAATATCTGACCCTTTCTTACTGGATTTCTTCTTGTGCTTTGAATCCATTATAACTTCAGTTGAGTACGGACTCATACCAACTGTTTCATGAGAGTACACCCTAGCATAATAAGGCAAATCAACTCCAATACGATTGTGCGGCACTCCCTCTTGCTTTCCGTAACTATAGTGCCGATGAAGATGATAATGGTGCGAAGAATCGGGTTCAATTGAATACTCTGAATAATGTGTACTGCCCTCCTTTATTCTTTGCCTCTGTGAGTTTTTGTGCATGTATGGCAAAACATTCCGACTGTGAATGTTTGGTTGTTGAGGTAGCTGGGGTGGGTTAATTATTTGTGACACTTTAGCCCGGTGCGAATGATCCGGCGATCGTGAACGCGACCGAGGGGAAAATCCACCTGGACTGTGTTTTGCTGAGTCTTTAAATACCCGTAATAAATGTTCATCAAGAATACTGTTAGGGTCATCCTCATGGAATCCTGATACAGACAGAAGTGGTTCGGTGTCTTTGGTGATTGGCTGATTGACATCTAAATCCTCCTCCTAAAATCAAAATTCAAAATGTGATAAAGAAAAACATTTCAAACACATACGTTTCTTTTGTTATTTCTATGACAGACTAAGACTGAGATCATAAGAAAGCAAAAAGAGAAGAAAAAAACTAAACAGCAAACATAAAAAAAAAAACAATATCATTTAATTATTCACTTCAAACTCCCAAATTTATATACTACTGATAGTTAAGCATAGCTCACCTCAACTTTCCGCAGCCTAGCTTTTAGCCTCTCTTCTGCTTCCCTGTCTTTTAAAACCATTTCCAATTTGTCTGTCAAAATCTGAGCAAACTCTGCAGGTTTCATTGGCTTGGCTTCTTTAGAGGGACGTGGCATTCTCTGCAGAATAAAATAAAAAATTACGTTTCTTGAAAATTCATCATTTTTTTAAATTCAAGTTGAACACTGGTGGATTTAATACTTATGATTCTGTTATTGATACTAAACTATAATTTGATATAAAAATAGAAAAATATCATCTAGGCATGTTTCTTACGGGCATTTCTGGAAAGGACATCACTCTTCCATTCTGGTCTAAGTGCCGCTTCATCTCCTTATGGCTTCTCCGCCTCGTTTGTGGTTTGAATATAGGAAAGCCATCACTAAAAAAGAAAACATTTTGAAAATAGTTGTCTCAAATAATGTGCATTTAAATAGACCTACATTTAAATCAACTCACAATAATATCCCAGAGCCCCAAAAAATTATGCTCGGGCCAGTGGGTTTTTCCACTCTATTGTTGTGTCACTGATAATATCACACAAACAAATACAAAATATATAGAAATTTTAAGTAAAGAACAATTAGTTTTAAATGTTTGGCTCAACTCAAACCAACAAATAAAGTTTTATCATCATTATATTCAAATGGTGAGCAAAAATCCAAACCTTCCAACACAAAGCTATTATTTTAAAACTATAAATTTGATTTCTTTAATCCTCTAACAGTCTATTCTTTCCAAAAAGTCAACCCGCCCTTTGCTTTCATTTCACCAAACTCTTATCAATGAATCAAAATTACTACTGTAAATGTTAATGGACTATGGACAGCTAGAGGCAACATGGGATTAATTGGTTTAAAATATAATCCAAACAGCAAAATATTCCATTAAAATTGGTAAACAATTGACCAAATTTACAGCATTTTTAATTTTAGCTGTTATTGCACAATAATGTGTGACATCAATGGGGAAGGCTACCTTTTGTAAAACCTTTAATCTTTTTTTATCCCTCTGTCAATATGTTGTCTGAAATATAGAATTGGACTTCGGGCAAAATTTGATGGAACTTTGTCAAACCCCGAATCATCATGTATCTTAAAAAGACATTCTGAAATTCACAAGTAGCTGAATATAAAGAATATTATTTAAAGAATTTTATAAAGATTTTGAGATGTGGTCCTCAAAATAACACAAATTCCAAACAAATTAACAAATCATGAAAATCATAACTTGAAAACTAAATAAGCTTTTCACAAATTCTAAAAACTATTCTACTCAGACTTTACATATCTAAAATCTGCTAAATGTCCATAGTCCTTTGACAACACTTCCAAGTGCCACCTCCTTATCTTGGTCAAAGATTTTTGCTAGATAACTTTCTTATCTGAGGACAAGACACCAGGAGAGACCCTTGATTTAAACGGCAAAAATAATACATATTTTCTGCTCCAAAGCACAAGCCTGCTCAATGTCCAAAATGAGCCTATCCATAAAATTTGCACTTGAACATTTATGTAAATATTCGGATGTGCATTTTCATTTAATCTATTAAACAATAAATGATCATCTTAATCCATTGTTTATCGGTTGACCGATACCATGCCAAAGTCTGATAGAATAAAGTCCTGTTTATGTTGCAAATAGTTTGTAGAACCATTCACACACTGGGTGTACTGTAGACTTGTTTACAGAAAATAATTAGCACCAGTGTCATCAGAAATCTGCTTCAATTATTCTTATTTAATCAATTTTAAATTAAAACCTTTTAATTGTTTTTATTTTATTATTAAAACAAATGAGTATGATTTTAATTCATATACAGTATGTACCAACAATGAGGTTTAGAGCTTACAGGTGTGTTGTCCAATCCAAAAGGGAGTTTGAATACAATATCAATGCCCATTTGAGGATTTTTGCTGAGTGTTCCACAAATTAACTTGGGAGAAAATTATTCAGGGGAGGGGTTGTCAGGAAGATTAAACTCACTTGTGAATGTGAATCTTGTTAAGTAGTAAAATATAACTATGCAATTGTACCTTTCAAACAATTAACTTCAAAGTTTCATCTTTGTTTATCTAATAACCGTCAAACATCAGTCATGGCAATAATCATTCAAGCAGGTAGTCACGGGATCCCTTTATTTTTCCTCAACCTCAATTACTTGTCTTAACCCAGAAAATATTCTTCTATTGTATTCACGCCATTCTTTCCCAATATTTTACTTTTCTCTTCTTCAATAAATGGCCTGAACGTTAGAACTAACAAAGATTCAATTCAACCTTTTGAATAAATTGTCTAATTTCATATTTAATTTGGCGCTGCAAGTTTCACACTTTATTCGACATCATCAAATAAACCAAGTATTAAGAAAATATCCCCATCAAAAGATCCATCACTAACTTACACTCCTTAGCCCCTGCTATTTACAAAACCTATCTGTTAATAGGTCCATGTATATGAATAATTTGTAAAGTTGTTGGAAGTATTCAAGTAATTCAATGTTCTATCATCAAGATGCCCACAACTACAACTGACGACTAAATTCCAGTGGTATGGTAGACACGTTATCTATGGCTCGGTTACTTGGTGGTTTTCATAAAACATTGTTGGCTCTTACAGAGCGAACCGTGGGGGGTTTGTTTTGCTTTCCAGGGAGGAATTGAATATTGTGGAGCAATTGTCAGTTTAGACACGCCAAACTACAAGAGAGGAGCACACTAGATCTCACGCTATATCAGCGTAATAACTGAGATTGTATGCATCTGCCATTCATAAATGTGGTGGAATGTTATAACAGGCAGAATAGCGGAGTGCAAGGGCCAATGACTTGCATAAGTTGAAGTGTTCACAGATGTTTAAGAAATTTATTGATCCGACAAACTGCTCTACTTTTTTCAATTAAAGCCTTCTTTTTGTACTGGAAGAAAACCAATGAATTATGACAGGTTTTTTAATCTTCACAATAATCATTTAACTGAATAAAATGCATTTGGAATACATATTGTGGTCTTATTGCCCAAGTTGTCATGTCCTGAAATTAAGGTAACAAATATGAGTCATCTATTTTTAGAATTCAGAAACTTGACCTGATTTTAAAATCTTTTGATCAATGTAGAGCATAATTGCAGCATAGGGGCGGGAAGGGTGGGGCGGGAGAAGGGTAAGGGAGCGAGAAGGGTAAGGGCGGGAGAAGGGTAGGGTAAGAGGGGTAGGGGAGGGAGAAGGGGAGGATGGTGGGGGTGGGAGGAGGGTGGATACAGAAGGGTGGGGTGGGAGGGTGGGGGCGCTAGGAGGGTAGGGGCAGGAGAAGGGTGGTGGCAGAAGGGTGGTGGCGGGAGGGTGGTGGTGGGAGGGTGGTGGCGGGAGGGTGGTGGCGGGAGGAGGGTGGGAAGGGTGGGGGGTGTAAATAGACAATTCAAAATTATACAAGACTGTTGAACAGAGAAATTGTGTATATACATGTACAGTATGATAAAAATTCCTCAACCTTCCATCAATAGCTTGTTCTTAATTTAAGTCGTCCTGTAACATTTTAGGACAACACATTAACATTCTACATGCAACATGGCAAAAAATTATCCTCAACCTCACTTCTAGGACACTTTTAATGCAAAAGATTATCTCCACAGGAAACAAAGGCCAATTCTTTCCACCCCTAATCAAAACAGACAACAACAGACCAAGAAAAGGCTTGGTTTTTATTCACTGAAAAGCATAAACATCATCCTCAAGGTCATCAGAGATTTAACATATAGACAAAGATAATGGAGCATGTTCTCACTTGGGTATGAGTTCACAATCAGACCCACTGCAGGTGACCAGACTCACTGCAGGTGACCAGACCCACTGCAGGTGACCAGACTCACTGCAGGTGACCAGACTCACTGCAGGTGACCAGACTCACTGCAGGTGACCAGACCCACTGCAGGTGACCAGACCCACTGCAGGTGACCCACTGCAGGTGGACCCACTGCAGGTGACCAGACCCACTGCAGGTGACCAGACCCACTGCAGGTGATCAGACCCACTGCAGGTGATCAGACCCACTGCAGGTGACCAGACCCACTGCAGGTGACCAGACCCACTGCAGGTGACCAGACCCACTGCAGGTGACCAGACCCACTGCAGGTGACCAGACCCACTGCAGGTGATCAGACCCACTGCAGGTGATCAGACCCACTGCAGGTGATCAGACCCACTGCAGGTGATCAGACCACTGCAGGTGATCAGACCACTGCAGGTGATCAGACCCACTGCAGGTGATCAGACCACTGCAGGTGATCAGACCACTGCAGGTGATCAGACCACTGCAGGTGATCAGACCCACTGCAGGCGATCAGACCCACTGCAGGCGACCAGACCCACTGCAGGCGATCAGACCCACTGCAGGTGATCAGACCCACTGCAGGTGATCAGACCCACTGCAGGTGATCAGACCCACTGCAGGTGATCAGACCCACTGCAGGCGATCAGACCCACTGCAGGTGATCAGACCACTGCAGGTGATCAGACCACTGCAGGTGATCAGACCACTGCAGGTGATCAGACCACTGCAGGTGATCAGACCACTGCAGGTGATCAGACCACTGCAGGTGACCAGACCCACTGCAGGTGATCAGACCCACTGCAGGTGATCAGACCACTGCAGGTGATCAGACCTGCTGCAAGTGATCAGACCCACTGCAGGTGATCAGACCACTGCAGGTGATCAGACCCGCTGATTTGTATAACTGGATCTGATCAGTCACCTGATATGGATCTCGAGCTTGCACTCAAGTGAGAACACATGGCATTTTTTTTTTTTACAATCATTCCTGTAGGGAGTGTTAATATTAAGGTGAGGGATTGCAAGATTCCTGCACGTAGTATTAAATTCCAGCTCAAAAATAATTAAAAGAGGTGGGGGGGCTGGGGGTATTCCTGCAAAGAAAAAAAAAAAGGCATTTTTCAAAAATAAAATAGGTTTTTTTCTGGTGTTTTTGGCCTTTTATGTTATTTTTCCAAAATTGAATGCCCCCCCCCCCTCCTTTAACCAGAACCAAAAGGTTTCATGGTTTTTATGCTTTTTCATAAGTTGATTTGATTTGCAAAATTTGTTTTAACTGTCATGTCATTGCATATCATGAAATAATTGTTCCATGATATTTATTCATAAGTCACACCCAGAGGCCAGATCAATAAAAATGTTGACATCATCAAAGCAAATATGAAACAAAAAAATTGCTCATTTACCCTGTTTCAAGAATTTGTCAGTAAGCCCCACCTAATTAATCATTAGCATTCATGACATCACTACAACATTAGAACATACGTACAGACCTTGACCCATCTGTGTAGTAAATATGACATGAATCCAGTTTACCATTCTTGAGATACCGTGTTTACTAAGCAATAGTATTTAAACATCAACCTAAACTTAAACTGATTAATAATTACGGCTCTAAAAACCCTCTAAACATTAAAAAGTTCGCTCTCTGGAGTGATTTCGCTCGTATAGAAGCAATTTTACATAAGTTTTTAGGAGCTTCAAGCAATTTATTTTGAAACATCTTTTGCCCTTGAGCATTAACATAGCATTACTGTATAACCTTAGTATCGACCTGCCGTAGTGTATTTTTAGCCTGTTTAATGCTAGCTTTGGCTCTGTTTTAAGTAAATTCCTAAGCCTTAAAGCTTGTATTTTAATCAACATTATCTTGATTGTTGATCTGTGTGATGAGCAGTAAGCACCTGCTCAGTTTATTTGTTCAATTTATGTGTCCAGCAAGTAGTGGTCCTATTCAACCGGCTACCAGTGATTTTGATATCTACTGTAGTTGTATTGTTCGACCTGCAGTAATGGTCCGAGCTATTATGATGTGGTAAGTGGCTTTATTAGGTCCTGCCTTGAGTTGCAAATAGCCATTGTTGGCAGTGCTTGTGTATATAAACTTATTCTTTATCATAAGAGTAAACTATGATAAATCCTAAATGTTGTTTACTTAGTCTACATGTAGGTGCTAATTCTAAACATGAACCACAGCTGTTCTCCTGATCAGCCTTGGCAGCGTTTGCTCCATAAATGTGATAAAATGGATCATGATCCGGAAATCATGATCCAGAGAAAAGTGAGAACATTCAACCCGAATTGGAGATGTAGGTAAGTTTCATTTGTATTCTTATTTCTCCAATAACACTGCCTGTAGCTAGCTTATTGTTGATCATAATCCGGTCATCATGATCCAGAGAGAAGTGAGAACATTCAACCAGAATTAGAGATGTAAGTTTCATTTGTATTCTTATTTCTCCAAAAACACTGCCTGTAGCTAGCTTATTGTTGGATCATAATCCGGGCATCATGATCCAGAGAGAAGTGAGAACAAGACAATGAAGAAACAAGACAGGTGATGGGTCTGCTGTACATTTTCAAAGTTTTACAATAGTAATCAAGGTTATCTTTGAGAAGATTTTTAGTTTTTATTTACCTTTCCAAGAAGGCAAATACAGTAATGCATGCATAATTTCAAAACAATATCTTAAATCTGGTGAATTATTGCAATATGGCAGACTAATCTTCTTGAAACGACCAAATTATGAACATTTTCTCTTATGTACAGTATTAAGAAAACCATTTCATATCCGGCGATGGAAAGTACAGTACTTAAATTTTTTGGATAAAGCAACTGGTGCTGTGTATGATAATAACAGCAGAAGTATTACGACATCATACATCTAGTAAATATGAAACAAAATAGACTGGTGATTATTAAAATATGAGCATTTCAAGATTTTTACATTAAGCCCTGCCATATATGTCATTAATGTACATGACAAACCACCAAAAACAATTAATTGAAACCATCTTCGGCAGCTCTTTTGCCATGTATCTTGATAAAGTTACAAAAAAACATTAAAATTTCTTCCAATTTTAATATACAGTATAATTTGAAGAAGAAAAAAATATCATAATTAAAAATAAATCCCTTGTAACAACATTTGTTTTCATTCAAACCGATTTACTTTTGCACTTTAAAGTTCAATATCAAATTCGAACTGTTTAAATATCAAAACGGAAGCTTATTCATCCCACAAATTTGTTCAGGGAAAAATCAACATTGTATTTTATAATTATTATGAAATCAGTCGATATGTACAAGAGCTTAAAGGGGTGATCTCGTCTGAAAATAAATTGTAATGATGTCCTATTGTATTTTGCAGAAGTAGTCCTTACTGACATCATAAGTTGAATTATATTCACTGTAAAAAATACAGCAAAAGTTATGTTTGTTTGTTTGTTTGAAAACTAAAAATGATAATAATCAGCATAAATTCATATTGCTAAAACTAAAAACAGAGTAGATGTGTTTACATATGGAAGGAAGGAGACTCTGGAGGATTTTTTTGGAAGAACTCAGCAATTGAGTTGTGGGGAGCGAGAGAAGCTCTGGGAAGGTTGTACAGGGGCAAGCAAGGAGAACGTGTTGGATTGTAAGGATGCAGTGGCAATTGTTACAGAGGGGTTGGGGGAACCAATAAGGAGGTGGGAGAAATATATTCTAAGGATGTTTTTAGTAATTAATCAATGATCTTTTTAGTAATTAAAAATCAAATTTTGACAAAAAAAAGTTTTATTAAAAAAATCCTAGTAGTTGTTTGGTGCATTGTTGATAGCTACGGCAATATATATTGCACCTTTAATGTAAATTCTAGGTATACCAATTCCACTACTTAACAATTAACTGTACATATAGGAGAACTTTGCCAAACAGTGAAGATTATTTTTTTTCTCTGATATCATTATTACACTATTTTCAAATTTAATAATCCCCCATATTTTTCTTATCATTGAAAAATCTTATTTGTCAATGAAAATTTGGAATAAATTTAGAAACAAACTTATCTGGAAAAAGTAAAAGAACACGTACAGTCTACTAGAGCTGTAGGGATTTTAGTAAACGTGTACACGCCAAAAAAAGCAAGCATGTATCGTGTATACACGCGTTTAGTACCGTAATTTTTCGGAAATACACCAAAGCTGCTCCAAAACTACGAGGCGAAGTAAAAAAAATCGTGCAACCAGTATGGCAAAAGTACTGACTCCATTGTCCAAATAGACGCTGAGTTTTGCTTTCCAAATCGTAAAAAGTTTACTTCTACAGTATAAATCATAATTTGTATGAAAAATATGCATGGAAATTCAGTTTAGAAAGAACAGATAACTTCCTTTTAATATCATTTAAACTCAACATCGCGTAACGTTTTTGTCCTATTCACTACAGCTTTCTGTGAAAATCTTGCATACTAGGCCTACGATATACCTCGCCGTAAAACATTTCAAAACTACGCCACCACCACCAGGAAGTTCTGAAATATCAGTCCTCTCCAAAAAATGGCCGCCATCTTTGCGACGAATGCAGAATTTCAGCTCTGTTAAAAAATTGCAAAATTTATTTGACTCATCAGGTAATATTTACATGTAAATGTACTGATTGTCACAATTCAAGTATTTTTTAAGTGTTTTTTAGTCGATTTAACAGCTTGTAAAACGGGCCTTGATTGCGTGGGATTTATAGCCTTATGGCCTAACGTTAGGCCTATTGTTAAGTTTTACTGTTTACTGCTGCACATTCACGGTGTATTTTACAAGTTAGCCTACTCAGATTTCGGCGAAATCAAAGTGCATATTATCCCCATTCATTGGTAATTACTGCGCATTTGTGATTCCCACATTTAAAGAGGATTATGCTAATCGGGTTAACAGTTGAAATGTGTGTGTGAATCATGAATGATAATATTGATTTTTAACAGCAAGACTGACTATGAAAAATGATTACTCGCAATGAAGTATTTAGTAAACGTTTACAAGGATTTGCAACATGTAGCGTTACGCTAAACGGTCACAGCTCTACAATCTACTTGTCCAAAATAAATAACACCAACTGTTTAACATTTCACTGCACGTTTAAACAGTTACACAAGAAAATTTGAAATACATTACAAACCCACCATCAAATGCCATTCAACACATAAAATCAAAACAGAACATATCATGCATAAATCCAGTGCCTTTTTTGTCGTGACCCTCAGGACACGACAGGTCTAGTATTGTTAATTCCATGCTCAAAACCGCCAACTTTTAATTGAGAACAATATTTTGAATTTCATTAAATGAAGAGAATATTGACTTCAAAATAAAGGATTACATCAGTGGTCAAACAAGTCTATTTTATATGAAAGAGGACTTCTAAAGAAACAATATTGGGAAGAAAGCATTCAAAATCTTATTCCGTTAAGGAGATATTCAAGTTTAGTATCATTTCTGTAGAAACGACTGAAATCAGACTACTTTGTGATGTCATAGCCTCAGATTCCTGAAAGTCTTTATGTATTCTATCATATTTTTTTCTGCAATTTTGTGACTTAAAAACCATGGGATATGTCAAAAAAGTGGTAAAACTGAATCTAGGGAGGGTATTTATAATATACCACCTGAAGAAAGTTTGAGAAAAATATTTAAAAGTGAAATTTTTAAAAACTTTCTTTAGAATACATAAAGACTTAAAATACCAAACCTTAAACTTGAATATCTCCTTAACGGAATAAGATTTTTGAATGCTTTCTTCACCATATTGTTTCTTTAAAAGTCCTCATTCATATCAGATAAACTTGCTTGACTACTAAACTAATCCTTTAAAGATTTCCAAATGCATTTTAAAGTTTTTGTACAGTATGATGAATTTTTGAATGTTTTCTTCACTAGTATTTTGTTTCTTTTAAAGTCCTCTTTCATGTAAGATGAACATGCTTGACCACTGAACTAATCCTCTAAAAATCCATATTTCCTGAACAGAATATGATATCAACCTGATTTTTGTTCCAGCTCTAAAGGTATGATCTTTCAGAAAAGTTTTTACAAAAAAACCATGGGAATATTCCGTTAAGTTTTTCAGGAATTTGGTTTGCAGCCCGCACAGTTTAACATATTATATACAGTCAATACTTACTTGCAACTCGGAAAGAAATTAACTAAAAATCCCCATTGTGGAAGTAAAATAAAGCATTCTTCACAGCAGAAATCTACTGTAATTGCTTTGAGTAGGCAAACTTCAAAGGAGCAAGCCGCCTTAATTTATATAGGTGGTGAGTGCAGAGAATTAAACTGAACTAGTAATAATAGTCAGTGGGAAGTGTTTGATGGGATGGGATTGTTTCATCTGCCCGGCAGTAGAAGGAGAAACAGCAGGTAAATAGAATTGAAAAAGATTGAAGTTATTTTTTCTCAGTCATCATAAAAGAAGACTCAACTCTTTTAAATCTCTTTTTTCTGTGAAAGCTGTTGTGAAAAAAAGAAGCTAATCCTTAAGGGTTTCTTTGCATCAAAAGGATTTGTCTCTTTTCAATTTACTTTGGCAAATAAATGTGCATTTAGATGGTGGTCAGCAATGAGAAGAAAGAAATGGTCAAGGTCTGCTGACCATGGGTAGTGTGAGGTACAATGACTGTATACACCAAGGACCTGGTTACCAAAGGGGTGAAAAGCATTTTTGTGTTCATTGGGCAAAGTCCAAACTTCAAAAACAGCAACTTTCTAACTCTATATGACAATCATAATGTAGGACTTCTTGGTGTTTACTGTTATGGAAGAAAAACCTCAAAATGTGGCAATCTGTTATTTTACCTTTTAGAGTTAATTAGCATTTGAAATGGGCTTGATTATATAACCACAACCAGAAAAACAAAATGTTTAGTGGTTCCAATGCATGCTTTTGTTGTTGGATGAATTTAAAGTGTTATACTAACTGGCATTGCATATTATGGAATATGCTAAAAAGCACAGACCCATAAGCCATGCCCACCATGTATATCAATATATTACAGACACACACACACATGTATATACACACACACACATACATACACATGCCAGCATGACTACATACTGTAGGTTCCTTATACTATTAGCATCGAACCAAAAACTATCGCTTTTCCTACTATATGCGTACAAATGAGCAAAAAACCTGTATGAATATTATTTCAGAATGGAAGGTAAGCCCCACCAGACAGGCCTCAAAATACTAGGGATCTGAAACAATTACACTGAACTGTTTCTCAAGGGCCCAACGAAACTGGTCCTCATTGTGATAATGCTGAATTGATCTTTTTTTTTTCAAAGATAAGAATTAATTTGATATAAAATTACTTACATGCTAGAGTCTGTTAGGACATCGTATCATCTGATATTGCATCACTTGACAGACTTTGCAATTCGGAGTCATTTGCGGAGGCTGCAGGTGCATAAGCAGCGAAGCTAGGATGGTACGGACTGAGACTAGGTCTGGCTGTTGGCCTGAGGTATTGCCTGTGGAATGAAAAAGAGCAAATATTCAATCTGTGTCTCTTGTTTGACTTGCAGCCTGTAATCATAACTGTAGCTCACCCAAATTTAACGAAGCACACTGTCATGAATTCAGTGCATAGCATTGTATGGTCCCCAGAAAATGTTGTTGTTTGTTGATGTTTAACAGCACCTTGACAGTCAAGAGTCAAATGTGCCAACAGGGAAAATTAATATATTTATATATTAATTAATATATAATAGTTAGAAAACTAAGGTGTAAGGGTTAGGACAGTATGAATAATAAAGGAGCAAATAGTGGTAAGAAAAGGGGAAGAAGGATAGGAAAGTAGGATAGAAAAGGGGGAGTGTGGGTAAAGATTAGATCAGGCAGAATAAGTTGCTATTGCGGAGAAAGGTGATGATGTAGGAGGGATTGTTCTTGAAAAGATCAGAAATGGAAGTGGAGGAGGAGAGGAGAGATCTGGAGTTTAGGTATAAGGGAAAGGTTAAGAGGATATGCTTGATAGAGAGATCAGTGTTGTAAGTAGGGCAGAGAGGTATGGGAGAGCCAGAAAAAAAAAACAGGTAGGGAGTGGGTGAGAAAGGAGTGACTGAGGCAGATGTGAGTGACAACAACATCCTCTCTGCGATTGCGACTGAGCAGAGGAGGGTTGGTCCCAACTTTGGGATTGATAGTGTGAAGTTTGTTACTGATCTCAAGGTTCCATGAGTCTTGCAAGTCTTCCTGAGGTAGCTGGAAATGGTGAAGTGGAAGTCATGAGTGCAGAATAAGGATAGGTCAAGTGTGGTTTGACAGAGCGTTGTTGGCGACTCTGTCGGCCCTCTTGTTGCCAGGGATGCCGATGTGGCAGGAGATCCACAAAAAGATTATTTGGTCCTCAGAAAATTGGAATACACTTTCTTGCACAATAGAGTCATGATAACTTTGCAAAGGAAAATTCAGTAAATGATTACCATATAGACAGCTAGTAACTTCATTCTTCAACAACTTCAGTGTTCAACATCAAAATACAAGAGGCAACAAACAGAAATAAAAAAAAAAGACTTGATTATTTCAAAGTTTGCATAAATTACCAAACACCAATACCCCTTTAACCATGCGCCCTTTTAGCCAAAGCCATTAGTATTCTAGGGCATGAACCCCAGATGTTCAAAGCATTGTGATATATTTAGGCTCATTTATACAGTAACTGTAAAAGATTCCTTGCATGGCCATTCCTAAGGAAATCAATTACATACTGTACTTCAGTTTAATAAGGGCAAACTTATTACCACAATTTCAATCTTTCCACCCAAAAGTTTAACTTCTGTTCATTCAAGTGGTTTACAAGTGACTTCTGAGAAATCTTAATATAATGATTTAACTCACTTGCCTGAGATATCTGCCAACATCTTTTTTGCAAAACTAAAACCTTTCCTAATTTTTCCAAGTAAAAACCTGGTTTCATGAAAAGAATATTTTGTTTTTTATCACCATAAGAGTTTGTGGTGAGAAACATGAAGTAAAATCTGGTGTCACATGTTCATATTGTCTGATGAAAAACTGACCCCTGATTTGCTTCATAAGAAACACCGCTTTAACCCACACTGGGTTCCCCCAACCAAGAAACATGGGCTTGGTTTAATTCAGTAAAATCCTGGTATGGCGGCATTTGTACAACTTTGGCAAAATGTGTTTCTTGTAATGTAATACTAGTTTATTCCGTTATTAAATTAACTGAAAATTGTATTTTTTTTTTTTTAGATTTGATAAATTTGGTTTAAATAATTGTAACTGGAAATATTATTGTCATTTTTTTTCCTTCAACTTGAAATTTTAGTCCAAGAAAAAATTTAAAACAACCGAAAATTATAATCTAAGAAATGCATCATAAACTTACTTCAATAAACTCATTATAGAGCAATATACTGCTGTGCTAAAATTTTCCCTTAATTTCATATCATATCTTTTGCTCGAAAAAGAAAAGTAAAGCGACTGAATAAATGTAAATAGTTTACAACTTGGAAGAAAAATAGTCTCAACATTTCTGGCTAAGATTTATGAAGTAACTCTAGGAATCTGTCTTTGCGTGTTTCGACCACACATACGCACAGCAGGGATTATTTTCTCTCTCAGTTGTACAGTAGCTCCCACTCGGTCAATCATTTGAGGTTTATGTACTAGTTTATTTTTATCGAGTCCCACAGGTCAACAAATTACATACTGTCATGAACTACTCAAAAGCCCCAGAATACAGAACTTTCCATATAAGATTCCCTGATGTAAACAGTATTTCTTCAAGAAATTTATCCTGTGCTCTGCGGAGTTACTCTCTACAGAGTTACGAGTTACTCTGTAATCTGGTAAGGGAAACATCTTTTTGTTTTAATAAAATCCCCTATTGAAAATTAAAGTCTTAACTTTTGCAACTTGACGGTATCTGTACAGCCCGAAGCATCAATAAGTTATTATGACAATAACTGGATATGTAAACCTCCCCCCAAAGAAGCAAACTTAGATCTATTTAATAGAATCCCCAACATCTTTGCAATTAGATTATAAATCCCCTAAACAAGGGACATTTCACTCTTATAATTCAAATCCAATCAAGAATGAAAACAGCTTTTTTTTTCCCCCACGAGGCGACATGTCCTGTTTAGATACGAGTCGTAATCTATCCACATACAGGTAGGTTGAAATATGTTGCCTGCAGACACCCATAAACTATCTAAATACCCTCATCAATTTGTAATTAATTTCTACTTCCTTCCAGTCATTTACCTATCAGCATCGTACATACTTTCGGAGCATATGATCAACTAAAAGATGTTGGATGCAACTTGCACAACACATCAGCAACAGAGCTTAGGGAAAATTCTAATTAGGAAAATCTGTTACGTTGAGTAAAAGAAAGCAACGCAACATTTTGCTTTAATGTGAAACGGATTTCAAAATGAATTATGAACAATTACAACGGATGATCACTGTAAACCCCTTGATACACAGAACTTCACGGGAGATTTGTACTGACATGTATTAGATGTGGCAGTATCATGAAAAAAATCATTAGACTATTTGAAAACCTAAACCTTATTCATGTCAAGTATTAAATCCTGGTAATACTAAATTCCTTAAGTCCAAATTCAGGTCAGATAGTGCCCTCCTGACCCCCGCACCTGTGGCACCCAGACTCAGTGACTGAATTTCAATAAGACAAAATTAGACATTATATAGCATTTTGAATTCTAAGACTTTAGCATTAACTATGCAGATTTTTATTCTAAATTTGTGACATCAAAAAAAAATTTGTTGTAAATTTCCATATTATTTTTCAATCCTTTACAACGTTCTCTGAATGGGGGTAGTTGAATATAACCTAGAGGTTTTGAATCTCCATCATACCCTTGATCAGAATTTAGTAGCTAGAATAGTCTGATGATTTTCAGTGACTGTAATTTAGGACAAAAATGTAACAGCATTAACATTTTGCGCAGCAATCTTCTTCAGGGTTCGTCGATTGGTGAGGATTAACAGCACCACAACAGCAAAAGTCAAACTTGTATTAGCCGTACAGTAACTCGGAAAAATGAGAAGCTTTTGTCATAATTTAAAGACTTTTCTGTTCAGAATGAATTTAGAAGCTTTTTCTGCATAGACCTTTAATTTAGAAGCATTTTCTGCATAGACCTTTATTTTAGAAGCTTTTTCTGCATAGACCTTTATTTTAAGACCTTTATTTTAGAAGCTTTTTCTGCATAGACCTTTATTTTAAGACCTTTATTTTAGAAGCTTTTTCTGCATAGACCTCTATTTAAAAAGCTTTTTCTGCATAGATCTTTATTTTAGAAGCTTTTTCTGCATAGACCTTTATTTAAAAAGCTTTTTCTGCATAGACCTTTATTTTAGAAGCTTTTTCTGCATAGACCTTTATTTAAAAAGCTTTTTAAAGACCTTTATTTTAGCTTTTTCTGCATAGACCTTTATTTTAGAAGCTTTTTCTGCATAGACCTTTATTTTAGAAGCTTTTTCTGCATAGACCTTTAATTTAGAAGCTTTTTCTGCATAGACCTTTATTTTAGAAGCTTTTTCTGCATAGACCTTTATTTAAAAAGCTTTTTCTGCATAGACCTTTATTTTAGAAGCTTTTTCTGCATAGACCTTTATTTAAAAAGCTTTTTCTGCATAGACCTTTAATTTAGAAGCTTTTTTTGCAGACCTTTATTTTAGAAGCTTTTTCTGCATAGACCTTTATTTAAAAAAGCTTTTTCTGCATAGATCTTTATTTTAAAGCTTTTTCTGCATAGACCTTTATTTTAGAAGCTTTTTCTGCATAGACCTTTATTTAAAAGCTTTTTCTGCATAGATCTTTATTTTAGAAGCTTTTTCTGCATAGACCTTTATTTTAGAAGCTTTTTCTGCATAGACCTTTATTTAAAAAGCTTTTTCTGCATAGATCTTTATTTTATAAGCTTTTTCTGCATAGACCTTTAATTTAGAAGCTTTTTCTGCATAGACCTTTATTTTAGAAGCTTTTTCTGCATAGACCTTTATTTTATAAGCTTTTTCTGCATAGACCTTTATTTTAGAAGCTTTTTCTGCATAGACCTTTATTTTAGAAGCTTTTTCTGCAAAGACCTTTGTTTTAGAAGCTTTTTCTGCATAGACCTTTATTTTAGAAGCTTTTTCTGCATAGACCTTTATTTTAGAAGCTTTTTCTGCATAGACCTTTATTTTAAAAAGCTTTTTCTGCATAGACCTTTGTTTTAGAAGCTTTTTTCTGCATAGACCTTTATATTTTAGAAGCTTTTTCTGCATAGACCTTTATTTTAGAAGCTTTTTCTGCATAGACCTTTATTTTAGAAGCTTTTTCTGCATAGACCTTTATTTAAAAAGCTTTTTCTGCATAGACCTTTAATTTAGAAGCTTTTTCTGCATAGACCTTTATTTTAGAAGCTTTTTCTGCATAGACTTTTATTTAAAAAGCTTTTTCTGCATAGATCTTTATTTTAGAAGCTTTTTCTGCATAGACCTTTATTTTAGAAGCTTTTTCTGCATAGACCTTTATTTAAAAAGCTTTTTCTGCATAGATCTTTATTTTAGAAGCTTTTTCTGCATAGACCTTAAATTTATAAGCTTTTTCTGCATAGACCTTTATTTTAGAAGCTTTTTCTGCATAGATCTCTGATTTTAGAAGCTTTTTCTGCATAGACCTTTACTTTAGAAGCTTTTTCTGCATAGACCTTTATTTTAGAAGCTTTTTCTGCATAGATCTCTGATTTTAGAAGCTTTTTCTGCATAGACCTTTACTTTAGAAGCTTTTTCTGCATGGACTTTTATCTTAAAAGCTTTTTCTGCATAGGCCTTTATTTTAGAAGCTTTTTCTGCATAGATCTCTGATTTTAGAAGCTTTTTCTGAATAGACCTTTACTTTAGAAGCTTTTTCTGCATAAACCTTTATTTTAGAAGCTTTTTCTGCATAGATCTCTGATTTTAGAAGCTTTTTCTGCATAGACCTTTATTTTAGAAGCTTTAGACCTTTATTTTAGACCTTTGTTTTAGAAGCTTTTTCTGCATAGACCTTTTAAGAAAAGTCTCATCCTAATCTTGGACAGTTTGCTCTATCATATATATATACCATACAAATAATATGGACACCGCTTATCCCCTTTATTTATCTTGGCAAGAAATGTGCTATGAATGAGAGATCATGTAACCACCGAAGCAACCAGCACAATTTCATAGGTTTGCTGCATGGCATTGGTGGCAAACAACATGAAGGGCTTCAACCTTTCCTAGTTTTATTGAATGAAGGCTGCTTGGCCTTGCAGAACTAATGTGATTACAATATGTGGTCTAGCTCCATAATGGATTTTGCATAAGCATAATATACAGTACATTGGCATTAATTTCCCTTTCCACTCATGTCTGAAACTGACAATTTCAGCAGATGGCAAATAGGCTAATAAAACTTCAAGGTGAATGTTTAAAGAGTAACAGGCCAGTAGTTACTCTGATCAGTAGTGCATACTGTAGTCACTCTACACATCCTTACAGGTCTCTGGTTTTTATGTGAGCTGAGTGACTGTGGTTTGAAGGTAGCACATAACTAATTATTTGCCCCACTGAAACGTTTGGTTTGTTGATATTTAAGAGCACTGCTACAGTCAGAGTTGAATGTGCCAAGAGGGTGTAAACTAAGGTGCTTGAGTTAGGACAGAGAGGAAAGAGGTGGGATTAAGGGAAGGAGGGAGAGAAGGTGGATGAGGGAAATAAGGTAAGGTAATACTGTAAAAATGGAAGGTGAGGCAGAGAAGGGGAAAGGGAGGTTTAGATCAGGTGGAATAAATTGCTGTTGGAGAGCAAGGTGATGAAGTTGGAGGTAGGATTGTTCTTGAAAAGATAAAAAATCTACTGTTGTAAGTAGGACAGAGAGGTGTAGGAGAGTCAGAAAGGAGGTAAGGAGTGGGTGAGAAAGGAGTGACAGAGGCAGATGCGAGTGACAATCAACATCCTCTCTGCAACTGCGACTGAGCAGAGGAGGATTGGTCCCACCTTTGGGTAGCTAGATGTAAAGAAAATGAGGTCTGAGTGCAGGATAGGGAAAGGATAGATGTGACGTTTTTCAGACATCACTCTATCAGATGATTTTATTTTTTATTTTGTAGATACTATGTCCATTTAAATGTAAATACACTAGCAAACTAGAATGGCAGCAATCTGTAGAGCACATACCTCCACCCCGTTGCAATTCAAACATGCCTAGAATAGTTTTAGAGTTCATTCAATCCCCATACCCACTATAATCTACCTTAGAAATCCTAGGCCCACCAAGATTCGTCCCCAAGTTTTGATCTGTAAGGATCATTTGCATTCTAAACACTTGAAAGATTATCTTTTGACTGATTTCTTCCCAGACCATATATCATTATTTAGGCAAAGCATTCATTATTCAACAGATCCCTAGCTTTGCTGTTTTACAAGGCGGCCCGCCCCGCCCCTCCGTGGGCCGGCCTTCCCTTCGGGATCCGCCCTGCCCCTTATGAGAAAACAAATATTATTTATTTTTTTAAGTTAATGATCTTAATTAATCTCATAAATGAATACAGAACACAGAATGATAGCATAGTAAGCAATTGTCCTGTTTGTAAAGGGGCCCCTGGACTCCATACCGAAAAGATGTAGCGCTTTGCGTGTACATTAATGTGCCCCTCAACAAGTCTAGCACCCTGCTCCTATTTAAATCAAGTTGGGGGTCTGTTCGAGTTCCATTCAGTGAGGATTCACATTCCATCATTTTAATTCATGGCTCATACTAATTGTTCTTGTAACATTGATAGTAGAGGCCACTTTATTTAATTTCCAATGAGTCCAGAAAATTGATTGCTAAGTTCTTTTCATGGCATGAATTTATTTCATTGTTTATCACATTCCATAGAGAAGTTTCAACTGTCTTGACAGACCTTACCCTAAACATCCCCACCCCTCAATTTCTGCCCTTCTCTTCTTTTATCAATACGTTCCAGATTTAAATCACTTATATTTCTTAAGCAATAATAAACCACACATCAAAATTAATCCAAATCCAATCATCAGTTCTGAAGATATTCTCATGACAGACAAACTCATCTTTAAATGTCCCCACCCCTCCATTTCACCCTTCCCCAGTTCCAATGTCTTAAATTGTAATCACTTCTTCCTTAAGCAGTAACAAAACCACACACCCAATTTAATCCAAATCCATTCATCAGTTCTTGAGATATCTTGATGACAAACAAACAAACGGGAGGCGAAAACATAACCTCCATTGGTGGAGGTAATTAAGTAAACATTACTTTTTTCACACAAGCCATGAAAATTTATTATGAGTATCATTTACCCTTAATTTCCACAAGTTCAATAATCCAATGAACAAATAACTTCCATTCTGATGTAACTTTTTCAAATTTACCTGTCACAAAAACAAATGTGACAGATTGATTTCACAACTGAGGAAGACTACTGGTTCAAAACACTTCAAATTAATTTTCTTCAAAGTTCACTTGCTGTAAGATGTTTTGATTTCTTCTATTCTTTCTCCGATTGCTGATTCTTTAACACCACGCCACTTCAGGCACATGCATTTCTTTTATTGAATTGCAGGAATACAACGAATGACCTTAGAAGTAGGACGGTATCATATTAATAAGTTCATTCACACCCTAATACCAAAATCTATCAAGTTTGATAATATCATTCTTTAATATAGATTTCATGTTTGTACAGTAAAGAACATACAGTGAATCTATCTGTCAGAAAGATATATCCTGATCTCCTAATGGCCGGTGTACAGGCAAGGTGTACTTTTAGACAGTATATTTTATAACCAATACTAAACAAGCTTCAATGGATGAATGAAAAAATACATCCCGCAATAATGCAGAGACTAAAATTATCATACCAGGGAGTTGTCAACATACCCACTTTGCAGATTGCAATGGTGGAAAGACTAATTAGGTTACCCAAAAGGGGCCCCCTAAATAAAGGCTACTTTATTTTCATTGGTTTCTTTAGCTGTGCAACACACTTGCCTGAGGGGTCAACTGGTTTTATTCAGCGCTAACCAAAGATTAAAGAAAAACAAAGTAGTGAGGGCTAGTGCCAATAGTTCCCATTCAGTAGAGAAGCAACACTGGACACACAATATTGAGGTCTGTGTTTGGTTCTCAAGTGTGAACCTTCAGTATTTCTGATACCAAAAGTTCATGATTACAGTACTGTTGTGCAGGATTCTTCGTACATCGATTATACATTAGGTTCCAACCTGAACCAAAGCTTTATAGAATACTGTACTATTGTATCTACACTGTCCCTCTTTAAATGTAGACGGTCAGGTAGCGGGTTTTTTACCTAGATGAAGGAGCATAAAATTCTGAGCAGAACAAGTCTATACACGTCACAGTAGCAGTTTGCTTTGGCTGTTTGCATGAGTTTTAGCTGACATGTTGTTGCTACCTGTCCGTATACCTTTAAACAATCTTATCTACCCATTCACTAACATGTGATAAAAGTGTCTGTGATTGTCTCAAAAATGCATGTATTTCAAAAGTTACAGCACAGTATTACCATTTCGGATAAAAATATCAATCAAATTTAGTGGTTTCTCTTGCAGACCAAATGTGATATAAAGTAAAGCAGTGATAATTACTCATACTCTAATTTGGAAACAGATCCACACCATTGTAAAATGCAGCACAAAAAATATTTTGGGAATGATGTTGGGTACAATTTTGAAACTCTGACCCACAGTTATGCATGCTTCTCCCATAAAATGCAATTCCCTCAGTTATTTACCCCTTCCAACCTTCAATCCTTAACTAAGTTGCTAGCTGAGCGTAATGACCACTTTACAATGTCAGTAGGCACAAGGGTTCACGGTCATAATAGTCTCAGGTCGGCAAGCAGATGTTTGATCTAAGCACATCATTTACATAATAAAATCCAGCCTGAGATGACACACAAAACAAGCGCCAATAAAACTTCACTGGAGAAGGGATTTTATGACTCTGTGGTCTCCAAGCCTTTGGATGGAATGGGTCATAAAAGACAGGAAGATAATAAAGGTATGAACAATTCACTGGCAACAGACTAAAATGGATGGGAAGCCATCCTGAAAGTACTTGTGTAACACATGAAAGGAATTTATTATAACTAGTACTGGAGTAAGAAACATAAAGAAAGTTAATTCAATTCATCATTTTCAATGCTTGGGTTTAGAGACTAAAATTAATTTCACAATTTCAAAGATGCTCAGTCAGGCTTCATAAACTGTTAAATAGCACTATTGTAGTAGGCTGATTAGTGGTTAACTTTTTTTGCAGGTTACTTTCCTGATATTGTCAAAGAAAAGTGCCTGAAATTTCTCAAATGTATAAACGGCTAGACTAGAAGGCAAAATTTGAGCTAAGAAAGAACAGAAACTGTACAACAGTAAATGGGGTATGTGTATATACATGTATATATATATATATATATATATGTATATATGTATATATATATATATATATATGTGTGTATATATGTATGTGTGTATATATGTATGTGTGTATATATGTATGTATGTATGTTTATATATATATATATATATATATAAATATATATACACATATATATATTCTACATTCAACCATACAATTTGTGATTTTAAAAGCAAATTAACCAATACCGTTTCATCTGCAAAAACAAACTTCCCTTCTATTACTTCAATCAAATGCCAGAGAGAGGGAGAGAGAGAGATAACAAAAGAATTTGACCTGGTCTTTATGAGGTCGTGCCACTTACTGAAGCCTACTCTCCCACACTATTAAGTACACTTGAGTTTTTGAGCACTAATGCAGTGTTCTAGCATGGGCTGGTATCTCATATCCCAAGAGATTCAATGTCAAAAGGTTACTTTTCTCAAGACTGCTGAAACATTTTTGTAGGTCAGACTAACTAACTCAATCTATTTCATCAACTTGCTCAACATCAAAGCCATTAACATTGTAGGAAGTGAAGCAGAAAAGTCGATACTCTGGTTTCTTGGGACTTGGAAACAATAATTAAATACTAACTACATGATTCAGTTTCGTTGAAGAAAAAATAATTTGGATCTTTTTCACTGAGGTCTTTGTTCGGATTTGAATCAACTTTTTGATGAATTTAATGAAAAAATGTCCTACTAATGTATGTTTTCAGTATTCACGTCATGTGACTGTGAACTTGGGATTTACAAAACGCAGTGCAACAAACGGCGCTCAACACAAAAAGAAACAGACTCAATAGGCTATATCACCCTTTTTCTTTTCATTCGATTATTGTTGTGCAGTACATATTTTTGTCTAATGGAATGGAATGACAAAAAACTGATGTTCTATCATCAAATTATCCATATTTAAGAGAATAATATCAATAATTGCAACAGAACCATACAGTATACACTGGAAAAAATGGCAAAAAAGATATGTTTTGCCCTGTATCCAATCCAACCATCTACGTGCTGTTTGCAAAGGTAACTCAAATATGTGTACAATGATCACCACCTGTTTTCATAATTTTTCCAAAACTAGTTTTTTGGTGAATTGTTCATAAATCCCATCAAAATGTTTTGCAGTGCTTCCTATAAAGTGATCAAATAATGAATTTAAGATAACTACTTTTGAGAGGCATTGTAGCTCTCCACATGGATTAAAAAGCTTTGCTGAATATTTTGGAATCCCTAAAAAATTGTTCCCTAATTTTTGGCATTGTGCCCCTTTAAACTTCATATATTGATAGAAATGGTAAATCATACTCAAATGGGTAAAAAGTGTCAGTTTCTCTGTTTGTGTGTATGTCTGTGAGATTTTTAGAAGTCAAGATAGGCCATACCTTGAACCTTCCATGAAAATTATAATAGATAGGCCATACCTTGAACCTTTCATGAAAATTATAATACAATTTTTTTTTTTTTAAGATGATTATTTATAAGATTATGCTACTTAATATGCATTTGATTAAATCTAGAAAAACACTGATAAAAAAATAAGTTTTGACTGAAATCGTAAGAAATACTCACCCTTCTTGTTGTTTGCCAGGCTTTGACCGGTGACAGGAAGTGACCAACAGCATTTCCCGTGTTAGAGGTAGAGGATTTCCCGATTCAGTTCTTTGCTGGGGTGAGGAATTTGCAAGTTCAGAGTCCTCATGTAAAGTGGGTAGATACCCAACAGGAACGTTGGAACTTGACCCCGTGCTCTCGGTAGAGTCGGGACTTATCCCTCCATTATTAACATATTGCACATAAACGTCTGATTTGAGAAACATGGGATAAAAGTTTCACTGAGGAACCCTTCTACCTCTGCCTGAGCTGCATCAAATAGATCCATTTCAACCTTGGTTGTTCGAATACAATCTGCGATTTGTGTCCTCACAGGGGAAGAAATTTTAACAGACAACTGGCCATCTGATTTCACAAATTTTCTAAATATTATCCTTGCCAGTTCTGTAATTTTTGTCGAGTCTTTCTTAAATCCTTCAACGGCATAATAAAATAATAAAGGATTCTCCTGTCTTTCCATAGATAGAAATTTACGAAACAGTTTTGCACCATCAGAATCTGACAAAAGAGCTTGTAGGCTCTCCCCCCACCGTGTGTAGGGTGGGAGGCTGGAGTCTGAACCCTCCGGCTCACATTGGGTTCTTAATTCCTCACAAACACTGGTCGCCATTGCAGCCATTTTTGCACCTATTGCTCCTTTGACATTGTAACAATCAGACCCTAGCTGGATACCTTCATTTGACGAATTTCTTTCACAAACCGCCCCAGGCACGGGTGGTCTCTCGCTAATCGGCAATTTTGTTATGATGCCTGAATCCGCGTGAACATCATTGTTACACACGTCGGAACTCATGGCTAAATCTCCACCTCACATCCCACATCGAAATCTGAAATCATAACGTTTACCCTTCCAAATATCACTCAACACAAACTTCCTCGGCATAAAAAAAGAAATATTCAAGGAAACTCAAAACTCCATAAATTAAAAAAAAACCATACACATCTAGGGCTAAATATAATCCAGGTAAAAATTCCTCTCTCCTACATATTTCACCCCAAAAGTCTTTTGGCCTCCTTTTTAGATTTCCTGTGAAAAGAAAAAAGAAAGAAAACAAGTTGCACAATAGCTGTTTAATGAATAATCATATGCAAATGAGTAAATGTCCCATTTCTTTAATTGTGCCTCTAGAACCCACAGGGGGTGTTACATAATACTTTGTGTGAACTTCTTAAGGCTTTTGCCTGATCAATGTATACTCTGTTGAGCCATAAATTGCACTGGGTTGTTTGTGTTGTGTTCTGTATTAAAAAGGAACCTATTTGACCATACTTGAATGAGAGGTTGGGTGTTTGCTGATAAAGCACACACACGGTGTGGTTATGTGGTATGCTGTACAGTATACAATGCACATGGCATTGATAGGTAGTGTGTTGTGCAGTCCTGGACAGTGCATTGTCAGTTTCTTGTATGTGATTACTGCATGGGATAGAATATATTGTACAATGAAAGATGGCAGAATAAAAATCCAAGTGTAAATATTTGTGATCAAAGATCAAAATTAATTGAAAAAAAGAATTTAAGGAAAAACAGTTTTAAATGAAAATATATACACCTTCAAGAAGGTTGCCACTTTTTTCCCACAGCCAAAACTATCAATTGTTAAATGTGTCTTTTGAAGACTCAATTGAATAAATAATCCACTATTAAAATCATTTTGAAGACTAAATATTATACAAGCGAAGAACTTTTCTACAGAACTGAAAGAGATAAATATTTAAGAATCTTGGGAGGTGGAGTGAAATGTTGAACACAAAAACCAAGAGAGCCTAAACATGAGGTTTCATAAACAAAAAGTATTTACAAATGTTACAGAGGAAATTTCAACAGTGAAACAAAAGATGCAATTCCCTCTAAATTGTATTCCTTACTTTGATTGGTACACCATGTCACATGACACATGAGATCGCTAATCACATTTATGTCCCATAACTGTTTCCCATCTGCTATGACATAGCTGAAGGAAAATTTCATTAGCGCTCGGCCTTCCCTCCCGCTGTAAAAACTGATGAACAGGGGCCTTACCACGGCAGGGAACAGCTTGCTCTTCCACCAACGGTAATAAGATCTTCCCATGTCCCAAGCTTTCACTGACCCCCTGCTGACCAAGGATCACAGAGGTCAGGTCAAATCCACCTTCTTCCTAATCTCATTCAAATTCAATTCTCTTATTTTCATCTCTTCGATCGATTTTCCGATGAAGAATATACTGAAAGTTAGTAGTATAACAAGAAGGGGGGTATTACGAATTGCCAAAACAAGTCACTATAAACTGATATTTTTTTAAGGTTTCAAAATAATAACAACTGTTCACCTTGAAGGTGGAATACATTGACATATGGAAAAAAATGTAGCTTGGTTGAAAATAACACCAGCAGGCTGAGCAAAGTAGTACTGTAGCTTACATTAATGTAAAAAGTACTGTAGCTTACATTAATGTGGAAGAAACAATTTTTTTTTTTTTAAATACTTGAATATTGCTTTTTTAATTATCAAATAAAAAATAGTACAACAATTGTAAATGTTATTAAAATATTATGTGTTTTGCATGCTTTTCTTCAGATGCTAAACATTCCACAACAAATTCTTGGCATGGTATACACAAGGCCATAATTTATGGCAAATTATCATTGTTTTCTTTTTTCTTAATTGCGGAATAGACTTAAATATTATCATATAATTTCAAGTCTTAATTAAAACATTATACACCTATATGTTGCAATAAATGTCATCTAAATTTTGCCTTACTTACTGCATAAATGTTGTCTTTTCAAAAATTAGATCTTGCCATCTGCCCCTATTAAACCCTATATATTTCAGAATGCAATACAATGTCTTTCTTGAAATAAATTCATACTTAAAATACAATGTCAAATGAGTTTTAAAATTTACATCATTTTGATTAAAATGATCATGGAGGGATTAGTTGTATAAAACCGTCCTTGACTTTGACATGGGGTCATACCAGGTCAACTACTCAGCTTGGTCAAAGGCACACAATGCAACATTACGGATTCAACGTCACTCCTTGAGGCAATATACCCTGCCTAAGCGCACCAGTTTGTCATAATTCTTATGGACTATTTAATTGTAAGAATTCGGGAACCAGCATAAGACAATACACCAAACGGTATTTTCCAATCTCAGTGTCCCACTAATAGGGCACACTGGGAATGGAACCAGACTCCCTAACTAATGCTCCAGGACTGGTCAATAAAATGACTGTGGGTATGTATAAACACTCGACTGTCAGAACATTATAAATCTTAGTAAACCAATCAGGTACAGTGAATTGGTAACGTCTTAGTATAGCGGACAAACTTTTGGCAAAATGTGTTTCTAAAATTACAACTTGAATCGGTTTTAAAGCAATTTACCGATCTAGGATTTTTTCAGTTAATTAGGCTGTATTAATCCAATGATGTTTTAGAGCACCTTCTAGCAATGTATAACAGAGGTGCATATTGCTCAAGTCCTAATATGCTATTAAGTAACCTGTACAATATCCAAAGAAGCAAAACATGTGGGCTTTGATCATTCCCTTCTCCTAACATTGGATTGGTGACAAAACACTTTTGTTTTTGGCAAAAATCACCATTATCATAGTTGTATTGGTGTGGATTGTGTGGAAGTAAAAATTGTTTAGGCAGACATTCATACAATTTCCATGTGAAAAGAGAATTTCTAATGTGAGTATTTTGTTACGAAAAGCGAATCTTAATTCTTACCAAATGACAATGTTGGGTGAGAATTCATATATTTAACCATTACAAAAAGTGTATAGGCTGAAATCGTAATTTCCTCAGACAGTAATTTCCTCCTGTTTGTTAGGGCCTAATAACAAACAAAAGCGAAATGTCAAAAACTCAAAAATGAATGAAAATGGATGCCCTGTCCACTGTCAGAGGAATCTCTTGACTAATCAATTACATGCTAAGCCAAATCATATTTTGAAAATATCTACATGCTTGTAATCAAATCCAAATAGTTAAGTTCTTCAATTTAGAGAAACAGGGGCATGACTGTACTTTTTTCCGGTAAGGTATCAATCTTTCTCAAACTTACGATACCTATTTTTGGCTTTAGATCAACAATGAAGTTTGCTACAAATGAAAATAAGATCTAACAATTTAGCAGATATATGATGTATACCTTTTTTACAAATACGCATGAAATAATTTTTGAAAGCTAATGAACAAGACCGCGCAATACGCATGAAACTTAATTTTGAAAGCTACAAGACCGCGCATTTTAAGTCTATAAGCTTTTTTCAATAAAAACAAAATTTGAAAGTTTATCGATTGTACATATATTTACTGATGAGTAACTTGCTTGCATTTAAAGTAAAACTGCTCTTTCCAGTTAAATGCACTTTTCAGACTATGCTTCTTGATAAATCTTACAACACTTACATGCTTTTACCCAGAAATAAGTGTTTTATTAACGCTTTAAACACAATGATAGCCACTCAGAAACTGGAGCAAAATCAATATATCACAACATATCAACACCTACAAGTTCAATCCCGAAATTCAAGCAGAGGCAGAACCTGGTAATGGACGTACATATTTAACATAGCCTACATGGAAAATATAACATTATCATCTTTCCAAACAAACCATGTCACTCCGCGGACAGAAAAAACAACCGTCCAACAAATTAGCAAACGGTAAAAACTCTTCCACTTCTGCAACGTTATAGGCCTTTGAAATTAAGGCATCTCTGATCCCACACTAGGCCTACGGGAGATAATAACTACACAACACACACAAAATGCTCGTAGAAGAAGCCTAAGCTCCATTCACACAGATTTACCCCTGAACTCATCATGACCGTTGACACACAACAGCACAACATTAGCTCTAATTGTACAGCACTTTCTCCGAAGTTACCACACACATTTTCATCTTTTCATGAAATTCCACAAGAAGGAATCCTTGTCAAGAGTATCAGAAAGGGTTAGCGAAAAACTCACGAGAGGTTTTTGTAAAAATTCCATGATAAAAACGCTGCAAAGTAGATGCGTATTCCAATTAGTCCGAGTCTTTCTCTTGAATCTTAGTATTGTAGCTCCATGGATCCAGTACATGGTTTGGAAGCGTACACTTTGGTGAGTATGTAGCAAATGCGAGTCACAAAGATCAAAGCACATGGCCGCCGCACCGACAAGAGCTCCCTAAGGATGATGACGTAGCCTCAAAGGAAAAGCCGCTCCAATGAGAATTAGGATTTGTGAGTTATTTGGAACATACCAATTTATCAGAACAGGGATGTTATCCTTAATTACTACCTGAAATAAATTTTCAAATAAAGTTTATTTTGTGTTTCTCCGCACTGACAGATGCATACAAGTGGCAGAAAGACTTAATTCTGTTGTAGTAATTATTCTTTTATTCTCGGAAGGGTTATTTTCTGTAAAATACAGGTTTTATTTGCTACAGCTCAAAAAGAACTTCAAATTTGGAAAAACAAGATATCCCTAAAAGCCCGAATAATAGCAACCAGGCGCGATCCTTTGAGAATTCACTTGAATTGAACACACTATGCATAGGTCATTTTGTCATTGTAGCGTAGAAAATTGGAAAATTGTTACCCCTTCGCGCGGAAGACCCATTCTATCGTTTTAGGGGCCAAAATTATTTTGTGAGGTCGTTTTTTACGGACCAAAAAGACGCCGTAATGATTTCAGAGATGCCGTAGGGAACAACGGGAGTGCAGATAAAGTCTGGTGTATTACTTTCAAACAAAGGTGTTTTGCGAGGTATCCGCAACGTTTGCTAAATAAGATTTAATTTTAGCAGTAAACTTAATTATGGATGAGTTATGCGGTTAGTGTGGACTAGTAATGTTTTTGTTTTCGTGGTATGGTATACAATGATGAAGAAGTGATGAGAGAATACTTATATTGAATTCAATGGTTTTGGCTGTGCATCAGTATTATATATCGATGCGGAGTATGAGTTAGATGGTAATCTTTTTTTTATTTTTCTCTCTAAGAAACGTCACCGACAGAGGAAACACCCTTTGATATTTTGATAAATGTTACTTAAATCAATTCAGTTGATTTCATGGCTAGAGCCTGAAGGCCTTTTATTCTATTGAAATTGTATCTTAGGCCTATATACAGTATTTTGTTATAAAAGTTGACATCCCTCCCCCTCCCAGACAAAAACACGCCTACCCATACACATAAATGGCCAAGTTGACCTGATTGAATCAAATCGCAATAATCCATGTTATGACAGGAATGGGTCGAAAATGAAACATAACTTATTGCATGCCCTATTTTTTGTTGTTGTAATTTTCTACTAAATTAAAAATAAGCCACCATCTTATCTTGTCAACTCAAACGCATGTATCATTTGATTATGCTGCACTTTGACATTTATGTTTGCTCACATATGTTTACACAGGGATTTGTCATAACAAATCCCTAATTTACGAAAATGCTATATTCATTTGACACTTAAAAACTGGGTATAGGTTATATATCACCTCCCCACAGCCCCTTCCTCAGCCAATTATTGAAAATGGGCTGCAACTTGATAATTAAAACCAAATCAGCGTCAACATTCCAATCCGCTCAGTCGACTTTTCGAAATCGTTTTGGGCGAAAATGTCGACTATGTGACCGGGTTGGATTTGTCTAGCGAACAGGCGAAAGCCTGTGCTGGGAAAGTCACAACAATTTTCTACCGATAGGGAAGGGCGGATTAACAAAATCACCATACTTACTTTATGTTTAACAACATCTGAAGAAAATTTTCAAATTATAAGACGATCACATCTCGCAACCTCTACTCCCCCTTCCCCTCCCCCCCTCCCCATGAATGTTGCCATATTTCCTCGAATTATTTTAGACTCGTCGGGGAAGATATTATACTGGTTTCAGATTAGGCACAGGCCAATGCATTTGTTAATTAGTGATTGCCCATCGGGATATGAGGATATTGCTCTCGTCATACAAGTGCTACAGTCAATTCTACAGTCGGTTCTCCTGCCTTTGAAGTATAGAAGATAAGTACAGTATCAATTAGGATAGGAACCGCTTCATATCCTGTTGTCAATCTTTTAAGAAAGTATTATTGTAGGCCGATTTTCGGTGTCTTATTCTAACATTAACAGATATAACTTGCAGTCTTGAGGGCTGGCACACATTAATTGGCAGGATTACGCGTGCGGAGGCAAGGGACCCCCCCCCCCCCCTTTCACACACACACACACACATTTTTTTTGAAATAATATATTTTGTATGTTGATTTTTGCACGCGATGGAACATACAGTTGCAGTCAGTCAGAAATATATGGCGACTAAAAGTAAAATATATAGAATATATGAATGAGTGACTACAAAACTATAATAACCCAGTTTCAATGACTAGTAAGCTATACAAATCAAATCATAACAAATTATTTACAGCTGACAAACTGATAGGCCATTATGAAATATAGGCCTATTGCAGGAATTTAGGCAAAATATAGTTTCATATTTCTGTTTATCGTTCCCGAGGTTGAATTTATTTTATATTTTTTCATATAATATACATCAATTATATATTGTTATCGTATAATGGCTCCAATTATGACAAGTTTTACCCATTCGATTCAAACGTAATTCCATTTACCAGTTGAAATAAATGTTCTGGTTTTAAATATTAACTTAATTGTGAAGTTAATTTCACAACAATGATGACAATGGCGCAATTTATTTATATTAAATAATAATACATATGTTACATATCTTCAAATTAACAAAATACATTTTTGATCTTTGTCTTTTGTCTAATCCGTAAATTATTGCATAGAAAAGAAGAAAACTGAAGTGTAATACTTATAAAATGTTTTCCCCAACATTATTTTCAACATGAATCGGAAAAATTTGTGATAAAACAACCTAAATGTGTACAAAAAGATACCATAAGTAAAACCATTGAGAACAAAGAAAAATGATAATTAAAAGAAAAGAAAAGAAAGAAGAAAATATAAGATTAGGCAATTACACACTTGCACATACACCTGAGATGCCAGTGTATTTTCTTTGTACTTTTTTTTTTTAAGAATTACGGTTTTCTGGTTTTACATTTTTTACAACAATGGGATCTCAACGATTTTAAAGAAATTCAACGTTTATTAAGTGCAGATAGCAGCAGTAGAACTAAAAAATTGATTTTGTTTGCATCTTGTGAAGCAGCCATTCATGGGGGACTTTATCAAAAGCATTGCCAAAGTTCAAAAGGATGGCGTCTATGCTAGCTCTTGGTTAAGTCCTTCAGCTAAGTCAGAGATGGTGGAGAATTAGCTGTTTTGCAAGATCGAAGTTTCCTGAAGCCAATTTTGGAGGTTAAGACAGAATCTTGTTGCTCTCAAGATGTTTCATTGTGGCACTGCAAATCATGTGTTCTAAAACTTTACAACAGATGGAAGTGAGTGATACCTTCAGTGAGTGATACCGGGCGATATTTGGAGGCAGCGCCACGTCACCTTTCTTTAAGAGAGGCGTTACACATGCATCTTTCAAAATAATACCTATCAGCCTATCGCTGGTGTAATGAAAACTGGAAAAGCAGAGTAAGGCTGAAAGCTCTTCAGTGTAGGCCTTAAAGGAATATTCCCATTGATTTTCATTTTCTCATGTGATAGAGAATATTTGTAGAAACAAAGTGGTGAAAAACTATGTTAATATCTTATTCCGTTTAGAAGTTAAAACAATTCAAAGAGTAGAAAAATGTTCTTATAAACACCTCGTACAGTGTGTCCTTCAGCTTGGTGATGTCATCAAGGCAATTCCAGCACAGTTCTCATGTATTTCTTATCATTTTAATCACCTTTTTTTTACATTATCGAACAGCATTTTTGGTTCATAATAGAGACAGGGTGGAATATACAATTTACAAGAAGCCACTTTTTTCTTTCTTGGTGTACATCACATTTACAATGATAAAAATCTAAACCATTTTAAATGAAATACAAAATACGTCTTGTTGAAATTGTCTCTATGACATCACAGATGTTGCCATTCAGTCACTTTTGTCCAAATAAAAAAAAAGCTTTAAAATTTCAAAACTTCCAAACGGAATAAGATAATAACATAGTTTTTTTCACCACTTTGTTTCTGAAATTTGTCTCTATAATATATGAAAAAATGAAAATCCATGGGAAGTAAGCGGGAAGGTTGTCCGGTCCCGTAGCTTTGTCCTGCTTAAGGCTCTTTAGGAGCTTTTTAACTCCAGTAACTTCTCAGTAATGGTAATGTTTGGCATGATTGGCTGGTAGCAGGGGCCGAGTGGTGTAAGTTAGCTGTATCCTCGTTGGCAAAGACAGAGGTCTTAGATATCGGCTTCTTTAGTTCTGCGTGTATATGGACCCATCAGGTACAATTATACCCAATCCGAAATTTGTTAAATTAATTATTAAAGAATCATCTTTTTAGATTACTTCAAAGGCACCTGTAATTTCCAAATTATGGCTAAACAAATAATAATTTAACATATATCTGTTTGGCATTCGAAAGCACAATGTGTTAACGTGTTAATGATGAAACATGTATGCTTTTGAAATTGAATGCCTAAGGTTTTTAACAAACTTCAGATTGGATGTTATGAACAAACTAGGTCGGGTAAAACACACAAAAATGATTATTCTCGCCTTATGTAAACCATACACCGCGCCCCTTATGCAGACTAAAAACGAAACTCTTTTATCTATGGAAGTGAGTTTATATTAAGAGACCAGTTTATTGAGTAATTTTCTGTGTTATGCAGTTATGTATGTCGGCACAATAATGCACGGTAAATTATTCCAGTTTTTCAAAGTCCTTAAATATACCGTATAGGCCTATATACGATACCAAGAAAAGTTAACCCACAAAAGTTATTTTACTCCGCCATGTCCGAGGTTCCGCGAAACTTATAATTATGATTATTTCCAGACTGTAGCAAGCTTATTTCCATGGTATTTGTTAGTCGTGATACAGTTGATTCAAAGAACGTTTGATATAGATTCTCTTTTTATCACCTTAACACTCGGCTTACAAAGTTTCAAATTGAATGGTGCTGGTATTTAGAACTGTTTAAGGGCACTGTGAAATTCTGGGTTTCTGCATGATGGTTAAAAAGTATTAAAATCTGAGCAGATCAGTTATTTTTTTGTTGAAAAATAGGATTTGTAAATTTTGAGTTTCAGCTGATCAAAGATTGATTGATATTATTTGTAATTTATGCAAAATGTGTGATGTATGAACAATATGACTGGGCGGACAGTAAAGGGCCTAATTATTTAAATTTCTTTCCTACATCTATACCTCAGTCACTAAAACTGATGGAAAAGTCTATTCGTGCTATAATTTTTGGGGGTATGGTAAAGGCGTAAAAACGTTCGGTCACAATTTGCTGCACCACTTCAAAGAATTGTGACATACGTTTAAAAAACAAAACGAAAATACCACATCACATTGGCCTATTCACATAAAGATTTGCATAATGCCAAAACGCTGATAAATGACTTAATTTTCGTTTTTTGCTGTAAAATGGTCAATCAATGTTCGTTATTTTAAATCAGGGATGGGCGGCTCGCTATATTGCATCCAACGTTTGTTGTTTTTATTTAAAGGATTAGTTTAGGGGTCAAGCAATTCCATCTTATAATGAAAGACGACTTCAAAAGAAACAAAATAGTGAAGAAAGCATTCAGAAATCTTATCGCAATCATATAAACCCTGTATATACCCCCAACCATATTGGTACATATGTCAATAGGAAGGGTCACCTCTCAGCTAGGGGAAGAACCCCCCCATAAAAGGTCACAAGTGGAAAAATTTTACTGGTAGATTAAGTCCATCACTTATTATCGGGTAATTTGAGGAATTTTGTGTCAATTTTCGGGAAATTTGTCGACAAATTTGACCAAAATTTCAAATTACTTTACCAATTTTTTTTCTTCTTCAATTCTACCAATTCTTTTAATTTTATGTTAATAATTTCCCAATCCCACCGCCCTCTCCCCCTTCCTCCTCCCGAGACCGGGGAAACCGGCATTAAGGTAAAATCCTCTCAAGCCATATTATCATAGGCCTATTCTTTTTATTTCTGACTGTTTGACGAAAAATTATTTTTCAAAATAAAATACAAAAACTGTCTGAAAATATAGTTCCATGCTCTCCGCGAATAAAAGTTATTCAACTCTGTCTAAGATAGTGCGTTTACTAGTTTACTGTTATCTAATGAACCCAACCGAAACACCTGAAGTATGAAAACATTAAACATGCCTTATTACCACACACATGAATTTAAAATGTTTGTATCTTACCCGACAAGTGTAGAAAATCACTAAAAAATACATTTCTAGCGAAAAAGTACAAATAAGATTATTCCAAACGTGAGGCTCTTGAACCATCATAGGCCTATGTTTAATATATTCCGTCACCGTTAAAAATCACTGTTATTGTAAGCATCCTGAAAGCCAAATTTCACGATTCTGGCCTAGGCAATAACTTCGGTTGTTAATGATTTATTGAATCCTATAAAACACCTAAAGCAGATCGTTTGATCTCGCCGCTGGCTTGTCCTGGTTGGCTGTTATGTTTATGTGCTGTTGTAGAGCATCTTCTTTTCAGAGAGGGCAAATCCCAAATTCTTCTATGGAAGTATTATTCTTTTTCTCTGTTTTTTTCTTCTGAGAAGTCAATAGCTGGACTCACGATACAGTAGTCTTAGTTTCGCAAGGTATAAGGGCGTGTCTTGTTTGGGGAAATATAATTTGCAAGTGCAATAAGAAAAAAATGTTGATGTGATGCTGTTTATGTGAAAACAGTGATATAAAATTAACAGGGTTAAGCATGGAGCTATTAAATGGCGGAATCCAAATGTGATTTTAGGGGCTATGGTTCCCCAAAAAAAAATCCATAGTAAAGCCTTTGCCGAGCCAGGTTTGAAAAACGTCCTTATATCTGTATATGCTATGGATTTGTTTGTACATGTTTGAGTTCAGGACAACGGTATTTTTTCCAATTTTCCTATGTTATTTGAGTTCTCGTTGAAATCATTATCATTACTTAGTGATTTGGTCTCCGTATGGTTTTGTGTAATACGAATAAACCTAACCTACGAAAAAATTGACTTTTCATACTATCTCCAGTGGTTGGCAGAGTGGATGGCGTGGAGAAAAGATAAAAAAAAAACAATATGTTATCAAAATGGAACATTTTGGACTTACAAAATGTCCCAAATCGCAGAGCTTCCAGGAGAAGCTCTGCACCAAGGGCCTTAAGCGGGTCCCTGGATCCCATGCTGTTCAGCGCACGTAGTGCCGCCTTATGGCGCCACCATGTGATTCAATATAACAATCCAATCTCGTGAGAACAATTCCCCCAAAAAAAAAAAAAAAAAATATATAATATGTATGTATATATATATATATATATATATATATATATATATATATATATATATATATATATATATATATATATATATATATGTGTGTATATATATATATATGTATATATATATATATATATATATATATATATATATATATATATATATATTTATATGTGTATATATATATATATATATATATATATATATATATATATATATATATATACATATATATATATATATATATATATATATATATATATATATATATATATATATATATATATATATATATATATATATATATATATATATATATATATATATATATATATATATATATATATATATATATATATATATATATATATATATATATATATATATATATATATATATATATATATATATATATATATATATATATATATATATATATATGTATAAAATAATATATCACCCCTGGATCCGCCCTTGGAGCTATTAACTGAAAGCTCCGCTCTATGGGTTAAGAGACAGTGGGGAAAACTGTAAATCGGTCATTTGGATGTGCAAATAACTTATTTAACATGAAAATAAGACATTTTCCTTTTTTATTTTCATGAATCCACTTCAATTGTGTATGCATACTTGGAAAACGCAAAACATAGGGCATGCATCAGATATCATTAGGCCTATGTTTCCGGCGGGGACATAGCCTCCCCACCAGCTGACCAGGGAAGAGTGAAATGTTGAGAAATGTATTATGCAGTCCCGTTTAATGTTTCTTATTGTTTCCCGACAAGTAAAAAGGGACGGAAGGGAGAGCTGTTTGGACATGTTGGATAAGCAATATTTTAGGTTTCATTAAATCTATTTTAGATAACTTGCTCATTTGAGACACCAATTCTACCTGGTTGGGCCCCTTATTGGGCATGCCATTTGCTCGGTAAACAGCCATAACGGATGTAATACAACTACACCAATATGCTCCTAAGCAGACGTCATTATATGACAAACATAATTCCCCCAGCACACGTTGATGACCTTTTCTCTGTCACTGTCAGAGACGGTTGACAAAATGGGTCAAAAACACAATTCGATCACAGAAGCAAATAAATGAAAATTTTAGCAAATTTCAGATAAAGTTGGTCAAGTTTACCTGACCTCACACTCTTATTTAAGATTGGTCAAATTTAACAGGGAAATGGTCAAATTCAACCCAGAAAAAAGGTCAGCGGGGTAACCATGAATTATTGATCAAATTGACACGGAAAAAGTTGTCAAATATAATGACACGGAAATTGATGACAAATTAACCACAAACCGTGTCAATCAGACCAATTTTTATGCAACTTCAAAATTAATCAGAATAATAGTCAAATCAAATGACCAATAGGCCTAAAGAAAATCTGCAAGATCCTCTTAATTTTGTGTCAAGTTTAAATGTGAATCTGTTGCAACAAAACTAATAGAATAAATACTAACAACATTGAGTATTTTCGAAGTATGTAAATTCTTTTCGCAATTAAATAGCCATGCAGTACTGATTGCACAGTACTATAGGTAGCATGGTAGGCCAGAAGTTCGTGCACCTAAGGAATTTAAAACAATGTTTTTTTCAATTTAAAAAATAATTGTTTTCGTTGTCAGCAATTTAAATAAATACTCTAATTTCTCTATACCCATGATAAATTCACAGAAGCTTGATATTTTACTTACCAAAATATTTATCAAAGAAAAAAGAAGTTTCGTTTGATTCAGCAAAATCGAAGTTCATGCACCAATTATAATAAACCTATGCAACTTTCAGCAGCTGTACTAGTAACGCGTAAAAAGGTTTGAACGAAAATACGGGACGAAAACATTTGAAAATATTGATTTCCAAAGTGCGTTTTCATTGAAAGTGAAACCACTTTTATTAAGAATTCCTCAAATTACCAGGGAAATCTGAAATTGTATTTTATTTTTTTAAAGTTGGAGATTGGGTGCATGAACTTCGGCCCACACGAACTTCGGGCCAGTTACTACTGTAATATTGCTGTAGCCTAACAAGTATCAAGCCTAATGTTAAGTAGCGACAACCCTTGGTATATGTTTCGTTTAATTATCTTTGCTATAATTAACCTCGCATGAATGACAGCTTGTTTTAACCAATCATCGCACGAATTTGCCTAGCAAAAAAATCTGCGTAAGTAAGTGGGGCAAACATCCTACGCGGTACAGTGCAATTTTTTGCACGCACACACACGCACAGGCTGGACAAAAATTGCGCTTATGGGCTTTTTTCAATCCGATTCCCGTTATCTAGAACGGTTAGCGAACGGAATTTTCCTTATTCCTTTCGCTAAAAACTCGAAAGATCCGGAGAAGTGCCATTCTCGAGGTTGGACATCCGGGAATGTTGTGGTGCACGGCGACGTAACAATGTTTTTTTGACTATCTCAAACTTCACTCAAAAGGAAAAACAAACAGTCAGTTATCATTGCAGTCAAAACATTTCTTCTTTTTTTCATTTTTCAACAAATACTGGACAGAATTTATTTTTCTTTAAATATGTTATGCATTAGATAATAGTTTCCAACATATATGAGTACCATTAATTTTCGCTGACTGGCTGAGCGACACAAACATTTCTAAATTTTGTTTGTTGAATTTGTCCCAGCATGGGTCTTACTTTAGTTCGGTCTTGTTTTTCTAATTTATTGGAATTTCTTGATGATGTTACTTAAAATAAACTGGTTGATTCTGGTCATTATGTGGATGTTATCTATTTAGACTTCCAAAAAGCATTTGATAAGGTTCCGTTAGGCAGGCTCATGATGAAAACAAGAGCGCTTGGTGTAGAGGGAAAGTGTGCCAGTTGGATAAATTCTTGATTAATTGACAGGTCACAAAGAGTTGTTGTTAATTGTGAAATATCTCCATGGGAGAAGATTACAAGTGGTGTTCCTCAGGGTTCTGTATTGGGTCCGCTTCTTTTCCTAATCGTCATTAATGATATTAATGTTTCCTTGGCTCCAGGATATTGTAAATTTACTGATGACACTAAGCTGTACAGGATTGTTGATGATGCTAGGCATTCTTTACTGTTGCAAACTGATCTGAATAAGTTAGTTTTTTGGTCCCAAACGTGGCAGGTTTCATTTAATGTTGATAAATGCAAAGTTATTCATTTTGGTCAGAGCAATTTGGCTTTTGATTACTGCATGAATGGTTCAAATATTGGTTGTGTTGATCAACAGATCAAGAAAGGGGTCTAGGTGTTGTCATTACTAGTAATCTGAAGCCTTCTAAACAGTGTGCTTTAGCAGCTGCAAGGGCAAATAGGATGTTTGGTTTGATTAGAAGAATTTTTTGTTTTCTTGGTAGAAAGTTGTCCTTTTCTACTAGACTTATTCCCGAAGTAAGGAATCTCTCTTATGAATCTAGGTTGCGAATTCTTGGTTTGACCACGCTTGAGTTGAGAAGAGTACGTGGCGATTGGATTCAGGTTTTTAAATTCCTATCTGGTAGTGACGCTTTGACTTCCTGTAATTTATTGCATGTTTCAGCTATCTCCATGTGATACGTGGTAACATTTTGAAGTTGACCAAAGAGTTCTCACGGATAGATATTCGGCGTTTTAGCTTTTTGCAAAGAGTTATTAATGAGTGGAATGGTTTGCCTGAGTGGGTAGTTAGCTCCAATTCTGTTCACAATTTCAAAGTAAACATTGATAAGTTCTTTACTAACTCTGAGCGTCTTTGTGTGTGTGTGGTGGTGGTGTTGTTGCCATTCCACAGCCAGCTACAGCTTGTCATGCATACGCGCGCGCGCGCGCGGCGCGTGAGGAGCATCCAGGAATGTTTTATTTTCTTTATTAAGCAACAAATCTCTGCGTTGACCAATCAGAGTTCGAATTATTTTTTACATTGACACGGTGTTACAGCTGCCACACGTTGCAGCTGTACCACACGTTTCCGACTCATTTCGGATGTTGTATGACCAATCAAAATGATGATAATGACACAAACATTTATGGAAAAAATGACACCGTGACGAAAAATTTGATTAATCTCAAATAAGAATGCACCTTCTCCCAACATGCAAAAATGTTTTTCCATAATCAACCATGAAAATGTTTGAATGTATATAACTAATGGTTACTTCGTGATTATTCCATATGTGTTTCTTTTTCTTTTTCAAATGTACGGAAATTAGCAGTTGAGCTAAAAGTCTGTTCTTTTTGGCTGCTTTGTATTATTTTCTGTCGCTGTGACAATTTGTTGTTATTGTTTAATTTCATTCCGTACAAGGGTGGCTCCCCATGGGCAAGGGTTAATTCTCCCTCCCTCTCCCCTACCTCCACCCAAACAAAAAAAGATTTGCTAATCATTGTGTTTTTTGTACTTGAATTATGTATAATAAAAAAGATGTTCATATATTGCCCCAATTCTCCCTCAACCATGTGTTGCCCCTTCAAACATGTCAAATAAAATCTTTACAGTCGCCCGTTATTTGGTATCTACGCATATCTGCATATCCAAGTTTTATAAATAGCCTCGTGAATGTTGTTGGGTCAGATCGGATGATCTTGTAACTCAGGGATGCTGCAACGCAAACCTCTTGAGCTGAGCCAAGTCATTCATTATTTCATTGGTGGGAGTCTCCCAGCCGTTTGCACACTCACTTCCTCACACTCCTTGAATTCTTTTCGTAAATGAGCAACTGCAATGCGGTACAATAGCAGTCTTAAAAGCTTTCATTCATCAAACCACTGTGTTCAAAGTTATTATTGCCTGTGAATAGGTTTGTTAGACCTCTGGTGAAACAGAAATAAAACTTCTGGGAATAATACAGAAAGCATTTGTACTTAGGGATTAGTTGAATTGGGCGATTGTGAGGGATAGTCAAAATAAGATGAGAAAGAGATAAAGCTAAACCAAGGAAGTGTGACAACTCCTGTCTGAACAATAGGCTCACGTTGCCTATGCTACTAGTGCTTCATTACATGCCTTTTCTTCCAAGTGCTTTTATGGCCGTAGCGGTTTGGGAAAGAAGATGCCATAAAATTAAGAATTTAAATCCGATGGAATTTCCAATTACTTTGTCTAATGTTGGAAGGGTGGTGTAACTGCGAGACATCCCAGGTTTTATATTCAGATAAGGTATCAATTAAACAAAATGGTAATCACGTGTAAGATGTTTGAAGAGGAGCTGTTTGATTACGTCCATTTCCTTTTTAAAAAGTATTACTGATCCAACCCACGCGACTTTGAACTTTATTTGATAATCGCTCTTTATTAAAAAATCTGACAACCAATGTAGGCTCTATTCCAATTCCCATTTCCCAAATTGAAAAAATATAAGGTAACGGCTATGAAAATGTCAACACTTAATTCATATGAAAATTGAATTGCGCTTATGCTCGCTGCTTTAATTAGCCAGGATCGGTACCCCTAGTAGCATTATGGATGAAAATTACGCCGCTGCCCAGAAAAAGGTTACGTTCAAGTATCCTATGATTTTCGTCATAATATACCCGCCCGAACCCACGACCAGACTCCCCCGACAATCGACACCAGAGGCGTAGGAAGTAGGGGGAGGGGGTACGCTGCCCCAGATTGAGAGGATTTCACCTGCCCGGTTACATCTTTTCTGCCCGGTTGAAAGTATATAAACATCAAATTGAAAAATAATGTAAAATTGAACAAATATTTGAAATTATTGGAATTTTACGTGAAATTTGGCAATACTTCCCGAAAATTAAAAAAATTACGGAAATCTAAAGTTTTTTTGACAACTGAAAGAGATTACCCGAAAATTGACAGAGATTTCCTAAAATTGAAGGATATTTTCCGCCGTTGGAAGAAATTTCCCGAAAATTGACAGATTGCAGGAGATTTCTTAATTAGCAGCTTAACCTGTTTGGACAGATGGAAACTATTAATACCAGTGCAATTTTTCCGCTTGTAACCGAGACATTTTGAGGCTCTTGTCCCTGCTACATCACGTTTCGTATATATGCCCATGCATGGTCGACACCACTGTCACAAATCAGTCACAAAGCGAGTGATAAAACTATAACCTTCCTTGCATTTGGACGTTTATTCATATTTATTCTTTGAATTTTCATTCAGATTCGCCCAAATGTTGGCCACTTTCTCCTTTCGAAATGCTCATAAGTTCAGAGATTTTCATGAACATCAAATGTGTATGCGTATATCTGTTGGCATGGTAATTGCCACTTGGCCACCGTCCTCACCTGCTGACCGAGAAAAGGCTGTCGACCTACATTCAGACATTACACCCCCCTTATAATGCAGTTTAATAAGCTAAATGTAGATCCATATTTTGTCAAATATTGCAAATAAAATATCCTTAGTCTTCGCTTATGATAACAAGAGATTACGATTTTGAAAAAACATTAAATCGTTTCTCGTTTGCAAGCAATTATTTACATGAAAAACGGACAAGTAAAATGATAAACGCATAGTTGACATGATTTAAGCAACACTTAGTAAAGCACTCGATCGCAAAGTGAGGGCGTATTTGATTGGAGTCTCCCAAATAATGCAGTGCGTGTCTTGTACATAGGCTTTGCGTACAGCCTCTTTGGATTTGAATGTGTATGGCTTTGCTGTGCTGTACTGCACTGTCGATCATGCACATAGGCCTAAGTGTGTAGGGTACTCGGCCGGTTGTTAGGACTTGACAAATGCACAGGAAGTTTATTTCATTACTATTTTTTCTTGTAAACGTATTCACCCAATAAAGTTTGCTTGGAGTTGGCGTCTTTTCACGGTTGGAACGCATTTCAATTGTCATTTGGTAATAAATCAGCGACGACTTCGTACGTCGAGTGTTATTAAGAAGCTTTAGATTTCACGACGGAAGTTAACCGATAATGTACGTCGTCGTACTGACTTCCCCGTCCTGTTGGGTTTGCGCTTTAGATTTTTACGACGGGGAAAATGACAGTCATGTGATTACAATCGGTGACATATCTAGGTGGCGATCTTCGATCGTAGCAGACGACGCTCCAATTATAAGTATTAATGTAAAGTGCCTACATCTCTCCAACATTTCTATGTCAAAATGTAATTATCGCGTAAATTGTTTTCATTGGAATATATCATAATTGTGTTTTATTTGCTAAAAAGATCAATTTGCCTCATTTACAATCGCAAATTCGGGAAACTTCAATCGGCAGAAACGGAAACTTTGTGCAGTGTAAAGTGTAGGCATGGTTGGGGATCGATTGAGTTGCAATCATGGATCCAAAGTTTTGTTTTAAAAACGTAATTATTACGCAAATTGCTTGCATTAGGATGTATGATTATTAATGCACCACACATTTAAAGTGAAAATCTGTCTCCTTTTCAACTGCAAGTTCAAGCAATTTTCATTGGGAGATCTGAAGAACTTTTAATCGTTTGAAGTTAAGGTCACGATTCAAAATTTGTGATGATATAATCTGACAACCTTATAATTTAATAAACTTACTCCCAAAATATTATATCAGAATGTGCCAATACTTATGGTGCACTGTAAATCTGATTTCAAAGTGTATGATCTAGACTATTTGGAAGACAAATTTTACAAATGAGAAATATGGGGGCCAATTTTGAAGAAATTAAATTGATCCACTATGCCAGCACTGATTTCCAAGTTTCCTCCTACCAAATGTCAACTGGAGGCTTTTTTGGGACCAAATTAAACTGTTGAAATATTGGGTCCTTTAAGTTAACTGAAAATATTTGCATGCAGATGAATCTTTGTTTTTATGTATGTACTTTTCATGTTTTTAACATGTTTTCAGGAACTTATTTTTTCCTTTGGTGAATTAAGCGTTTCCCACCTTGCAGCCTTGTCTGCAATTATCAGAACAAAACGCAAGGCTGAGTGTACGTGTGCGCAACTGGATGTTACATCACGAAAATACTAAGAATTGACAACAGTGACCCTGGGCCATTTAGTGGGTCATATGCAAATTGTAATGCTCTATACAATATACGGTGCTAATTATTATGGCTTACTATAAATACAAAGTTTCGGAAGCTGAAATTGTATCATGATAATGAGAAAAATAGGGCCTTTTGTACAAAACATCATGTACAAAAAGGGGGAGGCTGACGATCGGAACACACCTTTAACTATAATGTATAATGGCCATCTTGACACTGGCTCCACAGAATTGATTTAAGCTTAGTTTCAATCATAGCTTGTTTGTGTCTATTATGTGCTCATGCCCCTTTGCCATGCTTGTTGATGTTTGCATTCAAATTTTGAGTAACAACCTGTAAGGTTGGGCCAGGAGGCATATCAAGATCTTTCCTTTCATGAAATCAACTGTATTTTCAATTTGTATCTGTTATTATCAACTAACTCTTCTTAAATCACATACCTGTAATCTCAAATTGTTTACTCAAAATACAATGCATCATTGACAATCTATGTACTATCTCCATTTTGTATTCAGTACTGTCATCCCAGCTTGCAAGTTCCAAGTGCAAAGCACAAAGCAAGAGCCTGAAGAAAATATATTTTTTTAATAAATCCTTTTCCTACATGTATTTATAATTGTTTTCTTTAATTGCCAGTAATGATAAGTGCCCCCATGGTTTGAGTTTCGGGTGAGTCCTATAGTATCGCCTTCTGTCTCACTTTTAATCCTAAAATTGAACTTAAAATCATTTATGTGGTGACCCAGGGTCACCAAATGGCCGTTGGGACATTTGGTGACCCAGGGTCACCAAATTACCTTTGTGACCCAGGATCACCAAATGGCCCAACCGTCTACATAGGACTATTCTGCGTACCACTGCCTTGATTAGCATGTACGGCCAAGGACTTGTGGAAAGTCCTTTATACGGCAAACCAACATGTGGTAATACTGAGTGAGTGGTACCCACAAAGTAAATCAACCTTACGCGCTCTTATGCTGTTAGAACAATCAATATATTTTCCGTTGATGCCTTAAAAGATTTGTGGAAATCAAGACAGACATCTTATTAAGAACAAAGTATCTTTATATCATTTTGTGTGTGACTGTGTCTGTTTTTAAATTCTAACGAAAAGGTAAACAACGGGCTAATTTGCTGTGAGGGCGGCAAAACTAATTCATAACGTCCTTTTGTCACTATGTAGAAAAACGTCATATCTGACGAGGTTTACAACAATTTTTAGGGCCCAGTCTTCGTGTCCCTATACAGCCCTATAATGTCCGCAGACGGCTGGTGAGTATTAAAACAGGTTGTTTCTGAGCTTTCAAAAGTCACCTATGTCATTAGATCATAATCATCATACACATCTTTTAACTTTTTTCTTCTTTCACTTTTTTTCAGTTTATTGAGCTTTTTTTGTTGTTTTTTGAACCTCTTTCCGCAACGGTTTATTCTTTTACATCATCTGATTACAAAGTTATAAAATATTCATGCCACGGTCAGTTCTAGTAAGTCTCCTGTGACGCGGGGCTTAAAAAAGTGTATTATCGAATACAAATGCAAATGAGTCCTTCTAAATCATCATTTCCTTATATATTATTCAGTCAACCATATTTTGTGTTCAGTATTCGTACGTTTGCCTGCATCAATTGAAGTGTATCTATTTCCTTTGATATTGTCCGGCAGTCGGTAAATTTCTTTGAAGTATTGAATACAGATTAGCTACCTGTATATTTTAAACTAGGAAGTTGGATGAATGGACAAAGAAGATTAAAATATACGAAGTAATTTGTGGAACGGAGAGACGCGAACAATGTATTTTTTATGGTCTAATGAACTAAACAAAATGCTACCGATCTGCATGATATCTATCTATCGATCACTCAAAATTGTATTGCTTAGGTAGAGATGGAAAAATACAATAATCAACTCATAGGGTTCCTTATAAAACAAAGCACACCTCGTAAAAGTTAATATTCTTCCAACAAATATTGAATTGAACTAAACGATAGGATAACGTGCTTTTTATTATTTTTTTTATAAAGATCTGAACATGATGCGTTGAAAGTGTGCAATTTCTATACTTCATGGACCGCGAAGACGGGAAAGGATTCCAGGCTAATTGGGAAATTTTTAAGATAAAATTAACACAATTGGTTAATTTTAAGAAAAATTTGGTTTAATTTGTCAATAAATTTCCCGAAAATGGAAGACAATTTCCTAAAAATCGAAGAAAATTGCCTAAAAATGAAGAAAATTTCCCGAAAATTGACAAACAGTCAACGAAATTTAAAAAAAAGTGCCCGGAAATGAACGAATTTTTCCTAAGATCAAAGAAAATTTCGCACCTTCAAAATGATGGAAATATTTCCTCAATTGAAGAAATTTTCCTAAAAAAAAGAAGGAAATTTCCCGAAAATTGCCCCAAAATGAACGAATTTTCCAGAAAATTGAAGGAGATTTTTACGAATTCTTTTTTTTGGCACATGGGAAATTTTGTGGGTTCTTGTCTTTTATTTTGATATTTCGGGCCGATTTTATATCCTTAGGCCATGCAAATCCCGATTTTTCCCATCATTTTTCCCAGCATTGACTGCAATGATAACGAGTGAGAAAAGTCACTTTATTAAAAAAGTTGTCGCCTTCAATTAATTCTTTTCCAAATATAGCCTATTATATACCTTTTTGGTATTCTAGATAATCTGAAATTATTAGGAAAAAATCCATGTCTCCTTAATACTGTAATAGTATCTCCATGGACCAATCAACTGGCTGAGGGAATTTTACCTATGTTTCCCTACCAATCAGGTGCGTGCCGGGTTGAGCACAAAAATTTAGGCAGCAATAAGCGCGTGTATTACCTTCATGTGTAACGCACGTACGATGCGTGCGCTTGAAAACATTTTTTCATGCGCTTGGGCCAAAACCGTGCGTAAATGTGCAGACGGCCAAGATACCCCCAGTATTTGATTGGTCGATCTGTAAGATTCCCCCAGTATACGATTGGTCCATTATGGACTCGTGAACCTCAGTCATGTGACATTATTTGAATTAGTTTTCCGGAAATTACCGATTTAGATTTGAAAAGGTGTGTAGGAATAAACTTTCCTAGGATTTTCAGTGACTGAGATTCAGGAAAGAAATTTAAAAACTCCAGGAAAGATTTTGAGTAGTCCGTCTATATCATACATACCAGTAAATTTGAGGGAATTTCATTGGGCGACTACAATCACCCATAGGGCAACTCAGATGCGAGGCGCGAAGGGACATGTACGTTTAAGCACCTTCAAAATTAGATATTAAGTCTGAAATAACATGCATAAACCTTAATTCATTTGATAATGTATATTTTAAAAACACTTTTATTTTACGACTGTATTTTTGTTAAACCAAGGCGAAAATCCTGGTCGCCCAGCGCTTCGGAAATTTGTTCACTGGGCAACCAAAATTTCTCACTGGGCAACCGAATGGTCGCCCATGCAGTCAGTATGTTAACAAATTCACCGATACATCCGTCCCAAATTAAACGTTAATTAAATATTGATCAAACTTTAATCAGCCGTAACTCCAAAACTATATGTGCTCTTTTCAAAATTCAAAAGATGATCTGCTCAGATCTTATTACTCTTTAAAAGAGTATACATTGCAAAGACGTTTATCAATGAGTTGCGCTTCTTATACCAAGGAGGGAATCTCGCCAAAGAAAGTTGCTTGTGACATGCTGACGTCACCAGTGCAGTGTATTATTTTGCCTGTTTACTTGCGTTTACATTATACACTGTTCTAGCTTGTTTTACACCTTTAGTTGCTCATAATGCTTCATAAACTCACTTGCTTTGCACCCTTGCTTTCATTCACACAGTGCACCTTTTTGCAAAATTAACACCTTTTTTGTTTTACACCCTTGCTTGCTTCATTCCTTACTTGCTCAGGCTTGCTTTACCTGTTACATCTGTACAACCGTCAGCGGGGTGTGTCGCTGTATCAGTGTATGGACAGATGGCTGGATAGATATGTAATCACAGTTATCGTCTCTAATTCGTGTGCTTTTACCAAAATATTTTAGGGAAAAGTCAGGTATTTTAAGAGAAAATTTTGGAAATTTTTGACAAAAGTAAGATATTTTGAGAAAGTATATCAAAAATTTGGATGGAAAAGGCGGATATGTTTAGCAAAAATCCATCACCGGATTTTGTGGAAAAAACTTTAAAGTTTCTTGACATAGTTTCCATACTAAATTCCAATTTCACTTTTAGTCCATTTTAACTTTCTTGTTTTCCCTTCGCGGCGTTTTCTGTCAGTCTGCTGCAAGCAATTAATCATTTCTCGGAAGGAAATGTATTCAGTTTGGATGTTCGGTTTCTTTAATGTACTGCGACAAAATATTTTTATTAGCAGGATTGAATTATTTTTCCTAATGAGTGTTTTTCGATTCGGCAGGGCGGCATCTTAGCACGAAGATAAATGAAAAGTGGTGCAGTAATGTCATTTTAATCAATTTCGGAATGGTTTGATGCTTTCTTGCTTTGAATAGTTGCCACTATCTAAATTCAATTTTTACACGTCGTGCCCTTATCGTAAAGTATATATTCTTGTCTTAAAACATGTTTAAAACGTATGTATACACGGAAGTGTTCTAGATATGTGACTTATTGTAAAGAAAATATTAAATTATGATCTGCTATTGTTCCTTTCCTAACAGTGAAATTTGCCATTAAACTTCTCAACAGTATGTGACCGGCCGATAATTGCTAACAAAAAAACATCAAAAATATGAGGGCGCTCGATTTTGCGAAATTCACAGATTTATTATCCACAACAGATCGATAAACTCCATGCCTCCATAGCCCACAGACGACGTGATGGCAACGGTCACTTGATTATTCAAATTAAGCAGAAATTTACTATACCGTTGCGTGCTAGATAAGCATTCCATTTTAAGAGTACCCCTAAGTTTTCGGTCTAATGCTTTTTTATAATGTTAAATTAAAATCCAAATTTGTATTGCCATTACACTTGCAAATGGAAAAATTGCACTGGTATAATAAAGTCTCCATCAAAAGTTGCTGCTAATCGGGATATCCCCTCCAATTCTTTGAAAATTTTCTTCAATTTTCCATAATTTTTAATCAATCATTTTCAAATTTTTTATGAAATGTTGGCTAGTTTTCATACATTTTGGCCAGTTTTCATACATTTTGTAAGAGATATTTCCCCCCTCAAGTTTCTCGTTATGTCCCTTTAACCAGTAATTTACCAGCTTATATCCCATCTGCATTAATATTCAGGGATTACTCCTCCTAGTGATATACTTATTCATTCATGCAAATTATCTCCTCCTTCGCCTATTTTATACCTATATGCTGGGTTAATGCACGAACCATGCTGGGAGTTACGATTTTAACAACTATCTGCAAGAAAATAAAATGTGACCAGGAAAAATATCCAAACTATCTGAAATATCCATCCGGCTGTCAGGCTGTACAGTATACGATTTTGACAAATAAACATGAAATAGGTCTATGAGTTTAATAGATTAGAAAATGCACATAAAATATAAAATGATTGTCAAATATTTATTAATGACATCTATAAATAAAAGGTTGCAGTGACGAGGCCTAGGCCTATATAAGCAAAAAGATGTTTTGATAGATTTACAAAAAAATGTAGTGGTTATAAATAGGCATGAAAGATGATTATATAACTGTAGGCTGGGCCAATGATTAACGACATGTTTATCAAATACAGTAAAAATTATTGATAATTACGTACAAAAGATGAATTGACAATTAAATTCAAGTCATTTGCAAATTACGCTGGGCCGAGGCCTGCAGTACATAAACAATGCATTATTAAAACACGACACAACATATAAAGAAAGAAATACACATAAAAATATCACAAACCACAGATACAATAGATGATATGAGGTATGGGAACATGCCAACATTGCATACATGCAATGCCAATGATATGTTTTAATGCAACCATATTCCTTCTAAAAGGGGCCTATAAATATTATTCAGATATTCATATATAATGATATTTCTACAAATTCCAATGTTATTTAAATATTAATGTTGATGCGGATTGTTTGCGTATTTAATGCAAAGGATTTGGGCCCGAATAGAATGACCCGACATAAGTTAGGATGGTCATTCGCTAATGCAATTTTTTTTTAAACGTGCATTAATCTTTTGATAAAATTTCCGTGTTAGATTGTTTAAAGGCCATCTATCGTGATTAAAATGTGGCGGGGTACATTTTATTACAAAACGACACCGATTGGCTCATCGATGTAAGTGCATACAGTATCATTGTGTTTCGACCAATCAAAACACACGATTTGAATTCGAATTATCTCGTGCGTTAGAAACGACAACTGGTCTTTAAAATGCGTAAAACAGACCTCTGTGGTGAAGTGGAGAGTGCTTTGTCCTCTCACCCGCACATCCCGGGTTCGTATTTTCGGTGGGTCTGCAACCAGAGAACTGGTTATCCATCCATCCATCCATGTTCATTTGTAGTAGGCGCCTTTTCCATAGGATACAAAGCGCCCAGAATGCTGCCCCAAAGTTCAGTAAGTAATACATGATTAAAAAAGAAAAGTCTTAAGACGTGTTTTGAACTGTCCAAGTGAACTGGCATGGCGAATGTGTGAAGGCAAAGAGTTCCAAACATGGGGTGCTGCAGCTGAAAAAGCCCTAGAACCAGCTTTGGTGTTAGTTCTGGGTTCAGTCAGGAAGTTTTCAGAAGAGGAGCGAAGGGATCGTGCTGGTGTATAAAGTTTCAGACTGTTGGATATGTATTCAGGTGATTGATGTATCAGGGATTTGTAGACAATAACACATGTTTTGTATAAAATTCGCTGTGACACAGGAGCCAATGCAATTTGTTGAGCAAGGGTGAGGCATGATCACGACGACGTTTCCTGAAGATAAGCTTAGCAGCTTTATTTTGGAGTTTCTGTAGGCGATTTACATTTTTCATGGTAATACCATTCAAAAGGGAATTACAGTAGTCCAAACGTGATAGGATGAGTGATCGAACAACATAATGACAGGTTTCAACGTCAATGTACCGACGAATCTTGCCAATGTTTCTAATGTGATAATTAATTGTTTTACTAAGTTGTGTCACATGGTTGTCCATTGACATTCTATTATCGAAAGCAACTCCCAGATTTTTAACTGAAGTGACTGGTGACTGGTGAGATGCCGTTGCCGTCTTGATATAATGTCCAGCACTGGGTGCTTTCGGGACGTTAAACCTTGCTATGCTATGCTATGCATAAAACAGAAGAAGGGAAAAAATGAAAAAATGAAAAACGAGAAAAGTTAACGTGCTTTGTTAAAAAATTCACCTGTTCTAAAAATGGACTGAATTTAATACTCTGGTCGTGCATTACGGGAATTTAATGCATGGATCATGACAATGAAAATGCTCCATATAAATTTCATGGAACGCATTTAGTGTATGGCACCCCATACGCCAACAGTGTATGGCACCCCATACGCCAACAGTGTATGGCACCCCATACGCCAACAGTGTATGGCACCCATACGTCAACAGTGTATGGCACCCCGCACGCCAACAGGGTATGGCACCCCGCACACCAACAGGGTATGGCACCCCGCACGCCAACAGCATATGGCACCCCGCACGCCAACAGCGTATGGCACCCCGTACGCCAACAGCGTATGGCACCCCGTACGCCAACAGCGTGTGGCACCCCGCACGCCAACAGCGTATGGCACCCCGTAGGCCAACAGGGTATGGCACCCCACACGCCAACAGGGTATGGCACCCATACGTCAACAGTGTATGGCACCCATACGTCAACAGCGTATAACACCCCACACGCCAACAGCGTATGGCACCCCACACGCCAACAGCGTATGGCACCCCACACGCCAACAGCGTATGGCACACGCCAACAGCGTATGGCACCCCAAACGCCAACAGCGTATGGCACCCCAAACGCCAACAGCGTATGGCACCCCAAACGCCAATATCACCCCATACTTGCAACTATTATCAAAGTTTTGCAGTATCCTTATTAGATAAGTCCCGTTTTCAAACTTTTTTTCAAATATATTACGAACGAAGTTTTTGTAGGTTTTATATATTCCTTTAACTTGTTTAATACACTGTAACCTAATTTGGTTCATGATTAGGCAAATATGATGCTTACTGTACCTTCATTTATAATGTATTTACTTTGCATGTAGCAATCACCGAGCCCTTTGATGTCGCCGGTCTATATATCATAAACTAACTAAGCGGCAAATCTTCAAAAGCATGAATATACTTTTTTTTACGTAAGTGGGAAAAATATATATTTTTATGTTCACGTGATTTTCACACCTAATTTGAGAAAAAATTTAGTCTCAGTTTTTAAAACTATCAGTGCAAGAACAAGACAGAAACTGATACGCAAACAGACGTTGAATTAGTATAGTGTATGATCAGGAAACCTGTCCATGATTATGAACAGAGGCTAATTTAACAAATATTTTGCCAGGTAAAAGTATCACGTTAATGGTAACGATTACCAGATAATGAAATTTAAACTTGCGTGATTTTGAAAGTATGATCTAAAATAATGCATGCCTGGAGTTGGAGACGCTCCACCAGGCACGTAGCCAATCGTTCCTGACCCCCCTTTGCTGAATGTCATTTTTACCTTAAGGTCCTTAAGGAGCCGACCTTTATGGAAAATAATTTTAATCAGAGTGAAGTATATACAAAGCAGAAAAACGCAGAAGCATAACCGTTACACTCTAAAAAAAGAATGGTCAGATTTGACCAATACATGGTAAATTTTGCACCAAACCAAAGCGGACGTCAGCCGTAGATTTATGGAGGAGAGAGAGAAAGAGAATCACATGTGCCCTCGGGCGTAGGAAGGGTGATCTCTCCAGAGAGAGAGAGAGAGAGAGAGCAACACACGTGCCCTCGGGGCGTAGGAAGGGTGACCTCCACAGAGAGAGAGAGAGAGAGAGAGAACACACGTGTCCTCCGGGCGTAGGAAGGGTGATCTCTCCAGATTCCGGGAGGCAATAATCCCAGAAATTTCCCGGTAATCATCGACAAAATTGCACTTGTATAAATCATGTAAATTGTTTCCATCAAATGTTGCTGCTCGTCGGGAAATCTGTTAACATGTAATCAGAAATATCTTAACATGAGCGAGATTTGACTAAAAGTGTGTGTGTGTGTGTGTGTGTGTGTGTGTATGTGCGTTTGTAAAGGCCTGCAAACGTTAACTTTGGCAAGAATACACACGTTCAATCCGTGGACACACCGTGCAAACGTGGACGTCCACGGTTGAGATAACTGTATTTCCAGGGGCAAATTTGGTTACACATCTTGTTAAGACACACAAAAATCGCCATACAATAATATAGGTTTGGAAATAATGGAGGCAAATGGACCCTTGCCACCGCCCCCCCAAAAAAATTAATAATAATAATAATGATAACAACAAAATAAAATGAAATAATAATAATGATAAGGATAATAACAATGATAATAACAATGATAATAACAATAATAATAATAATAATAATAATAATGATAATAATAATAATAATAATGATAATAATAATAATAATAATAATAATAATAATAATAATAATAATAATAATAATAATAATAATAATAATAATAATAATAATAATAATAAAAATAATAATAATAATAATAATAATAATAATAATAAAATAAATAATAATAATAATAATAATAATATTAAAAATAATAATAATAATAATAAAAATAATAATAATAATAATAATAATAATAATAATAATAATAATAATATCAATAATAACAATAACAATAATAATATTAATAATAATAATAATAATAATAATAATAATAATAATAATAATAATAATAATAATAATAATACAATAAAAATAATAATAATAATAATGATGATGATGATGATGATGATGATGATGATGATGATGATAATGATGATGATGATGATGAAGATGATGATGATGATGATAAAAAAAATATAAAAAATAATGATAATCCAAATAAAGAAAATGATAATAATAAAGATAATAATAATAATAATAATAATAATAATAATAATAATAATAATAATAATAATAATAATAATAATAATAATAATAATAATAATAATAATAATAATAATAATAATAATAATAATAATAATAATAATAATAATAATAATAATAATAATAATAATAATAATAATAATAATAATAATAAAATTAGAATAATAATAATAATAATAATAATAATAATAATAATAATAATAATAATAATAATAATAATAATAATAATAATAATAATAATAATAATAATAATAATAATAATAATAATAATAATAATATTAATAATAAAAATATTAATAATAATAATAATAATAATAATAATAATAATAATAATAATAATAATAATAACATGGTCCCGGGGACATGGTCCCGGGGACATGGTCCCGGGGACATGGTCCCGGGGACATGGTCCCGGGGACATGGTCCCGGGGACATGGTCCCGGGGACATGGTCCCGGGGACATGGTCCTGGGGACATGGTCCCGGGGACATGGTCCTGGGGGACATGGTCCTGGGGACATGGTCCCGGGGACATGGCATGGTCCCAGGGACATGGTCCCGGGGACATAGTCCCGGGGACATGGTCCCTTATAACTTTAGCTTAACTTCTCAGTAAACAGTGGCGGTGCTACGGAGGCAAGGAGCAATTTTCCCCAAAGAGATCGCTTTGCCCGCAAAAATTGTTGTACATAAACAGAAAATATATGAATGCAACCCCTTCCCCTCCCCTCCCTTTTTTTCTCCTTCCTGCACTCTTCTTTGCCCATATTCAAAATCCTGGCGCCACCAAACTGGGGATGAGACGATTATTCTAGGCAAATAATTTTATTGGAGAGGACAAATATGTTTATGCCTCGGAAATTATTTTGCTTTAGGGAAAAAGTATGCATATGGCCCCACATGATAAGTTCCTTGCAAATTTAAGCAACTTCAAGTAAACTACTCATGGAGGGTGTACATGATTAAACGCTCTGAAGATTTCTCGGCGTTCTTTTGCCAAACGCTCTGGACTGCTGACTGGATATGGTTTCAGGGTTGCCAGATAATTTTCGTGGCTTCGTACCAAATTTGTTGCATCTGGCTGTCTGGATACCAAATTACAGCATCCGGATACCAAAATTCAAATTTTCTTTGATTTGTACCTAAGGAAAAATGTTTTTGACCACTTTTTGTAGGGAATAGATTGCTAAGGAATTAATCTTGCACTTTTTAAAAGTTTCATGACCTGGGATGCAAAAATCAAAATGCAACAAATTTTGAGGTAATAGGTCACACTTGAAATGGCACCCATAGGGATCATTAGTTTTAGGCTGCATGATAGAGAAAGAAAAAGAAAAAAACTCTGGGAAAATTTAAAGTTATTTTGAAAGCCATGTTAGACTTAAAAACAAACCGTTTATTTGCAGCCTCTACCAAATTAAACAATGACTAACATAATTACCGTCAACATCTTTTTGGAATGATATTTTTACCCTAAGGTTTAGGTTTGTTCGTGATCAAAATCAAAGGTCACTGTAAATAGTTTGAATTAACTTGATTTTGTTTATATAAAAATCACGACTGGAATTTTATTTTAAGGGACCTGAAAGTCCTTCAAAAGTGTCTCAAATTAGCCCCAATTTTGCACCCAAGTTTTTGGATAGGCCTATATTTTGCAGGAAATGGATTGTGAAGAAATTGATCTCCAAATTTCTAAGAGTTTTATGACCAGGTATTCAAGAGATTTAAATAAGAATCAAAATTCAACAAATTTGAGACTTTTCCTGTGCAGCCTAGAACATTTCAAGTGTGGCATGTACGTGTAACGTTTAAGCATGTGTATACGTCATGAAGTGATAAATGTGTGACAAACTGATTTGATTGGTTGCCGAACACAGAACTGACTTACTACCTAGCTGCGCTAACACGTATCTGCTATCAAAGCTCTTTGCTGCTATGAAGGCGTCCAGTATGACACGATTTACAATAATACACAAGTCTTATCATTAAATCACCCTTTATCAGAGAGTGAAAATTGAGTCAAATGTGTAAAAAAAATTGATACCAAATTATCAAATTGGTACCCAGAAAAAATATCCGTTACCACATGGCTTTGGCGAATACCAAATTTCATCAAATTTGGTATCTGGGGATACCAAATTGCAACAGTTTGTGATTGTGCTCAGAGATTCCCGCATGAACTGATGGTGAATCTACGGTATACTACACTTTCGATGACCTTGCGCCTGCACTGCTTGGCACCGATATGAACTTGTGAAATCATAAACTTCTGAACTGCGAAGAATGATCTGAAAGTGTGTTTTCTACTAGTAATTGCATGTCTTTTTGAAGATAGTTTTTTTCCCTGTTTAGAGGCAGAGACTGTTATTTAGACATCTCTGGTAGAGGGAATTGCCCCGGGAATTACCTGTATAGAAACTAAGTGCCACAGAAGATTAATTTTGTTTACGATTTTATGCTCATACTATTTATCACATATCAACAAAGCAAACTCTTCTACAGTCAGTCAGTCCCTGTCGATAGTTGCATTTCGGAGACAATGTTTTTCCCTGTTTTCAAAGCAAAAAAACATGATTCTTATATATACGTGACTTGACGTTCCTGACCATTAAAGCTTTCGCTCATTGAATTACCGAACAAATCATGAAAGCGTAACGTCATATTTGATAGCGTCATATTAAAGGTGTCATACGCCTGTAACTTGTACGTCGTGGTTATTTCATACTGTCATACTGTCATAATGGGTTTTCACTGTATGTGAAAGATATTTTAAACATGAATCACGAAAAAAAGGATATATTGAGGTGACTCCACCAATCAAAAAGGTAATACAAAAATAAAATAAAAGCTCTTAAAGACATGGGGACACAAGCAATACAAAAATAATTTATTCTAGAAACGAAGATCAGACAAAGAATTAGATAAATGGAAGTTGAAACAATAAGAATATACATTGCTTCAGATAATGAAAATTATATGGGGAAAATAAGTCTCCATAGAGGTCAAAAGCTATACTAAGATTGGGTTTTCATCAGAATGGCCTCTTCGTCATGTTCGTGGCGCTCAAATAAGTTTTATTTAAGTACATTGGATTAATGCTCTCGACCGTTCTTTTAACTATCAACCAGTTTAAGACCTGAAGACATTTTAATCAACACACACAAAAAGGACAGAAATGAGGCACAAAAAACCTTCTCGCTGGCTTCCTCTACTGATAAAATTGGAGGGCCACCCCTACCCCCCTCCCCTGCAAAGGTTTAATTCTTTGCCGAACCGTAGTAAAGGGAAGTTCTGTCCGCCGGAGATAATTTCCTCAAGTTGCATATTGTCATGTGTCATGCACTACACAAAATCATTTCCGACTTGACTAGAAATCAAGCTGTCAAAGGATGCCCTCCCGACTCGGCATAATTCTGACAATATGATTCTTGGGATACCGCGATCTTAGTCGGGCAGAGATGTGAAATATCGCTGATATCTGAATGAAGCCCGACTTGGCTAGATATAACAGCCATAGTCCTCCCGACTCGGCATGATCCTGATAACATGATTTTCAGGTCACCACTCTTAATCGGGCAGTGATGTGAAATGTTGGCTGTAGCCAGCCTTCTAAAAAGAACCGTGAATTTTGATGTCAAAGTCTAAGGAATGGGAGATCCGAGGGACCTTGATCTGTTGATAACGTTATTTCTGCAAACGTAGTGGGGAGGGGAACGTACCTCTTCAAGCACGTGACTTCTACACTGGCTGACTGGTAGGATATGCCGGAGATTTTGCAAAAGAAATTGGCGGAACACTACTAGCATAATATGCAGGTAACATTTGTCTTTGCTTTCCACGTTTTTGTGACCCTTTTCTAAGTTGTTTATCTGAATATATAGGAATATGTCCAATAATAATGTGCTCGAACTGTCTCCATTTTCAGGGGAACATTTTCCCTCTACCTTGCTTAGAAATGGTTATCCAAATAATTATATAATTGTTCAAGATGATTTTAAACAGTTATCATAGTTAAAGTTAGAATTTGATTTCGTTTTCTGGAAATTACGTTTTAACCACGTCTGTGTTTTCATTTAAAGCCATTCACGGGCATTACAAACAAAAACTCTTCTTCGATTCCGTGGCTTTTCCCCTTGGACCCGTAGCAGGGCTTCATCCCATTACCACACAAGTTTGCCAGAGCTTATCTCGGAAGTTATCGTTGGAATTTTTCATCAAACGTTGTGTTTGATTTTAAGCCATTTTGGGGAATCCAAAGTAGTAATTTTCCAGGGCCCCGCTCCTTGGCTCTTACAAGAAATTTAACCCTGGGCCGCACCGTACCGGGGCCCTCAAGTTGACCACGGGATCTCACGCCGTTACGTGTACGTAATGCGTGCACAGTGTTGCGCCCCACCTCCTAGAAAAACTCTGGTTAAGCTACTGCTCAACAAAAAAATTCTTCATAATCAATGTGTTTTTCGTGATAGGTTTTCTAGTCGGGCACAAAGTTACCGCCCCCTGAGTAAGGAGGGTGCGTACGGCCGTGATGCCCTAACCTAGCCCTAACTTAGCTCAAATGAGTGCAATTGCTATCCTGTTTGGGTAAACACATACAAAAAATAGCCTCCTGTTCCTGTACCGACACAAGTACGTCCAGTCCACAGGTGTTCCTAGCATTATGGCAGCCTATATACTTAATACATATATATAAAAAGGTAGGTCACTTTCTAACGCGACTTTCGAACCGTATATGAAAATTCCTTCTTTTTGACCACTCTCGAATCTTAATTACATTTTTTGACTCAACTCACATTTGCTGGAGAATTCCTTCTTTGTTTATAAGCCACAGTATTTGTTCTTTTCTGATGAGATTTACAAACGATGGCTTTTCTACCGACATTACATTCATGACAGTGTAAAAGCCCAACAGTTTGCTGCAAACCAATTGAAGTGCTGCTTCTTTATGACGTCATCGCAACGTTTCTTTGGTTTGCAGCAAACTGTTGGGCTTTTACACTGTCATGAATGTAATGTCGGTAGAAAATATATATATATATATATATATATATATATATATATATATATATATATATATATATATATATATATATATATATATATATATATATATATATATATTTATATATATATATATACATATGTGATAAATATAGAGGATTCATGTATATATTTTCAACACCCTATCCACTAAATAGAAGGTTCCATTCGAGACTACCATCGATACCAGACAGAAAACAGCACAAATATTCTGACTGAATAAACTGTGCCAGCTCTATATTTACTCCGTGTGTCCTCTCTCCTCTATCCTGACAGCTCCCTCAGCCGGATACCTTGACTAGTGGGCAACAAAATTGGTAGCAGAGCTAGGTTTGACAAAGCAATTAACAAAGCCGATCAAACAACGCAGAATGGCCACTGACGAATTCGAGGTAATCCTAACTGACGTGCAGGGTATGCTATATGCCCAAAACGAGGAGAAGCTGAAGGAGATAGGGAGGATTGTAGAGGTAAACGAAGAAGACTTATCAGGAAAAACAAAGCGGGGACTGATCAAAGAAGTAAGTGCAAAACTTGAAGAATTAGAAGATGATCCTGAAAAGGGGACTGAAATTTTGGGAATTGTGAAAGAAACATTAAGTCTAAAGTCGGAAATAATACTTTCAGACGATGAACAGAATAAGAAAGATAATCCCATGGAAATGACATCAGATTTAAGGGGACAGACAATTAAAAATCTTATGGATCAAATGAGAATTATGGAGGAAAATTTAAACGCCCTCATTAACACCAAGCCTGTTACCCAGATAGTACACCCCGAGAATTCGGCTCATCTGGTTACCCTTCGCCGTGAATTTCGGATAAGCGGAAGTATTGGTGAGCAACACCAAAAGGGATGTCTCTCGTATTCCAGTCTTATCCACCAAATTGAAACTGGAAAAGAGAAGGGGTACAGAGATGACGAAATTGTGGAAGCTGTCGTGAGAACCGTGACCCCAGGTCTGCGGTTGAGGAGCTACCTAGAAGGAAGACGAGGTATAACTCTGCCGGTTTTGAGGCAAATAATTCGGTCCCACTTCCAGGAAAGGGGCGCAACGGAACTATATCATGAACTGTCCAGATTAGTACAAGAACCCAGGGAAACCCCACAGGAATTTATCATGAGGGCCTTGGACATAAAGCAGAAAGTTCTGTTTGCATCACAGGAGGCAGGCTCGGAGGTATGTTACGATCCAGTTCTGGTCCAAAATATGTTTTTGCACTCCCTTAGGACTGGCTTTTTAAGTGATTCCATTAAATTTGAGTTGAGGACAGTATTACAAGGAGAGGTTAAAGATGAAATTCTTCTCGAGTCTGTAAATGCCGCTGCAGTCCATGAAAAGGAAAGGCAGAATAAGTTGGGTGCGAAGGGCAGAAATGTGAAAGTAAACAAAATACAGACAGAAGTGAAAGAAGAGACAGAGGTGAAGGAAGAGGTCAAACCAAAATCGGAAAAAAAAGAAAGTATTCTATTTGCTGACGTGAGAGAACTGAAAGCTCAAATGGCAGCCATCCAAGAGACCTTGACAAATTTAGACAGATATCAGAGCAGAGGAAATCGTGAAAACCGCCCCCTCCGAGGTTGTGTGCAATGCAGAGAAAAGGGAGAAGGAGCAACATGTCGACACTGCTTCAAATGTGGTGAGTTGGGACACCGGGCTATAGGCTGCAGCAATGTGAGAGGGTCGGGAAACGGTATGCGGTCCAGCCAGAGGGACGTGGAGAGACCGCAAGCATATTAAGAAAGTCCCAGATCAAAAAGACAGCCCCAGACAAAATTTTCAAATGGCTACAAGCAATGGCTTAAAGACAAAGAAACACAGTCAACTTGCAAAGTTAGTTGGAGAGAAATGTACGATTCATTGTTGCATAAATGGAAATCCAACAGTTGTATTGTGGGACACTGGAGCTCAGGTATCGATTGTGTCAAAGTCGTGGATATGCAAGAATTTTCCAGCACTAAAGATGAAGTCAGTTAAAGAACTTTTGCCTGGAGGATTGGCACTAAAGATGGCTAATGGGGTGGAAATGCCCTATCAAGGATGGATTCAGTTGAGTTTTTCCCTACCGAATGAGAAAGAGGACAAACGGAAAGTGGAAGTACCATTTCTTGTTACAGATGAGGACCTTGAACTACCCATAGTCGGATATAATGTTATTCAAGAGGTAGTGGGTGACGTCGACAAGAACCAGTCTGCCACCCATACACGGCTAGAACAAGCATTTCAGGGAGTCAATGGGAAAGCTCTTCTTAATGCTATCAGTTACTCAGATGTGGGTTTTTGCTGTGAAGTTCGACTGGGTAAGAGAGATGTGATTATTCCTGCCGGTAGCGATACAAAGATATCATGTAGAGTGCATCCGAGGGAAGTGAAGGAAAATAACATCGCTATCTTTGAACCAGATGTTCTCAATGGTTGGTTCGAAGACTTGTATGTTGACCCGTGCCTTGTCAAAGTTCCTCGCGGATCCTCCTGTCGAATCAATATTTCAGTACACAACCCTGGCAAACACGATATTAAACTCCCAAACAGATTGGTAGTGGGAAGATTGGAATCTGTTTCGTCAGTCCTACCAACCATCAATCACAACGAGAAAAGAGGTAATGCAGAAGAAAGGGAACATATTTCAACAGTAAAGACTATCCAATCCAGTGGTGAGTGTTCAGAAAGTAGAAATGCCCGTCAAAGTCGAGATAACTGGTTACCCCCGGTCGACATAAGTCATCTCGATGACTACCAACAAAGGATTGTGAAGAATATGCTGAAAGATCAGTGTGATGCATTCTCGAAAGATGAACACGACATAGGTTGCATTGACCAATTGCAAATGAAGATACACCTAGCGGATGAAAAACCTGTAAAGAAGAGCTATATTTCCATCCCAAAACCTTTGTACCAAGAAGTCAGAGACTATTTGCTGGATTTGATTAATAAAGGATGGATAGCTCGTTCCAGTTCATCTTATTCATCTCCGATCGTCTGTGTGCGAAAAAGATGGTACACTGAGACTGTGCATTGATTATCGGCAACTTAACCAGAAAACAATACCAGACAGACAGCCAATCCCAAAGATCCGTGACGTATTAGACACACTAGGGGAATGAGATGGTTCAGCACCTTGGATCAAGGAAAAGCATATCACCAAGGTTTTCTAACTGAAGAAAGCAGACCAATGACCGCCTTTGTCACACCCTGGGGCTTTATGAATGGACACGCATCCCGTTCGCTTGACAAATGCACCGGCCGTTTTCCAGAGATGTATGGAGGTTTGCCTCGAAGGACTGACTACTGATCTCTGTGTGGTGTACCTTGACGATGTGCTGGTTTTTGCGAAATCCTTTGAGGACCATGTGGAAGCTCTGAAACAAGTCCTTCAGCGATTAAAGGGCAGTGGTGTCAAGTTGAAGCCAGAGAAATGCTCCTCTTCCAGAAGGAAGTCAGGTATTTGGGGAGAATTGTGACTGAAAATGGGCACCACTTGGACCCGAAGGACGTTGAAGCAGTTATTTCCCTTAAAGAAAAGAAACCAAGAAACGTAGGAGAACTGAGAAAACTTTTGGGACTATTGGGCTACTACCGAAGGGACATACCAAATTTTTCCAGGTTAGCGAAACCTCTTTATGCTTTGCTATCCTTAGGCAGAGTAAGAAGACTCCTAGCAACAATAGAAAGAACACGAACCGAGTCAACTACCTTCAAGCCACCTGATTCAATGGAATGAAGAACACCAAATTATTGTCAACAAACTGATCGACCAGATTGCCAATCCACCAATCATGGCATATCCAGACTTTACAGACGGGTATATTGTGCACACAGATGCTTCCGCCGACGGACTAGGTGCAGTCCTCTACCAGCGTCAAAAGGGCAAGATGCGTGTGATTGCATATGGATCCAGAACCCTCTCACCAGCAGAGAAGAACTACCATTTACATTCTGGAAAATTAGAGTTTCTGGCATTGAAGTGGGCTGTAACGGAGAAGTTTCATGACTACCTTTACTATGCGCCACACTTTACTGTATACACCGACAATAATCCCCTCACATACGTGATGACAACGGCGAAGTTAAATGCAACGGGCCATCGATGGGTAGCAGAATTGTCAGATTATCGTTTCTGTATCAAGTACCGTCCCGGGAAAGCAAATGGTGATGCGGACTCACTCTCCAGATTACCCTTAGAGATGCAGGATTACATGGACCTCTGTACTGAAAGTGTTTCACCAGGTGCAATGTCAGCTGTTGTCCAGGGACTTGAATCATGCAGGGCAGGAGAAGTAACTTGGTAGGAGCAATAAATGTGACTGAGCATCCAGACGAGGACGTTGACCGAGGAATGGGTCACTACAAGCCATCCCACTTGATGACATCAGGTTGGCACAAATGAAAGACCCCACTATAGCGCCAATACTGCAGTCTAAACAAAAGAACCAGAGACCCAGTAAAGAAGACAGCCGTACCCTTTCCAAAGATACAAAGATCCTATTGCGTGATTGGAATAAATTGCAAGTAAATCAAGACGGGGTACTGTTACGGAAGACAAAAACCCGTAGTCAGCTGGTATTACCAAAACAGTACCACAAATTAGTCTACCGGGAATTGCACGAACAGATGGGACATTTGGGTTCTGAAAGAGTTGTAGAGCTGACAAGAGACAGATTTTTCTGGCCTCGGATGCAATATCATATTCAGCATTACATCGACAACGAATGCACTTGCCTCATGAGAAAACGACCCGCGAGACCAACCCGTGCCCCATTGTGTCCGATCATCACTACTCAACCATTCGAACTGGTATCCATTGATTTCATGCATCTAGAACGAAGCTCAGGCGGTTATGAATACATCCTGGTGGTGACCGACAATTTCACTGGTTTCACTCAAGCATATCCCACTAAAGACAAATCAGGGAAGACAGCAGCAGATAGACTATTCAATGACTTTGTTCTCAGATTTGGTTTTCCAAAACGTATACACCATGATCAGGGTGGGGAGTTTCAAAACAAGCTGTTTGACCACCTGCACAGGCTAACGGGAGTCGCCGCTTCCAGGACCACACCGTATCACCCTCAAGGAAACGGGCAAGCTGAGAGAATGAATAGGACATTGTTGGGGATGCTCAGAACGCTAACAGATGCAGAGAAATCCCATTGGAAAGATCATCTCAACAAAGTAGTCCATGCTTACAATTGCACTAGGAAGGATTCTACGGATATTCACCATTTTTCCTTGTGTTTGGGAGAACACCCCGTCTACCAATCGATTTGGCATTCCAGCATATTCACCAGGTGAGCTCATCAAGAAACGGGTTACCGGCATATGTCGCAAAGTGGAAGGAGCGAATGCAAGAAGCATACAAGATTGCGACTGAAACCAAACAGAAAAATGCACAAAGGGGAAAGACTCATTATGACAAACGAGTGAAGCATCCAACTTTGGAGGTTGGAGACAGAGTTCTGGTCCGAAACCTTGGAGAAAAAGGGACAGGAAAGATACGATCTTACTGGGAAAATAAAGTTTATGTTGTTTCCAGTCAGAAAGAAAAGAACATGCCAGTGTATGAAGTAGTTCCAGAAGACAAGAAGGGAAGGAGCAGAATTTTACATCGAAATATTTTACTTCCTTGTGACCATCTCATCTGTCGAGTAGGTGACCAACAGAAAACGGACAGACCAACGAGGAAAGATCGTGTGGAACACCAAGAAGTAGCTGAACCTTCCGATGAACAAAGTGAGGATGATGATGAAATCTATCTTGCAGCACCGTACAGGAATATGTCCCTGCTTACAATGATGTGCCTCCGGCTGTGAGAGAGACAATTTCTCACCGTCCCACCCACTGCCCCATCTAACCCTACTCGGAGAGAGACCGTACTTTGGCAAACACCAACCACCCCCGACCCAATAACACCACCCAACCCAGACCCAATCAATACTCATCCTCTGATCTCAAGACAAATTGTGAGAAATGATCAACAGGAACCAGTCAGAGAGGATACATTTGGCAGGAATAACAACGTTGCAAATGTGCAGGACAACATTCCACCACAAGAAAGCAGAGCACGCATTCGTCGACCTCCCTCGATGCTGTCCTACCACCAGTTGGGATCACCTGTTGTTGACAGACCTTCAGTAAATACCGTGTTTGCACTGCCTATGTTCCAACCACACCAGACCTATTTTGGACAACCTTACATGCCTTACCCACCACCACATCAGCATCCTACCTACTACCAGCCACACTTTGATGATGGGCACTTCACTCCACTTGTTTACTAACTGATGAACGTGCGTGCAGACCCAATGCTTTCTGATTATGATGAGAAAGCTCAAGCAGACTTTTACTGTGTAAGAATGTTCACTATAATTGTTGATGATGATACCAAAAAAAGAAGACTGGTGCGACAGGAAAGGCTGGCCAGCACTAATGCGTCGATACAGGATATAGCTGTGAGGACCCCACATCTGGGAACATAACTGCCCTGACTGGTGAGATTCACAGGATGATCCGTATGAAGAAGCACCAGAAATGAGATTTGGTATTTGAGATATCAATTGTTCACGAGAGACAGCACATGGTTAACTTTGTCATATATTCCTATTCCAATCATGACTGATGAATTTCTAGACTTTTCATAGGGTAGTGGTTTAGTCTAAATCAACTTGTTTGTATGTCTAGTTGCCGGAAAGGATAAGCAGTGAGTATACCACCACCGATCCGAATTTGACCATGTTGAACTCTACATCTGAACATTGTATAGTTTGGTGATCTTGGAGCAAATCTGTTTTATGCCCCAATGTATTTCATACCAATGGATTTTTTTTTTTGTGTGTGTGTGTTTTTGTCGACATTTTGCTGATGTTATTGGGGCAAGTTTTATTGTTCATGTACATTATGTTGTAACACAGTAGGTACTTATGTTGAGGGCAGCCTATAGGAATAGCCGTGACCTTGTCATTTTATTTCTAGTGTTAATGACGTCATAATGGGACGTCATTCCTTTTTTAGAGGGGGAGAATGTGATAAATATAGAGGATTCATGTATATATTTTCAACACCCTATCCACTAAATAGAAGGTTCCATTCGAGACTACCATCGATACCAGACAGAAAACAGCACAAATATTCTGACTGAATAAACTGTGCCAGCTCTATATTTACTCCGTGTGTCCTCTCTCCTCTATCCTGACAGCTCCCTCAGCTGGATACCTTGACTAGTGGGCAACATATATATATATAGATATATATAGATATATATATATATATATATATATATATATATATATATATATATATATATATATATATATATATATATATATATATATATATATATATATATATATATATATATATATATATATATATATATATATATATATATATATATATATATATATATATATATATATATATATATATATATATATATATATATGTGTGTGTATTAAGTATATAGGTTGCCATAACACTAGGAACACCTGTGGTCCAATCTATGTCCTGGACCATGACACCACTTGGTGATACATACCGACATCAATATAGGCAAAGTTTATAGATATTACCTTCTGACAGTTTGCGGACTCAATCGTCGCAAGGCAAGCACCAGAACACCGTACTACAGGATTGCCAGGTCTGCCACAAGTTTACCGGCCAAATATCCATTGAAAACCGGCCAAATCGGACACAAAAACGGCCACATCAGTTTTCAATTGACTGAATTAATGAAAGCAGTACAAAGCAATGTAAAATAAGTAGAATACAAGATAAAGATATATTTTTGGTCACAAAGTCAACTGGGAAAAAACAATATTATGGCGTGATATAAAATTCACAACCGTCATAGGCGTATGGGAGACGTTTGAATTGGGGGCGGTCTTGATTTTTCCCGAATAAATGGAGTAGCCCCCTCCCCTCCAAAAAATAAAGTATGCAAACCTAAGATAAATTGTGTTTACGATTGTTCCGGCTACTAAAGATGTCAATTATTTACTCCATATTATTTTCTTTTGTAGATATGCAATTTTTTTCTCAAAATTTATCAAAGTTTCCAAAAATGAAAGCAAATTACACGAAAATTAAAGCAAATTTTAGGACAATGAAGCAAACTTTACGAACATGAAGGATATATTACCAATTTTTTAATTCATTTCCCGAAAATTTATATAAACTTCTCAAAAATTAAAGAAAAATTTCCGAAAATCAGAAAATGAAGGAAATTGCACAAGCAACTATCCCGAAAATGAAGGATGATTTAGCTAAAATTGAAGCAAATTTTACGAAAATTGAAGACAACTTCTCGAAAATTGAAGATAATTTCCCGAAAATGAATGAAATTGCACAAAACTTGAAGGAGATTTCCCGAAAATTGCAGGAGATTTCCCGAAAAATGAAGATTTCTGATAAAAAAGACGCCATGGAATCTGACTCTTACAAATCAATTCGTTAAACCTTTATCATTCCTTTATTGTCCCTTTTCCTTTTCTTGCCAGAATATAGCTATTTTTCCCGAATATGTCCAGCTATTTTGCCCAAATAGGTATGTTTTGCATCCGATTGGGGGCTGACGCTCCCGCCTCCGCCTATGACAACAATATTGTTTGTCATTGAATGAAGGTAATGAACTTTAAAGTTTCCGACTCTCATTGGGAAAGAGAAATTAAGGAAAGATTTTGAAATAGATCACAAAATTTTAATTTCATTAGTTTAGTAAAAAATTCAAAACAACCAAAATCTGACTCTTTTTTAGCAACCGAACATGTTTAAAACCTGCCAAATTTGCCAAACTGCCAAATTTGCCAAACTGGCAACCTTGTATCAGATCATATATAGCGAGAAAAACAGTGCAGTCGTACCTGCCTAAGGCAGTTAGGCCTACTGTGAATCTGGGATTGTTGAAAAATTCCTGCTCCGCACGGACGTAGGTATATCCGTCATGACTCTGAATATCTGAATATATTAATTATCTTCTGTTTTCATAAAAAAGTTATCATCGCTTGATCTCCTTGCAGAAAATGATTTGATTTATTATTATTTTCATAACAAACCCTTTCTACGAATTTTCTGCGAATTGTACAAATTATTGTTCTCATTTCCATGACGTATGTAAGATATGTTTATATTTAGAAAATACTAAAAAAGTCATAAAATGTTTTCTCTAAAAATTATCTTTGAAAAAGAGAAGTACAAATAATCACGAGAGAAACGAAATTCAAAAATGCAATTCGCGACTTTTTTGGGCTGCAAAGTCATAAATAATTTTAAGTCAAGTTTTCCCAAAATTTACAAACCTTTCTCAAAATAAAGGAAATTCCGCAAATTGAAGAAATTTTCCTGAAAATCGTGAACAACCTAATTTTTTAATGAGGAAAAAGTTGGGGGCTTCACCAATATTTACAAAACTTGAGTTTTAGGAGCCCTGAGACAGTACGATATGTTTGTTATGGGGCCCTAAACGGTAAATTTTCCAATGGCCCCAGGATCCTAGTTGCCCCTTTGAAACAAAATATGACATAAACGATCACATGGTACAAACGCTGACTCGGTACAAACGATAATATGTCACATACGATCATATGGTAGAATCGAGGAGACGGTAGAAATGAAGAGATGGCACTAATAATCAGATGGTACAAATAGCGACACAATACAAACGATGAGATGTCACAAACAATCAGATGGTAGAAACGACGAGACACTACAAACAACGAGATGGCACAAACGATTGAATGGTACAAACGACGACATGCTACAAGCGATGAGATAGTGCAAATGCCGACACATTACAACCGACGAGATATACACAAGCGATCAGATGGTACAACAGGCGACACATTAAAACGACGAGACAACACAAACGACGACAAGATACAAACGACGAGATGGTAGAAACAACGACATGGTTTGAACGACGAGAGGAAGCAAACGATCAGATGGTACAACTCATCGGATGATAGAAGAAAAAAAAAGGATACTGTACAATTGAAGAATGGCACAAATGACTAGAAAGTACAAACGACTAGATGGTAGACACGTTGATATAGCAAAAACGAGTAGATGGTTGAAACGATGAGAGGGTACAAAAGACAACACGGTACAATAGAAAGAGGATAATCAGATGGTTCAACGTTCAGACGATACGATACAAAGCCTGAGATGACATAAACGATCAGATGGTACAAACGCTGACTCGGTACAAACGATAATATGTCACATACGATCATATGGTAGAATCGAAGAGACGGTTGTAATGAAGAGATGGCACTAATAATCAGATGGTACAAATGGCGACACAATACAAACGATGAGATGTCACAAACAATCAGATGGTAGATACGACGAGACGCTACAAACAACGAAATGGCACAAACGATTGAATGGTACAAACGACGACATGCTACAAGCGATGAGATAGTGCAAATGCCGACACATTACAACCGACGAGATATACACAAGCGATCAGATGGTACAACAGACGACACATTAAAACGACGAGACAACACAAACGACGACAAGGTACAAACGACAAGATGGTAGAAACGACGACATGGTTCGAACGACGAGAGGAAGCAAACGATCAGATTGAACAAACGATCGGTATATGATAGAAAAAAGAATATTGTACAATTGAAAATGGCACAAGTGACTAAAAAGTACAAACGACTAGATGGTACACACGGTGATATAGCAAGAACGAGTAGATGGTACAACAAACGATGAGAGGGTACAAAAGACAACACGATACAATTGAAAGAGGGTAATCAGATGGTTCAACGTTCAGACGATACGATACAAAGCCTGAGATGACATAAACGACCACATGGTACAAACGCTGACACGGTACAAACGATTATATATCACAAACGATTGTATGACACAAATGATCAGATAGTAGAATCGACGAGACAGTACAAATAAAGAGGTGTCACTAATGATCAGATGGTACAAACGGCGACGCAGTACAATCTATAAGATGTCACAAACGATCGGATGGTAAAATCCACGAGACGGTACAAATGAAGAGATGGCACTAATGATCAGATGGTACAAACGGCAACAAACAACGACAAACGATGAGAAAAACGACGACACAATGTCAAGACGATCAGATGGTAGAAAAACAACGACGAGACAAACGACGACACAATACAAACAACGATTAGATGGCAACAAACGATTGGATGATAAAAAAACGACGACAATACAATACGAAATAAAACGATGATGTCACAAATCGATTAGATCCACGGTATAAATGCAAACGATCAGACAAAACGACGATAATACAAACGATGAGATGTCACAAACGATTAGATGGTACAAACGACGACAAGGTACAAACGGCGACAATGAAAATATGGCATAAACGATCAGACGGTACAAACGATGACATAATACAAACGACGAGATGTCAACAAACGATATATACTGATAAAATGGTACAAACGATGAAACGGTATTATACAAATACAATACACAACAAAGTAACGAATGGCGGAATGCACGAAGATAAGTAACGCTTATATGCTAACACTCGAATGTTTGCATCCACAGGACCTGAACACCAACCTGAGTTCTTCGGGGGGCCAGTTCACCCCTACCCAGTGCCGGATCTATGGGGCACCATCGGGGGTCGTACCTGAAAATGACCAAGAAAATATAAAAAGATCATCTTATTTAGTTTCATTTAGAGTAGAATATTTAATCACATCTACAAGTCATGACGAAGCTCGGGCCGTAAATATATCTCTCATTACCAACTGGTGGTGTGCTACCCCGTCAAAAATCCAGCACTTAACCTCCATTCCTACCTTGAAAATAAATCGGCGACCTTGACAAACTTGCTGATTTATCTTTTTATTACACGGTATTAATATTGCTTTCTACGTTGTTTCAAAGCACCTAAAAACTTTGACAAGGTTAGTTCATGTCATAATTCAGCAAATGACATTTGTTTCTTCCTGCTGACATTTTTTGTTGTATATATCCCTCAGAAAGTAAAATTTAACTGTGAGTAATCTGTTCTTAAACTTTTTTTCTGGCATTGTCACAACATCGATTTCAAATGAGATATTAAGTCTTATAGACTAAAATTACTGATCGATAAAGTGTATATGAGCTTAACAAGTTCTTAATTATATGATGATTCGGTCAATAACAGATGGGGAAAAGAGATAATTATCGGCATGAAAGCTTTGATCTTCATTGAAATTTCTAATGCAATTTGCAATCAGAGAAAACAAACACGTTCTGATGATGAGAAGTGCTCAATAGGAGGCCCATCAAATTCAGTCATCAAGTGCAAAAAAGTATAATGACATCGTAAAGAGTATATCAGAAAGGTTACAGGTAAAACTAGAAGTGCATAAACTCTTGTTTTCTGAGATTTTCTCCATGGAATATATGCAGTCCTTCTGTTGTAGGAATTAGTAGCTATAGCGAAAGGCAGATATGTATTTTTATGAAAGAGGTGGCAACGGGTGACGGAAGGAATACCAGTTGGTGGCCTTATCTGCTTATAAACAGATAAAGCCAGACATGGACGCAAGACATCTAACAGTTTAAAACATGGATTTGGACGTATAAGGGCTCAAATTGTTCATTCCACTCATGACTCTTTTTTCATTTTTTGCATTTTATTTTAGTTCTGGTTTGAAATTTGAATTTGTTTAAAATTCAGGAAGAAGTCAGCAAAATTCAGAAAAAGCTGGCTCATCTCAGAAAATTGCCTGCCTGCACGAACAATGTTTGGTGCTCGATTGGATAGTAATCCACTCCCATCATTAAACATATTGAACAATCAAGCAGTCAAGCGCGTTAGTAGATTATTTTGACTGGGGGTGGGGGTGAGGATGGGGGTAAGTTACCGACAACCTCAAGGAGACAGTGACGTAGAAGATATTTGACATCTGGTGGCCTGATTCGATTTTTGTCCCAACAAAACCTACGCACGAGTCTCTAATCACGGTAAAGGGGAAGATCGTAAAAAAAATTGGAAAATTTGGTAAAATTTCAAAAATGGAGGAAAGTTTACGAAAAGTGAAGGAAAGTTTCTCGAAAATTTTCCGAAAATGGAAAAGTAGAAAGAAAAAAATTTCACGAAAAATGAAAAAGTTCACGAAAGAAAATTTCAAGAAAATGAAGAAAATGGACAAAATTTCTCCAAATTTGAAGAAAATTGAAGAAGATTTCTCCAAAATTGAAGATTTCCGGAAGAAAAGATGCCATGGAATCTGATTCTTCAAAATCAATTCGTTAGACCTTTATTATTTGGGTGCCAAAATGATACTTGCATCCCTCCCCCTCGCGCCCCTCCTTCCCTTGTTCCAGCGTCACTTGGGGTGTAAAATATCAGATTTACCGACCACCTCAAATTAATATATTCCTATGTGAAAAACAAAAACTGCCTGCTTTCTTCCCTTTTGCGAGGTAAAATTGAAAACAATTGGTAAAACAAGGACACTTCGTTAAAAATTTTAGAAATTTTGGAAGAATTTGGCAACATTTCCTGAAATTGAAGAAATTTTCCGAAAATTGACCCAAAACAAATCCCGAAAATGAAGGAAATTTTGCAAAAATTGAAAGAAACTTCTCGGAGAAATTTGCCACCTGAAAGGATTTTTCACCCCGCAGTTAGGAGGAAAAGTAAGAAGAAAAAAAAAAATAGAAGAAAAGTTGTTAAAATTATAAGAAAGTTTGGGAAAAATTTGGCAATATTTCCTGAAAATTGAAGGAAATTTCCTGAATATTGATAAAAAGTGCCGAAAATTAAAGAACTTTCCGAAAAATCAAGAAATGAGAGGGCAATTTCCCAGGTGGAATTAACTGCAACCTGAGAAGGGTTTCTCCATGTTGGGAGATCAAACATGTCAAATTTGGTAAGATCATTGGAAATTTTGGACAAATTTGGCAACATTTCCCGAAAAATTTTGGGTGATTTTTCGCAGCATGCATGCGTTTAATGAAAAATTAATTTACCAGATGATGATGATGATGATGATGATGATGATGATAATGATGATGCATCTACAAACTCTAAACCCATGATCAGTGGCGTGTCTAATGTGGCTATTGTGGGCTTACCCCTCCCCCCTAAAAAGTGTCGTATCTCCCCAAAATGTTGACTTGCTCATGATTAACTGAAATATCAAATGAACCTTATACAGATGCTGGCATTTTTTTTAATCATATCGATCAGAAGTTTTCGACATTAATTTTTGGATCTTAACTTTTCCAGTTTGCACTACAAATCTCTAATCTTGGCCCAAACATCTTTTAATTTTAAAAATAAAAACTTCAGACTTGGCCAACAATGGACCTTTTGAAACAGAGGTAAAGTTTTGATATCAATGGACAATACAATTTTTAAATAGGCCTTCTCGCCTGATGGGCACTTGCCGACATATGTCTTGGCAAGGAATGTAGGAAGGAGTCACTTCTCATGGGGCAATAACTCCACAATTGTTCTTGTTATGCAAACGGAGTAATTGCACTGGTTAATTCAGTTTCTATCAAATATTGCTGCTAATTGGGAAATATCCGTAAATTGTCGGAAATTATTCTTGAATTTCGGGAAATCTTTGAATTTTTGAATTTTTCTTCATTTTCATGAAATTTCGCGAAATTTTTAGAAAATCTTCGTCAATTTTTCGGAAAATTTCTTTCAAATGAATATGTGTTTTATTTGCCCCTCCACCAGTCCACACACACACACACATCCACACACACAAACGGAAAGCTATAGACACGGCCCTGCCCATGAGGAATATTAACAACGTTTGAAAATGAGGATGAGAGCGGCAACCTTCTGCAATAGACTTTACACATGCAGCAGACATTTCCACACAAATGAACTTTGACTCGAATATATAGTAAACATTGTCTATCTTTAAAAGTTGTCTTTCATCTGTTCGTGTACGATAACTTGCCTGACCATTAAACTAGCCTTTAAATTTACAGAAATACCTATAAGCCAATCAAAATCATTCTTAAAATAAATGTACCCCATTTTATTTTAAATTACAATAGATAACCATCAATATGTCTTTTTATTCTTTTTGCCTCTTATCGATTATGCTGTCCGTTCTGGATATTTTTGGTCACCTTTCTATGAGTCAATGAACCCTTAATCCGGCCTATTTGGTCTCCAAAGACAACATCGCCAACGCCAAGTTTATTTGCATTCGCTAACAGCAATCATTATAAATACAAGATTAGTTCAGTGATCAGACAAGTTGATTCTTTGTGAAAGGAATATTAAAACAAACAAAATCTAAGTAAAAATAGGCCTAAGTCATGACGAATAAGCTGTCTAAAAATAGTTATTCTTTCAGAAGCGGATTAAACATTTTAGGAAGTAGCAAATATTGTCCAATGTACTGGTGAGCAATAATGGTGTGAGGTATGCCAAATTGTAAAGGAAATAACCATCAGCCGATCTTTTAACCAACATTGGTCATGCAGGTCAGCAGGTATATTGTCACTAACACAAATTGCAACCGTGTTTATGGTAAATCTTTAGCTAAGGGGCCCTCGATCTCAAATGTACAAATTATCGACATTCCATCAATGCTCTCCCCTCTCCCACTTTGTAGTTGATTCATTATCATAAACAAACCAAAACTAAAATTGGAATTAAATTGAATTACGTGGAGCTGTGTATATTTTATACTCAAAATATCTGGAGAATATATGACTCATATCATGAGAATCCCATACTTCAAATATCAAAATTTCAGCCACTCTCAAAATAGCTAGAGGCTCAGCCTCCCGGGCCCCTCCACCCCCCCCCCCTCCCCTTCCTTATCCATCCCTAACTTCTACACCATTGCGCTTACCCATTTATGCTAAATTTGTCAGACTGTAGTAAAGTTTCGTTTGTTGTGCACGATTCTTGTTACCCCTTAAAATCTTCCTCAAAATTCATGCCATTATTGTGCGGGGATATTATGCAGAGAGGGGAGGGGGAAGGAGGGGGTGTAGGAAAGGAAGGGAGACCCCCGGCCAGAATTTTTGAAGGAAAATTTCAACAATTTTGACAATACTTTTATATTGTTCTTTTTAAAATTTATCAAATCATCAAAAATTGGAAAAGTAGGCTATGATAATGTTTAACAATTTTAGATTCAGAAAATTTATAATCAATCAAAATATTTAATTTTCCCCACGGTTCTCACCCCACCTAGGCAAAAGTATAGCTTTAACTCTCCGTAAATACCATCCTCGAGGTACTTTGCTTTAGCTCTTTATATGTTAATAAATCGGCGCTTAACCATGATCATATTTGGTTCAATGACCGCGTTACTGGTACGGCATGATTGCTTGTGGGTAGATTAACTACACATCGCAGTGTCCACCAGTAACTGGTCAAACACTCAATATTTGCTTTTGATAGTTGTTCATGCCCAAAGACTTCCATGTTCTAGTTTCCGAGTTGGTTAATTCGCCTGCCAAAATCTAATTTGTGTCATCTCGCAGAGCTTGATAGCTTCAAAACGGTGATCTTCAAAAAGTGCCGAATGCATGAAAAGAACCGATGAGTTGCGAGTTTGTAATCCGCCACCGATTATAAAAAGAAGTGCAAGTGATGTAAAGATAGCTTTCAGTTTATTCTAGTTTTCAGTTACTCAAATTGCAATTAATTCGTTTTCTTTTGAACGACTGCAAAAGCTTTTGAAAACAAAACTAATGACGGAGAACCGCGGGTAAACTTCAAACGCTATTGAAGTTAGATTTGGTAATTCGGTCTCCCGTGGGATAGGTAATTGATTGTCGTATCATGGCCCAAATATGTTCAACTGTAACAAGGTTTTTCTGGAAGCTCGTATAGACAGACATTGTTTGAAGCTGAAGTATAATCACAAAGACAAGAAGGCTGTAACAGTTTTATATACCTTAGTAATATAGGTAAATCACAGTGGAAAAAATACCGACCAACAGACTGAGTGATCCTCGGAATTAGATAAAAGGATTGTTTTAAAGTCTACCGACGTGTAGGGACACATTAAATCGATTCCACCCCTGGTTTGGACCTCTATTCGGCGTTCGCTTTCCTGGCTGAGACTGGGTATTAGTTTAGGGCCTATTTCGGTGGGTACATTAACATTTTCTCCGTTTGATATTATCTATCTTGTTTGGCGGACCCGACTTGTGTTCCGTGATATCAGAACTGGCCCACCTATTTTTCTTTTTTTTCGGGCCCATCTATCTTATAGTTTTCAGTAGGACCGACTTACGATTGAAAAGCACATCATTATCACAACAGACAGAAAGGAATGCCCATTTATTTGTCTTTTTGGTGATGGTTGAAGGGCCGTCATTATGAGGAACAGAAAGGAACTTGGGCCCATCCTGGATATGAAAATAGGCCCTAAAGAGTACATTTGCTTTGATTGGTTAATGTCTGTGCCTTTTATATCACTACAAGGCGCTTCGCGGCCGTACCGGCGTAGTAACGCCACTGCGTCGAATTCTAGTCATATCAAGTTATCAACAGATGAAACACTGACCTAAATGTGGATCCCGGATGTGGATAAAATAGAAAATGATGACTATTGTAAATAAATTCCATTTACAAACAAACAACTGCTTTGGCACACCTGGATTCCATGTCAGTTATCCCCATCAAAAAATGTCGGCAGCTATCAAAGCTGAGTTGCTCACCGAGAGGGGCGCCACGGGGTGCCTGCCTCATCGGGCACGATTCAGAGATTCGTCAGAAGCCCACCGATTTGATGCCGTGGAAACACTGATTCAATTGGTTACAATGTTTCCACGCGATGGCAATACCAATCTGAGTGCTTAGCTCATTGGGTGGGCAAAACTAATAGAATTAGAACGTCTCTTCGGGTAGCGGCAACAAATATGATTAAAATGGGAGCACAATAGCAAAGCATGCAAAATTCGATCAAAGCAGAGGCCTGAAAATCGTTTTAGAGATCAGACAGTCAGAAATATGACTTACGGGGGAGTTTTTCTGAAAAGAATGGATGCACAGTAAACTGGAAAACATTTTTTTTTTCTGGATGAAAGAGAACGAGAATCATTGGTAGAACTGTATTGGCGGATAATAAAAGGGACATTTATTATTATTATTACTTTTTTTTTTTTTTTTTTTGGGGTGTCTCAGCCCTGTATGATGACCGGTGTGATAGTAACCCCCACGTAAATTTGGGCCCCCGGTCCTTATTTCCTAAGGAATGTCTTTTAAATTTGGTCCCCTCCGGATTGATTTTACTAGGTAATTTACTAGTGTGTATGTACGGTTTCTTCAGTTAATTTTGTGTACTGAAGTAATAAGCTAAGCTAAAAAGTGATAAGAAGTGATAAGCTAATACACTAAAGAAAGAGAGAAAAAAAAGGCGTGCTTTACGAAAAACGGCAGTGAGATTTAGTGTGAAGGAAGAAAAAGGGTTTTTTCTTTCAACAGGGAGACAAGTTGTTGTCTCCAAATTTCATAGGAAAGTTTCATAGGAAAGAAGGGCCGGGCCCAAATTTCCTAGCGGACCGTTTTTACTATCAGGGGGACCAAATTTACTGGATGGCTACGGCTTAATTGTCTGGGGCCCTTAAATTTCCTAGGTAATAAGGGCCGGGGGGAGGGGAAAATTTACTTTTACACCGGCCCTAAAATGCTGTTTGGACTCGTTTGTACATCCTTGGTTTAACTAACTATTAACGCGTCGGTTGAATCCCTCCCGTTGCCTCGGTGCAGTATCCCTGAATTAGTTCAGTCTTTTGTCAATTTGTGGCTTTGTCGAAATAAAAGAGGGCGCTCGGTACTACTACATATGCGTAAGCAGCAAAACTTGAGAGGAAATAAGAGTTCTGTCAAAAACAGATAAATATAGTGAAATTCTAGTCTATAGTGCTGGTCATTAACACCCTATTTCCTAATAGATTATGCAAACATCCGATGGCAACGCATAAAATCAACCCAGATTTTTTTTTTTCTAACCTCATTTCAATATTTCTGAAGATAATATTTTCCAAGAAAAGATAGAATTGGAAAATAACAGGAAAACCGCGAAAAGTACCCAGTATTTTCATTTTTGTTCCCCCTGTGGAGACAGCTGGAAATTTTGATCCAGACAAGAAACATGTATCGAATTATTCTGATATTTTGCTGTTTGTTTTTCGGGTATGCAGTATACGAAAATTGCATTTGCGAATATATTCAGGTTTTAATGTAATTTCTGGAAAGACCTGGGCAGCTGGGAGGGGCTTGGCATGCGCTTGCTGTGCAGGTAATGGATGATAATTATGTTTGTTTACGTTTTAATAGTATATTCAACTGTTCAAACTGGACGCGAGCTGGCGAGGGATGTGAAGCTGATTCGGCGGTGTATTCTAGAAAAACGGTTTAAAGGTCAACGAAATAACGCCAGGCGCTGGTGGACAATTGGCCCCTAAAGTTTTGTGGGATCACGCCCTTGTCATATACGAAAGTAAACTGATTGAATTGTGCAGTGGCGGCGGAAGATGTTTGAATAACATGGTGGGGAGGGGGTGGAGCTCATCGGAAAGTGATCGGTCCGTAAATTAAGTTACCAATTTTCCCTTCTATTGATAGACCATATAAGTCTTGAAATCGAAAGAATAGATCACGATTAGCCAATTGCATTGGTCATGAATCGGAATGTATCTAATGTCTAAAATAATCTGAAAATAAAATAAGGGGTCCTTAAAACTATTCAGGAGGCCTTCATTTTCTAGCTGAGAATAAATGTAATTCTGTATATCAGTATAAATTTGACCAGATGGCCCAAATTCACACCCAGTCTTCAGCGAGTCATACCCCATTGTGTGTGTGTGTTTTTTTTTTTTTTAAATCCAAATTAAAGGCGCTCCACGTGTGAAATTTGGGGAGTATCTTGCTTGATGTTTGTGTTACTTTCTTCAATCTGCCAATAAAAAGATCACTTATTAGGAGATACATTTTAATATTTTAAATAACACTTCTCATTTCTGTAAAAAGCCGCCTTTTAAACGCTACAAAGAAGATAAGGGAGGGCAGCACGTCTTCACTCATATTTGTGTCACGACAATGGCCCGGGTGCAAATAGCAAGTTTTGCCCTGCATGGCCCATTTTAAAGATGCCTTTCTACAGTACTAATGAAAATTGGGGTGGCTCGTACACTAGAAAGGCCTCATTTTAAAGAGTTTTTACAAATAATTTGCTGGGAAAACAAAGGTAGGCAGAGCTAGGTGAAGGCTATTTAAGCAGTTTGAAAAAATCCAATAATTAGGGTTGTTGGGCCCCAACTTTGTCTTTAGGGGAAAATTGAGAATAGTGTGTGCGCGCGATATTTTTAGGGCGATATTTGTGTTACTTTCTTTGATCAGAAAAATAGTCCTTGAAGAAAAAGTTTTTCAATGTTTGAAAGGGTATGTTCTTTCTCTAAAAAAGGCACTTGTCCTCTTAGAAAAAGCACTTTTCTTCCTGATAAAGGACACTTTTCCTCTCTGATAAAGGACACTTTTGAAACTTGTCTCGTGTGACCGCCCCCCCCCCCATTCTAAACGGTTCCACCTCCCATAAAATTGTGTCCATGTCCCAATATCCATAAGCAGTACAAGTGATTCTGCAATAACCTTTTAGTGAATCATATACCACCCCCTCCCTCAGACTTAGACGAATAGAAATTCAATCATGTCGAGAAGTGGAGGGATCTTGTCCCCAGCACCCCCTTCTTGTAGCGCTGCTACTGCGCCTATGAGGAAGAGCTTTAATTTCTAAGAAGAAATCAAGAATAGTCTTTAAATTTTAAAAATATCAATCTTAGTTTTCGAATTATAGCTCATCAAAGTCTGACGAATTATCACTGTTTCGTTGAGTAGTGAATTTTGCTCAGTTTTTGCTCGGTACAAATGCCCTGGTATCCGCCGAAAAACCGAAGAACAACGTTATAAAAGCAGGGGAGACAGAACACCCAACTCCAGTGTACCACAACTGGTTATCAAAGGCCGTGGACATTGACTTGGTTGTCGATGTTATGTCTGTCCGTACGTCGTACCTGTGTTCTCGTCCGGGTCGTATTAAGCGTTTCGTGATAGCATTGTTACTATCATAACCGAATACGCAGGCGACGACCCCGTCATTGTAATTGTGTATTCACTGGTCGTCGTCGTCGACACCCAACTCCAGTTGGCCCGCAAGAAATGCCCTGGTATCCGTTCATGAAAAAGAGAAGGTACAACGTTATAAAAGCAGGAGAGACAGAACACCCAACTCCAGTTGGCCCGCAAGAATACAATTAGAGACAGGCAAACAGACCAGGAATTTATGTTGTTAATTAAAGTCCAAACTGCGTTTTTTAATTGATGGATTGACGCCATCGTAACGTGCACTAGGGTAACAAAATGATCATATCTCCCCGTTGTAAATCATGAGTGCAAATAAATATTACGCAATAAAGTGGGTTATGCGAGCTCATAATCAAATGCAAGACTTCAACGTACAGGTTAAATGTGAATCTCATGAAATACCTACAAAATGTAGCGATGTGCTGGGAAAAGAAGTAAAATAAAGAATCTAATCTTAGTCGTCTCGCATTGATTCCCAGACGTGCCAACCACCAACAAACCAAAGTGCCAGAGGTCTGGGTGATGAAATGCAAACCCAAGTCGTCAACCAAGTGTTGACTCCAGCTCGCCGCAGATCAAAGTTGATGCTTTAAATCTAAATTTAAAAACTGACGTCATAGTGTTCCATGACGTATCAAGCTTTCCCGTAAGAAAACGAATTTGTTTCTCTTTTCTAGAATTACAATAAAATGAGCAACAACAAATGATTTCTTAATTAAAAAAAAGATACTTAACTCTAAACTGCTTAATCAAAAATGCAAATAAACAAATGAAACAAGCCACAGCTAGAGAAATAGTTACGATTTAGTGGAATCTGAAGAAAACGTTGGGCAGTTGGGACGTGGTACTCTTATCATGATTTACTTCTAATGGCACATTCGAGGAAACTGCTACCACCTGACCACGGACAATATCGCCCTGCCCATTCACCACGCGTGAGAAAGAAGTACTTTTCATCAATGTTTAATTGTCTTTTTTTAAATGGCTATTTTTGATACTCCAAACCTATTTATGCTAATAATAAATGCATTCGTCGAAAGTGTAATTTTTCTTTATGTTTCGGCCCGCCATTTCAACAGTCTTGCGTGTTCCATTGTTAATTACCAAGGTTATACCTCTAATGACGTCATATAAAGTACCATCGTCTTTAGTTTCGCCTTACCTTTTCGCATGTAGCCACGAACTTGAGCATAGCCTGCAAAGATACAGGGTAGGAGTAATGTTTAGCCCTAGTCAAATAGCCTAATCCCCCAATGCTGAACTGTTTATCTAAAAAGTGTTTATTACCATTGTATGGTTGCAACCTCCAAAAAGTGGGGCCGAGGAATAGCAAAAAAGTGGCCCAAGGAATCGACTGTCCAAGCACTTAAAATTGTGATGCTCGCTTTACCATATGATTATTTGCTACATAAGTTTTCATAATTCTTAATTTAAGAGCCCCCAACCCCCCCTTCCCCTCCTCCCTCTGGCCCAATTAGGGAAAACTTTGTAATCTGTTAGGGAGCAACGTGAACAAATGTGAATGTAGCCTAACAACCCCTAAGAGGGACTACTGGGGGCTAACCCTATACCAATTATACTATTATTAGGTTAAAGCCCCCTCCCTCACCCTCTCCCTCGGCCCAATCAGGGAAGACAGCTATCCAGTTTGCACTTTAAAAAAAATCAATTTTTTGGACCAAACACCTTCAAGTTTGGACCAACAGCTTCCAACTTTGGACCAAAAATCTCCAATTGTGGGTAAAAATTTGCAATTTTAGAACTGAGGACCGAAATACTTGAAGTTTACACCCAAATCTACAAGTTCTAAATTTAAGATAAAAAAATCTTCAATTCTGGACCAAGTTAGGAAGATAAACGTCTTAAAAAATGTGTTTGTGTGTTTATAAGAGGCTTAAGCCCCCCCCCTTAACCCAAAAAACAAACAGTTGGGCATATTCTCAGGACCAGCCACCTCTCGTATCCGAACGTCAAAAGAAAAATCTGCATACAGCCTATAATAACAACACATTTTGAAGTTAAGTATTACAGTGTTACATTTTGGGCGGAAATATTAGTCAGAAAGCGAACCTCGGAGACTGTAAGGAACGTTTCAGGCTAGTATTGGATCACAAATTAACGAAAATTGGAGTTTTCTGGTATATATGTGCAAAGGTACCATGATTTTTGTTGAAATGTACAGATCTGCAGATTGTGCTGGAAATTGCTTCTAAAAACTGCTAGAAGACAAGACGAAATCAGTATGGTTTGGAGTTATTCCAACGATTGTGTATTCTGATATACGAAGATCACGTGTCGGTTCTCTCTTTCTGTTTTGAAAATTTCGGGAAACGATGAAGTATGAATGAACACATCAATTTCCACATGAGACGTTGCTGAACTTGATACGTCATTTTCATTAGCTTTAATAAGCAACACCTTGAAGATATCACTTCTCTCGAAGGCGTATCATAAATAATATGCCGCCTTCCACCCACGTATCAGTTACAAGTTTATGGGAAGAGATATGGAAATATTGATTTTAAGAGCATTTTTTAATTCGCTAGAAATTTAGGCCTAATCCGCTAAATGGCTAATAAAAAAAAAGAAGGTATAAAACAAAAATATAGCAAGGTCATAAAGAAAAGCAAAACGAAGTTAGAAACCTAAATATTTAGAGAATCAGATTTCAAGAGTTCTTAAAATTATAAAGGAAATTACCCGAGTTGGGAAACTGATAGCAAATAAATTACGTTATAATGGATCAAGATATGGATAACATCAGCTTTAACTGGCAGGTATAACATTTAAATTATTCTTTTTCTCCGCTCTACCAATACAAGCGGCAGGACATGCCCCTGATAACTGTGTAGGAAGGGACAAATTTGGTTTTGCCTATTCCCATAATTTCCTCAAGAAAAAAAAAACATGAACCCATAAGCAACCGTTAAAGCCAGGGTTGGTATCGTCCTAAACACATGAAAAAGCCAAATTAAGCCCCAAACGCCAAACTGTGATAAAGCCAAGAAAATACAAATTTTGAAAAAGAGAGAGCTGGCGGGTCCAGGGGCTTTTCCAGGATGTGTCAAATGTACTGAAAAACCAGGGGCGCTGGAAGGATGATGGGGCAAGAAGACGGGGCCTCACCCAAGGAAATGTCTTTTGAAAATTGGTGCCAGAAAACCATCGCTTAATAAAACATTGTCATAAACTGACAAAATTCGTAGACTAACATTGACCTTTTGACCCGAAATGATTAAAGATGATTTTTCAAAATTATACTAAATTATAACTGTGACCGAGTCTATAATATATTGGAAGACATGAACCCAAGTCAATTTGACACCCTAAAACTGCTTAATTTAATGGTTTTTCACCAAATCTGTCAAATGTTGATTTTCTCGAGTCATTTGCTAAACTGCTATAATATTGGTGGGCTGGTAGGGCATATGTTCCACCCATTCCGGCGCCCTTGAAGACAAAAAAAATGTTATTACATTATTTTAGCAACATGCAAAATATATTGTGGTCGGATCGTCAAGAGGATGTTTGCTCTTTACTATCTATTTATTCTCCATCAAAGCTTTTGAGCCAAATCATCAACTTCAAAATACAAAAATTACACATAATTTTTTTGTGGCCAACCCAAATCTCAAAAAGCCAAATGAATAACTTGAACGAGTCATTTAAAAATCAAGGCTTTGGCATATCCTTGGGCCATGGCCTCATTGACCTAGCTTGGATCCGCCAGTCTCAAAATTTGAAGAAATATTGTCACCATTGCCGTGAGGGCAAATCTACAATTTATATTTGTATTAAGAGGTGAAACCACGAACAGAGGGGCAGGAAGAGAATAAATAAGTGGCGTAGCTAGAATCCTACAGGCCGGGTGGAGGCGAGTGGGGGGCCATGCGGACCCCTACAGTATATATTTTTTATGGGCCCCTTATATGTCCCAACTGTCCCCTTTAGTTACGCCACTGCTAAATGAGGGCGATATGCAAATGCACAAACGTTTTGGGGTGTGTGAAGTTAGTTCCGTATCCGTAATTTACTGGTTTGGTTTATAGTCCTAACTCTAACTAGGAATTACGAATCAGGAACAAGTAACTGAAATTACGTATTGACACCAACTGCACACACTCAAAGTGTTGTCCTAATTAAACAAGTGAATACTATTAAATGAAGAAGACACAAGTTCACCTGTTAGCAGAGAAGAAGGGAATAAAACGTTATACTATCGCCAATAGACTTAGTGAGGGTTGATGATAGACCACCAAGTTAAGGAAACATTAAGTGTCTTTAGAACTGTTTAACATTTGTCACGCATGTTAGGGAAAGGGGATTGTGGTGAAAGAAACTTAGTGAATGTAAAACCCTTGATGACCAATTTATATCTTATTGCATTTTCACCAATAATTTTGAATGTACGTTAAGTTGCAAGCTGTCATAAAGCTGTATGTCGAGGTGGTTTGATCAATTAAAAGAAAAAAAACTGCTCATTGTACAAGAAGGATCCATTTTGGGAGCTGCCAAAGACTGATATATAGGTTTCTAGACTCTGATGGGTTAAAACTCTACAATGTAATTAAACATATCTATAAATTTTCAATTGGATGATATACATTTTGAACATAAAGATTAGTAACCAACATAAGACAATTAATGCTATGATATAATTGTCTACTTCCTTGAGCATTGATTGATTTAATCTGACATACAAAGGGTAAGCAAAATGCCTGTCAATGTCTCCTGTTTTATACTTCTTTGTAATGTAATTAGTTGAAACTCAATTGCTCCCTCATAACTATTAAATAACTCAACTTTTACACCACGTGTGCAAAGATTAGAAACTGATAACTAAACAAGGCACAATACCCCACATAACTGAATGTTACCTCCGCAGCAAGGATACACTGGAAGTAAATCTCCAGTCTAGCACTGTAGTCACTTTCTTTTAAACAGTCTTCCAGACCTATTTTCCAAGTGTAACCATAGCCATTCACTTTTGAATGGTCAAAACTCACTCGGTAGCCAACTAATCTTGAGTATGTATCATTAAAAATTATCCATTCTAATTTAGGTGATTCTAATAAAGTCTGCAATTCTCCAGTTACTACTGATTCTAGTATAGCCCTGTAACCCCCAAAGCCAGTGTTTCTTGAGATCTGTCATGTAGCACAAACCTCGTATAGATGCCCTCACTGATGTAGCCTCATATTATAATCTTTATTTCCTAATCAACAAAATTTGACATCAGCCAGCATAGCCCAGTTGCCCTTTACTGCTGGGTATTCTGCAATTGCTTCCTAAAAATACTTGCGGATACACTTATTAAACTTCGGTAGAAGAAAGCGACAAATAAGGAAAAATTCACAATAGTTCAAAGTCCAGAGTTATGTATTTTATATGCCTATTAACAATGTATATTATCTTACAGGATGGTACATATTAACAATTTCTTGAAAAAGAATGGCTAAAAACAAATTTGTACAACCAATAAATAATTTTACACATTTACAATTTCATATTTTCATTTAAGTGCACTTCTGAGACATCAATTTCTGCAGATCTATGTTTAATGAAAATTGTCAAAACATTGAAACATTACAACAACAAAAATAGCAATTTGCTGCAAACCATATCACTGATATATTGTAAAATTAACATTTGGAGAAATTTTCTCTTTTATTAGTTTTTTGTTGTTGTACCTTACTCCACCAGCATTTTTTTTAAATGCTCGTTGGGGCGGGGCCAAAGATGGGGCACCCAAAACGGCTATAATATCGCCACGTGGTAGAGCAAGGGTTAATCAAGGCGTGATTATTGAAGGGTCCTCTGTCTTCCAGGCAGCAGAGTCGGGCCCGTTGCCTATATTTGCTGCAATTTTCGGCGCGCATTTGTCGCGGGTTGATTAACCCTTACTCTACCAGCACTTTTTTGAAAATGTGCTCAGGAGGCAGGGACCAAAGATGGGGCACCCAAAACGGCAATAATCTCGCCGCGTGGTAGAGTAAGGGCTAAGTCACATTTAAATATGGCACGTAACAAGTTGTACACATTATAAAGATATAATGTTCCTAAAATTGTAAGGTAAGACTGAGATAAAAGCAAATCCTGTAACATTAATTGTTAAAGAAACACTACAACAAAAGTGAGGGTATAATCAGGGCTGCCAAGAGAATTGCGGGGACGGGGGTGCAAATTGAAAATCCAGGCCCCGTACCAGAAAATTCTGAAGAGCCCAAAGAGAAGGTCATCACCTTTTTCTGTTCCAATTTACATTGTTTTCCCCATTGTCAAGCATGGGTTTTCCACCAAATTTTGGGACCTGCTGTTTGAATGCACATTCCTTTTCTTATTTTTGACTGACCACAAGCCCATGGGAAATACTTCCCCCACCCCTTCTCGCGGTACTGAGTGTAGTATTCTTAGGTTCCTAGAATAATCAAATACTTCCCTTGCAGACAACATTACTGAAAGTCATCAATGCTACCAATTCCGACTCAACTCGAGACAATATTTGAAATTTTTAAGTGTCGTAAATTTGCACTTAAATTATGCGTGTTGAATCAAATTTTTGGGTGAACATAATCTAAAATCAAAATCAGCAACAAACGTAGCTCAAGCTCCAAAATAACCGGCAAATATCCGTCTTTGCATTGTTCAGAGGCTAGATTTGACTGAAGAGCATAGAAAGAAAAAAAAAGTAATTTCCTCAATATCTTGACTTTTTATCAAAATTTCTGGATATTTTTATCTTTTGGAAGGTGGGAGGGGGAGGGGTGGGGGAATGTGGTGAAGCCTGTCTTACAAGCATAGAATGTCCTTCTCTAGTACAGCATTATGTAACATATCATGAATCCAATTTGACAGCAAACTATAAAATCAATGCAAGATCATTGCAAACTGGATATTAGAGGAATAAACAGCAACTGCATTACAAAAGGGTTAAATAATCAAATTCACATGGAAGTGAAACAAATAGCTTGTACATAAACCAGTTTTCAAGGGTTGAAATAACCCACAATCTAATATACCTAAAATAGCCCACAATCTGATGTAATTAAATAAAATAGCCCACAATTTAATATCATTAAAATAGCCCACAATCGAATAATTGAAATAGCCAATAATCTAATATAATTAAAATAGCCCATCTACTCCATTTAAAATAACCTAAAATCTAATATAATTACATAAAATAGCCCACAATCTAATATGATTACATAAAATAGCCCACAATTGAATATAATTACATAAAATAGCCCACAATCTAATAAAATTAATATAGCCCATCTACTCCAATTAAAATAGCCCACAATCTAATATAATTACATAAAATAGCCCACAATCTAATAAAATCAATATAGCCCATTTACTCCAATCAAAATAGCCCACAATCTAATATAATTACATTAAATAGCCCACAATTTATTATGATTACATAAAATAGCCCACAATCTAATAAAATTAATATAGCTCATCTTCTCTAATTAAAATAGCCCACAATCTAATATAATTACATAAATTAGCCTACAATCTAATAAACTTTAAGATAGCCCCATCTACTCCACCTAATATAGCCCACAATCTATTATAATTAAAACATCACACAATCTAATATAATTACATAAAATAGCCCACAATCTATTCAAATTAAGATAACCCCATCTACTTTCAATTGAAATAGCCCTCAATCCAATATGATTAACATAGCCCACAATCTACTCCAATTAAAATAGCCCTCAATCTAATATGATTAACATACTGTAGCCCACAATCTACTCCAATCAAAATAACCCTCAATCTAATATGATTAACATAGCCTACAATCTACTCCAATTAAAATAGCCCTTAATCTAATATGATAAACATTGCCCACAATCTACTCCAATTAAAATAGCCCTTAATCTAATATAATTAACATAGCCCACAATCTACTACAATCAAAATAGCACACAATCTCGACGACGACGAGTGAACACACAATTACAATGACTGGGTCGTCGCCTGCTATTCGGTTATGATAGTAACAATGCTATCACGCAACGCTTAATACGACCCGGACGAGAACACAGGTACGACGTACGGACAGACATAACATCGACAACCAAGTCGATGTCCACGGCCTTTGATAACCAGTTGTGGTGCACTGGCAGCCACAATCTCCATTCTGTCAGCTCTTATAATCGGGGTACTGGCAGCGAAACTTGTTGAGGAATGGTGGATGTTCTTGAAATCAACCTCTTCTTGCAGAAGGAGAGCTCTTTGATGAAGAGAATGCACTTGAGATTTTAAAGAGGCTATTGTATCCTCCAACTCCTACAAAAAAAAAAAAAAAAATAACCACTTCAAGAAAGATTTATATTTTCATTTTAAACAAAAGAAAACTACCATGTATTAACTTTCAATCATATGACATGACATTTCTTTGACTAATTTTCTATCACTTCATCTACTGTGTAAAACATTTTTTTAAAAAAGGGTACAATTCAGGCTTTCCAAATTTCTGCTCCCACTATTAAGGCAACCCATTTACACCTTTTTCTTCTCCACATAAAAGAAAACCCCAGAGTTCTAACAATTCATTGAGTTATACTCCATTAAATCACCTATTCCTAGTTCATAAAGTTCACATTCATTCTTCTGCCATAGAACATCATAAATTTAAATATTTTCTTGTATAGTTTTTCAAAAAACTCTATAATGATGAATTTCTAACTAAAATGTATTTCATCTTATCTTGATCATTTATAGTGCTAGCAAATTTGGCCTCTGGGTTGCTCTCTAGAGAATTAGTTCAGTGATCAAGCAAGGTTATCTTATACGACAGAGGAAATGCATTGCTTATTTGAAAAATGTAAGAAATGACTTTAAATGTAAGAAATTCCCCCTATTTGTACAATTAGCATAGCATAGCATAGCATAGCAAGGTTTAACGTCCCAAAAGCACCCAATGCTGGACATATCAAGATGGCCACGGCCTTTGATAACCAGTTGTGAACTCATTGGTTGCAGACCCACCGGGATTCGAACCCGGGACGTGCGGGTGAGAGGACAATTAGTGGAGATGGACTTACTTGTCTGATGTTTGCAGAAAGCAAACCCTTCATTTTGTCTTCATATTCTTGCTTTAATTGTGTGAGCTGAAAAAAAAATTGAGCAACTTATCAATATTTCTTTTAAAATTCAAAATAAATATGCTGTTGACTGTATATTGATGACTCACATTCTCTACTGGTGCGCCATTGATGACCTGGTGCGCCATTGATGACCTGGTGCGCCATTGATGACCTGGTGCGCCATTGATGACCTGGTGCACCATTGATGACCTGGTGCACCATTGATGACTTGGTGCGCCATTGATGACTTGGTGCACCATTGATGACTTGGTGCGCCATTGATGACATGGTGCGCCATTGATGACCTGGTGCGCCATTGATGACTTGGTGCACCATTGATGACTTGGTGCGCCATTGATGACCTGGTGCGCCATTGATGACCTGGTGCGCCATTGATGACCTGGTGCGCCATTGATGACCTGGTGCGCCATTGATGACCTGGTGCGCCATTGATGACCTGGTGCGCCATTGATGACCTGGTGCGCCATTGATGACTTGGTGCACCATTGATGACTTGGTGTGCCATTGATGACCTGGTGCGCCATTAATGACTTGGTGCACCATTGATGACCTGGTGCGCCATTGATGACTTGGTGCGCCATTTACGACTTGTGCGCCATTGATGACCTGGTGCGCCATTGATGACCTGGTGCGCCATTGATGACCTGGTGCGCCATTGATGACCTGGTGCGCCATTGATGACTTGCGCGCCATTGATGACTTGTGCGCCATTGATGACCTGGTGCGCCATTGATGACAATTGCACCATTGATGACTTGGTGCGCCATTGATGACCTGGTGCGCCATTGATGACCTGGTGCGCCATTGATGACCTGGTGCGCCATTGATGACCTGGTGCGCCATTGATGACCTGGTGCGCCATTGATGGCTTGGTGCGCCATTGCTGACTTGGTGCACCATTGATGACTTGGTGCGCCATTGATGACCTGGTGCGCCATTGATGACCTGGTGCGCCATTGATGACCTGGTGCGCCATTGATGACCTGGTGCGCCATTGATGACCTGGTGCGCCATTGATGACCTGGTGCGCCATTAATGGCTTGGTGCGCCATTGCTGACTTGGTGCACCATTGATGACTTGGTGTGCCATTGATGACTTGGTGCGCCATTAATGACCTGGTGCGCCATTGATGACTTGGTGCACCATTGATGACTTGGTGCACCATTTATGACTTGGTGTGCCATTAATGACCTGGTGCGCCATTGATGACCTGGTGCGCCATTGATGACTTGGTGCACCATTGATGATTTGGTGCGCCATTTACGACTTGGTGCGCCATTAATGACCTGGTGCGCCATTGATGACCTGGTGCGCCATTAATGGCTTGGTGCGCCATTGCTGACTTGGTGCACCATTGATGACCTGGTGCGCCATTGATGACCTGGTGCGCCATTGATGACATGGTGCGCCATTGATGACTTGGTGTGCCATTTATGACTTGGTGTGCCATTGATGACTTGGTGCACCATTGATGACCTGGTGCGCCATTGATGACTTGGTGCACCATTGATGACTTGGTGCACCGTTAATGACTTGGTGTGCATTGATGACCTGGTGCACCATTAATGACTTGGTGTGCCATTTCCGACTTGCACACAAAGAACATCCAACTTAACCTGACTCACTATCATTTTTTTCTTCATTTTTTCTAATTCTAATTTTTTTCTAATTCTATAAGGCATGCATGCATCCCAAAAAATCTACACCTTTGAAAAAAATTATAACATTTTGTGACTTAACTTTACACCTTGGTTTGCCTCATTGGTCCCATAGCCATTAGCCTTTCAACTAACGAAGTAACCTATAAGCACATGATATTCCAATAAAGAAAATACAAAATATTGGTTTTAAAAATATGTATCACCAATCATAAAGATTGAATGATAATTGTGACAAGATGTCATTCTTGTCACAATTATAAACACATTAGTGTTAGGCATTGGTTTAATTCATTCTCTACATTTGACTATATTGTGACCCCTGACCTGCTCTCTATGGTCCATTTCCTGTTTGTGTACTTTCTTCTCCATCTGTTGCACCTTTGATCTTTGCCTCTCCAGCTCATTCTCCATGGACTGAAAATTGAACCGAAAATATATTCATGTAAATTTGCAGAGGACTAGTATTTCTCAACTATATAATGCTTCTAATGCTTTGTGATAAAGTGGACAAGCATGCCCATGAAAGAGGACAAATCAAATGAAGAAAATAAATGCTGAGGAAAGAAATCAAACATCTTATTCCGTTTAGGAAATATCTTAAAAGTTTTAAATTGAATCAGATTTGTGTACAAATGACTGAAATCAGATTGTGACATCACAATCTCAGTTTCCGTAGAAGTCTTTGTGTATTTTATTAGAATACTTTTTGAAATTTTGTGACTTACAACCATTGCATATCTCAGCAGAGTGGCAAAACAGAGTCAAGTGATGTCACTGTGACTTACAACCATTGCATATCTCAGCAGAGTGGCAAAACAGAGTCAAGTGATGTCACTGTGACTTACAACCATTGCATATCTCAGCAGAGTGGCAAAACAGAGTCAAGTGATGTCACTGTGACTTACAACCATTGCATATCTCAGCAGAGTGGCAAAACAGAGTCAAGTGATGTCACTGTGACTTACAACCATTGCATATCTCAGCAGAGTGGCAAAACAGAGTCAAGTGATGTCACTGTGACTTACAACCATTGCATATCTCAGCAGAGTGGCAAAACAGAGTCAAGTGATGTCACTGTGACTTACAACCATTGCATATCTCAGCAGAGTGGCAAAACAGAGTCAAGTGATGTCACTGTGACTTACAACCATTGCATATCTCAGCAGAGTGGCAAAACAGAGTCAAGTGATGTGTCTGTGATTTACAACCTGGAAATAAGTTTGAAATATCTTTTCAAATTTGTCAAAAAATCAATAAAATACATTAACAGTTGTTAAGATAAGACATGGATGACCACTCAATATCTTTACAAAAAATCCAGTATGGATTATATCACTATATATATATAAAATACTTAAGTTTGATATGGCCATATCAAGCCAAATATATATTTGATTTAATGCTTAGTTGATATAATGATAGAGTTTATATCAAGGTACATGACATTTATATCAAGTTATATCTGGGATTTTTATCAAATCCAGATTTAGTTTTTATCTGGGTTTCTATTTGGTTTTCAGTGAGGGCAGTAATAGGTCTGCTATATCAATCATAACACTACACATAGAAGGAAGTAGAACTATAAGTGAGGGAACAAAAATCTTACATAAAATGCAAAAATAAATCTTTCAAGTTTAATTTATATATCAACAGATGTGTGTACACTTGTAACTTAAAATAGTAGGAGCATGTCCAAGGTCAGCGGTGAAACCTTGATCATTTTTGTTGCCCAGTGGTTAGTTGCACACCATTCAACTGCTTGATGAGGGAAGCCAAGTTGTTGCAACTCCACAAAATCAAAACAGAATTATGGGGTCTATAACTGGTCTATAATTGCCTTATGAACGTCTTCCCGGTTTGGAAAATAATTTTCAAAAAATGAAAAACCATGCTACCATTTTCATAAATAAACCACAATAGGAATATTTCAGGTATACACATTAAAACCACAGTCAAAGTTCTACATAAAATGAAAGTAAAACAAAATCCCAGAGCTCTCCCACATATTAACAGGGTTACTTAATTATTCGTATTTAAAAATAAAATTACCCCTACCCTTGACTGTTTTGTGATCTGTCTTCGCATGAGCTCTTTTTCATCTTGTAATCTGGTCACTGTCTCCTGCAACTGCATCTCTGATCTGCTCTTAATGCTAATGAAAAGAAAAGAAAGTTATTTCGTCCAAAATATATGCTACTTAAAGATCTCTCAAAATGGTATGATGATTGCTATCTTCTTCTGTTGTGTCTACACACTAAACAACTTGAATCCAATGATTAACACAGGTCTGGGTTTTGATATTCTTCACATCTGGCAAGGTCTACTGTAGAACATTGATTCTGCATGTGTTGCAAAGTCTGGATCTCTTGTTGAATTTAAGGTTTAGTTTAGTAGTTTGTAGTGTAGGTCAGAGGTTGCGATCACATTTTTTGTCTGGCGTATTTGGTTATGACAAGTCCTTGATTTTCGGCGTATTTGGTAAATTTGCCATCATAATGTACAGGGCACTACGCGCTAGCGAAGCTTGCAAGTATTGTTAACACACACACACTTCAGGCTTGCCTTTACACAAACAACACAATACAGGAGGCAAGTAGAATCCTAACTAATGATATCATTGACAATTGACAGCCTACTTTCAAAACAACATCAAAACTTTTCACGTACATTTTACATGTATATACTGACTATACTGTACTAGCATATGTGTTTATGTACAGTACTTGTACAGATAGGTTGAATCATTCGGCTGTTAGTCTCATACTTGTGTCATTTTGTTTTTTTATTTCTGAGTAATTCAAAATCATTTTTGTGTGAAATTAAACTTTCAATCGCATCAGAGAGGTAAAATTTTCATTTAGGTTAATGAAAAATCTGCCGAAAAATTCCACATGCTACATCTAAATTTCATGACGTAGGTCCAACATGTGTCATAAGAAATTTCAGCCATAGCGTAATATACAAGTAATATACAACAAATTTGTCGTTAACGCAAATGCTGGTGTAGGCATTTTACATCCCTTTCTCAACAGCTACAGTTAAATAGAGATTTCTTGGCCATTTGATAAACCAGTTGTGAAGCGCTGGTGAATGAAGATCCACCGGAGATTGAATCAGGACCTCTAGCATGCCAAGATGCTACTATAACCGCTAGACCACAGAGGTTTAGATTAGTGATCAAACATGTTATTATTGATTTGAAATGCTCACATCTGATTGGTTGATTTATATGTGGCTGCTCAGAGCCTGTTATCAGTCTATATTCTCTTTACATCTCTTGCTGATATGGATTTTTTTTAATGATTTAGCATAAATCAAAATATGGAGTGAATAATTGGCTAGTCCAATCAAAATCTAATGCTAAACAGATCAAGTTCTTCACCTTCATTGTGTCACCGCTGTATGAAGTTCATAATCGGTCCAAATTACGACAAGACACCATATTTCAAAATGGCGCATATGAGAAGAAAACAAGAATACATACTCACATTTCAGTCTCTTCCTGCAAGTGGTCAATTGTGGTCTGGAGTTCCTGGATGGTCTAGACAAAATGGAGAAGGTTGAGGTGAAGGTATAAGTTCTTGAGGTGGCTTAGAAAAAGAGGAAAAATGCACCTTATAATAAAACTTATATAGGGCATACTGACAGAGGCAACACACGCTAAACTTAAAAAAAATATTTTAAAAATAATAATAACAAAACAAAGAGGTTCTTAAAAAATTATTATTATTTGTCTTACAAACAATTATCATATTTTTTTAAAATATTACTATATTTTTCTTCAAAAGATTTCTGTCATTACTTAAATGATTAGTTCAGAGGTCAGGGTTCAATTTATATTAAAGAGGACTTCAAAACACTCAAAATGGTGAAGAAAGCATTAAAAAAATCTTATTCTGTGAAGGAAATATTTCAATTTAAAATGACTGAAACCAAACTAATTCTGACGTCACAACCTCAGATTGTGGCTGAAATACCTTTCAATATGTTAGGAATGTAGTAAAACAGAATCTAGTATGGGTAATTATAATTTACCACCTGAAGAAAGTTTGAGGAAAAATAATTCAAATAGTAAAAAAGTTCATTAAATTTTCTTTAAAATACATTTACAATTGTTAAGAATGTGAGGACAAGGGTGCCAACTTCCATAGTAGACTTACTATACCAGTCATTTCTAGAAAGATAAGATGGAGCTTTAAACTTTGTGGAGGGAGATAGATATACAGATGGCCTAAAGGTCAGTGTTCACATGAATAAGGCTGTGTGGGATATCATGTCTAACGAGAATGGAGATGCCCCCACAGGCCTTGTCAGCGTCCTCTTGATGTTTATGGTAGCAAGAGAAGTTATTGACGGAATAGAGGTATGTTCGGGGGGGTTCGGTAATCGAACAATCTATGCTCTCTTCGGTGTCATACATGTGGGTTTGGATGGTGGATTGTTTGTTGGTCAGGTTTGTTGGTCAGGTTAAAATACATTTACAATTGTTAAGAATGTGAGGACAAGGGTGCCAACTTCCATAGTAGACTTACTATACCAGTCATTTCTAGAAAGATAAGATGGAGCTTTAAACTTTGTGGAGGGAGATAGATATACAGATGGCCTAAAGGTCAGTGTTCACATGAATAAGGCTGTGTGGGATATCATGTCTAACGAGAATGGAGATGCCCCCACAGGCCTTGTCAGCGTCCTCTTGATGTTTATGGTAGCAAGAGAAGTTATTGACGGAATAGAGGTATGTTCGGGGTTCGTGTCGAACAATCTATGCTCTCTTCGGTGTCATACATGTGGGTTTGGATGGTGGATTGTTTGTTGGTCAGGTTTGTTGGTCAGGTTAAAATACATTTACAATTGTTAAGAATGTGAGGACAAGGGTGCCAACTTCCATAGTAGACTTACTATACCAGTCATTTCTAGAAAGATAAGATGGAGCTTTAAACTTTGTGGAGGGAGATAGATATACAGATGGCCTAAAGGTCAGTGTTCACATGAATAAGGCTGTGTGGGATATCATGTCTAACGAGAATGGAGATGCCCCCACAGGCCTTGTCAGCGTCCTCTTGATGTTTATGGTAGCAAGAGAAGTTATTGACGGAATAGAGGTATGTTCGGGGGGGTTCGGTAATCGAACAATCTATGCTCTCTTCGGTGTCATACATGTGGGTTTGGATGGTGGATTGTTTGTTGGTCAGGTTGGCTTGAGTTTGATGGCAATTGAGGTATTGGGGTTGGGGACGGGGAGATCTTAGCAGAGGAAGGAAGGTTGGAGAGAGAGGTAGTGGTGGAGGTGGTTTGTGTAATGGGTGTGGTTGAGTTGTTGGCAAGGCGATGGGCTTAGGGATTGGTAAGTAGAGCCAGGTGAGGTTGGTTTAGGCATGAGAGTCAGATTTAGTGGTCTTAGGGGGGAGGTATTGGTGTTTGAGGAGACTGTGCACGAGTAAGAAGCTTTGGTGTGGAGGGAAGTGAGGAATTGCTTCCTGGCCTCCAGGTAAGTGGTGCTTGGATTTTCACTTTGGTTATCTGTTTTTCCTGAAGCCACATGGGGCAGTCTTTTGAGGAGGGGTAGTTGGTTGGCTGGGTGAATACCATCTCATAATTGGTGCAGTGTTGGGTGTTGGTGCAAGAAACGCTGTCATGGTCCGAGGCTCCACAATTGCCACAGCGCACTTGGCTGCGGCAGAAGTTCTTTCCATGACCATACCTCTGGCACTGATGACAGCGGAGGGGGTTGGGAATGTATGAGGCGGCGGGAAATCTGAGATAGCCGGCAGTGATGTGGGAGGGGAGGATTGGTGTGGCAAGTCAGGAAGATGGTATTGGTGGGTGTTTCAGCACCGTCTCTTTGGAGCACGAGACAACGGGCCTCAGTTACGTGTTGGTTGGCAAGTTCCTCTACAAAGTCTTTATTTGTGAAGTAGGCAAGGTCCCTAGTTCTGATGATGCCTTTGCTTGACTTCAGGGAACGGTGGGGGGTAACTGCTATGTCAATACCAGTGTTAGCTAGGGTTTTGGTGAAGAGGTGGGTGGTGGCTTGAGTGTCCCTGGTGCATTGCACTAGGAGATTGCCGGATCCGAGGGTAGAAACCTTGGGGAGGGTGCCAACAAGGCTGTGAAGTGCCTTGTGAATGAGGAAGGGGGTAACTCTTTTGAAACTGTCTGGTTTGTTAGTGGCCTGAATGATTAAACTTTTGGGGACTGGGGCTGAGGGATGGTCTATGGAGGTAGCAGGTAGGTCATGGGGAGGGGAGAGAGAGTCAAGGTCATGGCAGAAGCATTTGGTTATGTTGGAAAAAATACCCAAGGGCTGGGAGACATGAGGCAACTAAAAAAAAAAGGCGCGCAACTATTATAGAAAACCACTGTACAAGTACCGAAAAGGGCATGTGGGCAGGTCACAACGGGAGGAAAAAAACCCCAAAAGGAACGATCTTACCAAAATCAGTCAATTATCCTCAAAGAGAAAATCCCCCCCAAAAACAAAAAGGTGCAAAGGTTTAGGTTGAAAGTGCATGATTTAGGAAAATCCAGAACAGAAATTTCAGAGAACAGATTTTGAAATTGACGTTGCTCTCGTCACGTCACGTAGCTTTAGTTCCAAAGATTATTTTTTTCCTCTTTCATATAAGATAAACTTGCTTGACCACTGAACTAATCCTTTGATAAACTTTCAGGTCTTCTAAAGAAGACTACCGCTGGTAATAAGAAAGAACTAAAAAAACAACATTTTTTTTTTCATTTATTCTGTTGTCATTCGTAACTTTTTCTTTGTTTATCTGCTTTTGAGGTCTTACCAAGATTTAAAAAAGGAAAGATATAAAATTACCTAGGAAAAAGAAATATATACTGAATTAATTATTGTTAGTTAACACTAGAACTTATTCATCAATCTTTTTCTGAACGTTTGAAGAAAACACACATTCCAGGAAGGAATGACTGTTAAAGTTATCTTCACTACTTTTATTGATGGGAATACTGTATTTTCATTTCATTGTCATCAAAAATAGAACTTGATAGAACTTGGCTTCTCCCATTATGAACCCCAAACTTATTTTCATAATTTGTGCTGTATTCAATTCCACTGTCATTGCTTGCACTACCCCTCCATTATTATTATTGCACATATTTATATAGCGCCTCTCCCGTGGATTGAAGCGCTTTACAATAAAATTGATAATACATAGACAAATTCTTAATATACAATATCAAAAAATAAAAGAATTGCAGGACAATATACAATCATAAAAGAATTGGTAAAAATCGAAAATTAGATAAATAAAACAAGAAATTAAATATTACAGACAGCATAAAACTTAATCAGTAGGAAAAAGATGAGTCTTAAGAGCCTTCTTAAAAGTATAAACAGTTTGAGCCTGATGGATTGCAATAGGTAGCTTATTCCACAAACGTGGACCCATGACAGAAAATGTGCAGTCCCCACTGACACGATTAGTTCTTGGCACCACAAGGCGAGTGACCATCCTTGTTGGATCTTAGACCAACGCGTCCAGGCTCATAAATATGCAGCAAATCTTGAAGGTATGAAGGCACATTTTTTATTCATTTTTAATGCAGTTGTACACAAGCAGTATTAATCATATTGCAGTAAAAATTGCTCAAGCTAATGAACACATTGCCTTCACTTTCTGAATATTGTTTGATGATAGTTCTTACATAGCACTTTTCAAATGACTCTAAAATAAAACTGTAGTCATCAAATAAAACAAAAGCATGTACTATTATCCTGAAAATATTTCAATCATTTGAAGTCTCCGAACTCCTCTATGGGTGTGAAACCTGAAAGTTGAGAAAAGTTGATGAGAAGAACTAGATTTGTTTCAAGGAAGATGTCTAAGAATTATTTTGAAAATAAGATGGTCAGTCAAAGTCACCAATGAAAAATTATATGATAGAACAGGCAGAATGGAGATAAGCAAGGAGATATTTAAAAGATGGAGATGGTTGGGTCATGTATTAAGAAAGGACGAAGAAAACTATGTCAGAATATCCATCACCTGGACACCAGAAGGTAAAAGAAAGAAGGGAAGACCTAAGACTACATGAAGAGTGGCAGAAGAGAGAGACGGTTTATGATGGAACAGTTGGGGAGAAGCTGCAGTGGTAGCAAGAGACAGAAAGAGATGGAAGAATTTGCTTAAGAAAGCGTTAATCTCCACACCCAAGAGAAGGAACAGTAAGAGGTAAGATTATCCTGCACCAATCCCTTATGCTGACAACAAGGTGAGAAATGAGCTTGTCCTGGTCAGTAATTGAATCCTTGACCGTCAGGTTGAGAGGCACGTGCACCACCAAGTGTGGTAACCAGATGGTCATTATGAGAAAAAAATCACCACAACTTACATCTGATGATTGATCCAGCTTCATGGAGTATTCCTTCTGAATTTCTTTCAATCTTGAATTTGTCTGTAAGAAGAAAATAAACCCACAAAAATAAACTAGTAAGAATTCAAGGTTTAACCCTTACTCTCCAATGCGGCAATATTATTGCCGTTTTGGGTGCCCCATCTTTGACCCCGCCTCCCGAACTTGTTTTCAAAAAAGTGCTGGTAGAGTAAGGGTTCATAACAGAATTAATAAACATTGAACAAAACAAATTTACACAGTGCAACATCACCAATGGAATCTGAAGGGAAGGAGTGTGTGATTGGAATAAGGTAAGGCATAGGGTGTGACCTAATTAATGTATTTAGTGCAATTGACATCAATTTTAAGAAGGCCTTCAAGTTCAAATTTTAAGTAGATTTATATAGTATATTATCCCCCTAGAACTACCATTGTGCTTTACATTAACAACAGTGATGAGGTCACTAGTGAGTTATATATAGATTAACCAACTACAATCTTGGACAAAATTCCTTGAGACACTTTGTATTCAATTGTGTTTTTGGTTAAATCCCTTGTCAAAATTGCTTCTTTTATTTTTTGTATAAAATATATCTATTGGGTTATTGTAGACCATGGAGAATATTCATTTATAGATTATGTTAACAGCATGAATTTAATCAATATCCACCTCTTTGCCCTCCTCCACACCACCAAACATCCCCCTCCATTCATATTGGCATATATACATATATATAGTTGACTTAAAGTACCGTTCTTTCAAAAGAAGGTAACAGAAAAATGTTGGTCCAACATTGAATGGCGGGGCAGGGGCAGGAGGGGGTAGGGGGGTAATTCATTGATTGTATATTTAGATATATTTCGATTTTTTGAAATACTAAGTGATTGTCTCAAGTATTTTGTCCAAGATTGTAGTTATAAAAGAAGAAGAAATCCAAAGCAAAAAATGTTGCAATATGAATTATCAAACAAACTAGTGAGGTTTAATGTACCAGAGAGGAGAGAAGAAGAGAGAAAGTGAGATGAGTAACTTGGGTTTGAGGGAGTTTAGATGCCATTGTAGTAATTGCTGTGATGAAAGTGGGACATGATTTTTTGGGCTGGGTTCATTTTCGGAAGAGTTCAGTAATGGAACAAAAGGGGTTGAGGGTAATCCTGTGGAGGGGGCATTTCAGAGGATGTGTTTGGTTGTAAAGCGTTTGTGGCAATTATTACAGATTAGAGGGGAGCCACTAAGGTGTGAGTGGGATAGGTGAGCGGGACCAATCCTAAGGCGAGTCATGTTGATTTCAATCAATCAATCAATCAATCAATCAAACTTATTAGCACCAAAACCAAAAGTTTGCACTATGGCGCTTTGAAGGCAGTCACCTTTGGTAAGCTTGTTTGAATAAGTAGGTGTTTTCTAAAAATGGTGATAGATGTAGCATTCTTGATAAAGGATGATGAAAAGGGACGTTGTATGGTTAATAGTGGGTTGTATGGCGTGGATTTTATTATCAGTGTGTTTGTCTCAGTCGGTTTGGCAGAGGTGGTGAATGTAAGAGTATATGAGGGGTTTGATGTTGGTGTAAGTTTGGAGAAAGGAGGTAGAGGGTAGGTTGAGTGCTTCCTTAGTGGCCGAGTTTGCCTTGCCATTACCAGGGATGCCCACGTGATATAATATATTCAAACTTGTTAAGCAAGGGTGTGACATCACTGTTCAACATTAAACTTTCTACACCAATCATTTACTTTGTGACATGTTTAAAACTCGATATCTACTGATTGGAACAAGATTTTAAAGTAGATTCTTCACATATCTATTGGCATTTTTGTCCTTTATCATAGAAGACAGCCATGTCTGACCACTGAACATACTGTGGTTAAACTCCTCACCTGTTCCAAGGTTTCTTCCATTGCTATGCTGTGTTCCTGTAGTAACTTCAGTCTTTGCTCTTCCAATCCGGATTTCAATTGGCTCAGCTAAGAAACGGAAACAACAAAATGATTTGATTATGATTAACATTTCTAAATTGGCATTATAGATGAAGAAAGAGTAGCACTTTCCTACCTCAATTCTACTATCACAAACATTTCCATCAGATCATTAAATAGCAGACTCCTGGTTGAAGAACATGATCCTCTAACAGGCATACCTTATGAAACCAAGGTACCAATACTTGAACTAATTAACACTTCCTTATTATTCATGCCCATGTCACTTTTTGCTAGTAGCAGCTCCGAGATTCTACTCATTAACAGTAACAGGGATAGGGTGGTCAAGGGTAATAAGGGTCTGTACCAATTAAGAAAATGAATGTGCATTCAAATAATGGACCCCCCAAATGGTGTAAATTTGGAACAAAAATGGGTGATGGGTCATTTTTTAAACTGTTTCAGAATTTTCCGATATTGGAGCCCGGATTTTCAGTTTTCATATTTCAGCTGAATATGTACCTTTATGAAGAGACAGACAATGGTTACAAATTTGCTGCCGTTTCTGAGGTATAGAAGACGATCAAAAACCAAAGGGCATACATGAGTAACAAGTAGTCTCTCTAGTCATATAACCTACAAGATGTTAAATGGCCTGTTTAACTGAGATTAATTCTAACTTTTTTAAAGTTTTTAAATGATTTTAAAGCAACTCTGCATTCCGCTGATGTTGCCCAGTCCGTTCCATGTCATTTTAAGATACTTTTTCTTACCTCAAGTTCGTGTTCCTTTTGTAGTTTTTGTTTCTCCTCCTCTCTCAAGAGACCCAGTTCTACAACCTCTTGTTTTCTCACGGCATCACTCTGCTGTAAATTCAGCCTCAGTTGATGGATTTCATTCTGCAATGCTGCCATCTCCTACGTGCATATGATATAATGATACATAGCAAAGTTAATATCAAAAATAGGTAAATGGCAACTGATGCAATTCAGTGTATTTTACCGATTGGAAATTACTATCAAAGTTACTTTGAGAAAATATGAAAATACGGTCATCTTCAAACTTTGCCGAATGGATTAATTGAGCCCTGTTAACCCTTAAAATAAACCTAATTATAATCAGGGCAAGCAGGACTTGAAAATTGAAAACATAACAGTTGGAAAGGTACTTTACCACTAAGACCACTAAGAACAAATCGTTCAGGAAATCTAAAACTTAATCATGTGAGTGGGCTGGGTGGTGGGATACACTAGAGGACGTTCTAACCACCTTCCAACTCATTATCTCAGGTGGCATGTCACCAAGAATGAACCAAGCAAGTCCCACATGATACGTCTACTGCCTACTACTGCCTCTTTAGTTATGCAAAAATCAGAGGGGGAGGGACTTGAAGGGATGAACTGGAAGGGACCAACCCCTTCCTCTCAACAGTTTCTCCTCAGGATTTGGATGAATCGGAAAATCGATCATGGAATTATGGCTAGAAGTGAGGACCGTGTCCTATTGGCCTTCTGTGGCATTACTGGGGGAACTGCACCTCCCCCTTTAAGGGTTTAATAATGCCTGCAGGTAATGAACATAATTCACTCACATATTAGTAACTGCCCTCATATATAAGGCAACCTTTCAAATGCTTTCTAAATCTTACAGCAACAAATTTAATTCATACCAGACATTTTCTTTTAACAATGAACCAGTAACTGCTTTTACAAATAAAGTACAACAAGTCATGATACCAACCGTAGTGTCAGTCTGTTTGAGATCATTCATCTGTTTTTGCACTGTTTGAACCCGTCTCTCACTCTTCTCCTTCAACGACCTCATCTCCTGGTCATGTTGATGACGAATCGCCTCTTTTTGCGCTTCCATCTTCTCAATGAAGGACATCTTCTCTTGCTCTGAAGACTGGTGGAGTTCAGAAAGCTGAAATTGCAATAAAAAAAAATATAAAAAAACTTTTAATGAAATTCAATATCATCTGAAGTTTTGAGTTATGAATGAATTTATTCCAAAAGGGAGAAGTGTGTTCACATTCACCACTGTCTCACCATTTTAGGTCTCAATTGGAGTATTTACATCGAGCCGTCCAAGGTTGCTTTACCAATAAGAAAGCAACCCACAGAGCTGCTGATCTCATCACCTTGAGCGCACAGCATAATGGGAGAAATAGCTAACAGGGTCACTATAGCTCTGTGACTTTTGATGGATTGCACTGCCCATGCGAGCTCGAGTACAAACAGATATTGAGACAGGCTTGGCTATCTTTCTTTAGGCACGTTGATGGATGGTACTGCCCATGCAAGTACAAACAGACCTTTGACCTTTTTACCCCCGAGTCTATGGGGACACAAATTCATCTACCAAGATATCATGGTACAATTTAGGGTTGGTATAGATAGGTCTTGTATTTTTAGTTTAAAATTCTGCAAAACTGTACAAATTAGTACATAATTACCCTAAAATCACATATTTCACCTCTTGACCCTAATCACTGAAATAACTTCTGAACTTTTCACATTTATCACAACCTACTGTATGACACCATTCATGCTCACGTCACACTTACCATTCCATAATTTTTTGGGTTTAAGAATTCACAAAATTTTGCATAAAAACACATATTTGACCTTTGATCCATGACCTTTTGACCTCCAATTATTTTAAAAGTTTGTTAGAATGGTAAACCCTACCCACCTATGCAATTTGTAAAGATACCAAGTAATTCCTTCAAAAGATACAGCTATCACCAACAAATTGTCCCATTTGACCTCTGACCTTTGTACCCTAAAACCTTGAAGACAAAATTTCCAGGCCAGGGGTACCTGTCCCCCAATTTTGGTTCATGTGTGTATTACAGTTTTTGAGTTATAAGCGACACAAAATTAATTGTTGCATACGTACACAGGCACGGACAGATGCAAAAATCACCAAATTTTGTCCTGTTCCAAAAACTTATGACTCCTAACCCCTAATATGAGGTTTTCATATGGTCATGTAGTGTAGGAGGTATAGGCAGTTATTTGCCTATACAGCAAAGTGATTACAATATCTCAAGCACTAGTTGGGAAACTAGATTAGGAAGTTGAAGCTTTATGCACTGCATAGAGGTCTACCTTTAACTTAGAGAATTTCTCTTACTTTAAACATGATGGTACAATCACTTTATTGAAGTCAAAATTTACAAACTGAACCTAATCTATACTCTCAGCAAAAACAGCAACATTACACAAGAAAATAGAGGTGCAGTGGTTAATGAATCTTGCACATATCGAAAGGTACCGTGTTGATTCCCGTCAGGTGTCATTGAGCAAGACACTTTACTCTACTTGCTTCAGTCCACTCAGCTGTGAAATGAGTACCAGCACTGCTGGGGAGTTAATCTGTGATGGACTGGTGTCCCATCGTGAGCGCTGCATTGTGTCATTGAGCAAGACACTTTACTCTACTTGCTTCAGTCCATTCAGCTGTGAAATAAGTACCAGCACTGTTGGGGAGTTAACCTATGATGGACTGTCCAGGGGTTCATGTACTCTCCTTCGCTTGCGCCATTGAAACCAAGCACCGGCTCTATGAGCATAATGGCTCGGATGGATTTAGCTTTTATACAAAATGCCTGTAATCATTTTTTTGTATAATTTTATTCATATTTTTTTTCTACTGAACTATCACTTCAGTATCATCTCTGTAAAGCATACTTCAACTATGGGGAGATGCAGCATATAGTGAATTTTATTACTTGTTATCATTGCAGTCAATGAGGAAAATCGTGATTTACATGGCCTAAGGTTATCAAAACTGCCCAAAATTTCACTTTCCATCTTAGGACGACACAGGTTTTTTTTAATAAAAGTAATATTTCCTAGAATATCAAAAGTTACATAACATACTGAGAAAAGAAAAAAATTGAACTGACAGATTTTTTAATAAAGTGACTTAATATTTGTTATCGTTACAGTCATTGGGGAAAAATCATGTCTTTGGTGATGGCCCAGCATTCTCCATTACCTTTAATTCTACGTAACTAAACTAACCACATTTCTCAACTTGACAAATCACTAAACAGCCTGTCATTGCTTGATTTCAATCTGTCCACCATCAATCATGTGATTACCTGCTTTTCAAATATCCTCCTCTCTTCCATCTTCTGTTGTTCATATTCCTGGCTCTGGCGTTCTCTGAGCTCCTTAGACCGAGCAAGATCAGCCTCCACTCTCACCATCTGTTCAAAAAATAGCAATCAATTTTGAAATCAAAATTCTAAATCAAGAATGAGAATATAGGAGAGTGGAGAATTACATCACCTTGACTACAAGAGAGTTTATCATCCTGATGCATAAACCGGATTATGACTAGACAATAAAGTGCGAGGATATCTAAAGGTACATAAACGAGGAAAAATAAGTTTCTTAAAAGCCAAAAATCAAACTCTTTTCTTGAACAGACATCTAAAGTTACCTGTTGTTTCATATCATCAAACATCTTCCCTGAATTTCTTTCCACTTGCTTTTTGAAGTCATCTAGCGCCCTCTCTGCTTGCTGTGACTGAAGTCTCTGCAATTCCTTGAGCTTAGCATTCTGTTCATCTTTCTCTCTGTGAAGATAACAGCAGAATGTGAAATAATACTACTGTACCGCTAGTTCCAAGTGCTTCCTGATTTCTTCAGAATCAGTTTCATGTTGTTGTTGCCTCAGATCAACAGTGCCAGTGTGGTTATAACTGATGTAAACGAATATTTCCATGAATTTTCGTTTATATGAAAGAGAACTATGAGAAATAAGTTGGTGTAAAAACCATGTTGATATCTGATTCCGTTTAGGAGTTATTAAATTTAAAAGATTTCACCAATTCGTGACAATTTGATGTAACATTTGCAGATTCAAGACAAATTTTGTAAGTTTTTCTTTTAAAAAAATTGTTTCATTTAAAGTATAAAGTACTTGCGCAGATGGGTAAAGCACGTTCTTGTAAAAGGCATGTTATACCTCATCTTAATAATCAAACTCTTTTTCCAAATAATTTAGAAACTGCAAGTAATTTTTAACAAAACTAATGGTACAAAAGACAAAAGGTGAAAACGACAGAAGAAAATAGTGACGTGGGGTAAAATTTAAGATGTAAATGGTTTATAGTCGCTTTATACAGATTTGGGTTTCTCATTATTATATATGATTTTATTATGTTTTTATTGTCTTCATGCCATAATTAAATATGTTAAGTAATTTAAACAAATTGAATTTTCACTAGAAGTGATCACATCTTGCTCTCAAGAATTATTATTATAGCGGTATTTTGATGCACCCAGGATATGCTCATCTGCAATTATAAAGATGAAGGGCTAAGAGCACAAAAACAATCTTGTCCTAAAGTTGATTTTGAATTTTGGAATTTAAGAACGTTTTTCAATAATGTTGTCCCCCACTTCATGGAAGGAAACTATAGTCCTGTTGTACCCCCACTTTGCAAAAATGAATCAATGAATGAATGAATGGATGGATGGATGAATCAAATGGATGGATGGATGGATGAATCAAATGGATGGATGAATCAAATGGATGGATGGATGGATGAATCAAATGGATGGATGAATCAAATGGATGGATTAATGGATGAATCAAATGGATGGATGAATCAAATGGATGGATGGATGGATGAATCAAATGGATGGATAAATCAAATGGATGGATGGATGGATGAATCAAATGGATGGATGAATTAAATAGGTGGATGGATGGGGATGGATGAATCAAATAAATGGATGGATGGATGGATGAATGAATGAATGAATGAATGTTGCCAGATATAGGCCATACGTAAAATGGCAACCATAGGGGTCATTAGTGTTAAACTGCATAGGAAACACCTTATTCTTATTTTTAAATGTTCACATCGCTGGTCATGAAACTCTTAGAAATTACAAGATAAATTCATTAACAATACTAACACTAATGACCCCCTGTGGTTGCTATTTCAAGTGTGGCCTATACTTTCAGCACTGACACATGCATGATAAGCATTCTTGGAACCCCAAAATTATTTGTAATCACATTTAGCCAAATACTCCAGTCTTAAACATAACAATTTTAAAACTTGATTTTAAAATCAGGAAAACCAGGAGACTCATAACAAAGGGAAGAAAGTCATTTTGAATAAAATTCAAAAAGCAGAAGCCGCTGGACATCTTACTTGATCATGTCTTCAAGTTTGAGCACTTTTCTGCCCTGGCTCTGCCTCTCTTGCTCCAATTCTGCCTGCAGACTGTGAGTCTTTTTCTCATGTAAGTGCTCCATGCGCAATCTGTCTTGCTTAGCTTCAGCCTCCAGTTCCTGACAATAAATTGATGATACATTCTCATTAACAATTCTTAATGTATTTAATGAATACTATTTTTTTTCTAAACATTTATTCTGCAGGAAAATCATAGCTACTTCACTAGACATTTTTTACTCAAATGCTAACATGTACATTGGTTGCAAATCACAAAGCTAAAAAATATTACATTTGAATACATGATGAGGAATGTGATGTCAATATTACATACCCTATTCGACAAGAATAAAATTGCACCACTTATTAATTAGGCCCTAAGTTTCTTCCTAATTAGCGCCCATGCTCTGGAACTGCATACAGTGTGCTATTCGAATTGCAATGTGTGAACTGGTTCTATACTATCCCTACAATAACGACCATAAAAACATCGTGAGCATCAGACACAAAATAAGCAAATAATGTAACAAAATTTATTTTAAGTCTTCAATGTTATCAGTCAAAAAGTGTTGGGTGGGTGCTTATTGGAGCAGGGGCGCTTAATACTTTAAATACAGTAAGTCAAATAGAACTTTAAAGTTCAGTACTGTGCCTATAAGTTTTGATCACTTCCTTCACCATTTTGTTTCTGCTATCCTCTTTCATGTTAGGATAAACATGTTTGAGCACTTAGCTTATTGCTCTCTAAAAATGGTTTATAAATTGATCATGTTTGAGCACTTAGCTTATTGCTCACTAAAAATGGTTAGTAAATTGATCATGTTTGAGCACTTAGCTTATTGCTCACTAAAAATGGTTTATAAATTGATCATGTTTGAGCACTTAGCTTATTGCTCACTAAAAATGGTTAGTAAATTGATCATATTTGAGCACTTAGCTTATTGCTCACTAAAAATGGTTAGTAAATTGATCATGTTTGAGCACTTAGCTTATTGCTCACTAAAAATGGTTAGTAAATTGATCATGTTTGAGCACTTAGCTTATTGCTCACTAAAAATGGTTAGTAAATTAATCATGTTTGAGCACTTAGCTTATTGCTCACTAAAAATGGTTAGTAAATTGATCATGTTTGAGAACTTAGTTTATTGCTTACTAAAAATGGTTAGTAAATTGATCATGTTAGAGCACTCAGCTTATTGCTCACTAAAAATGGTTAGTAAATTGATCATGTTTGAGCACTTAGTTTATTGCTCACTAAAAATGGTTAGTAAATTGATCATGTTTGAGCACTTAGCTTATTGCTCACTAAAAATGGTTAGTAAATTGATCATGTTTGAGAACTTAGTTTATTGCTCACTAAAAATGGTTAGTAAATTGATCATGTTTGAGCACTTAGCTTATTGCTCACTAAAATTGGTTAGTAAATTGATCATGTTTAAGCACTCAGCTTATTGCTCACTAGAAATGGTTAGTAAATTAATCATGTTTGAGCACTCAGCTTATTGCTCACTAAGAATGGTTAGTAAATTGATCATGTTTGAGCACTTAGCTTATTGCTCACTAAAAATGGTTAGTAAATTGATCATGTTTGAGCACTTAGTTTATTGCTCACTAAGAATGGTTAGTAAATTGATCATGTTTGAGCACTTAGCTTATTGCTCACTAAAAATGGTTAGTTAATTGATCATGTTTGAGCACTTAGCTTATTGCTCACTAGAAATGGTTAGTAAATTGATCATGTTAGAGCACTCAGCTTATTGCTCACTAGAAATGGTTGATAAATTGATCATATTTGAGCACTCAGCTTATTGCTCACTAGAAAAGGTTAGTGAATTGATTAGGATTGAAATAGCAAGATGTGCCACTGATTAAATGCTGGTTTCTCACCCTTGTCTGTCTTTGCCTGTTAAGTTCACTGTCCTGTAGTGACTGTTTAAGATCTTGCACTTGTTGTTCAAGGTGGTGCATGGAATCAGTTATCTGTAAAAAGGAAGGAACAACAAAATGCCATGGCATTGTATAACTAATAAACAAGTTATCTAGAAAAAAAGAGAGAAATAAAAACATACCATACCTACTAAACATGTTAACTAAAACAAGGAAGGAACAACAAAATATCATGAATATCTAATAAATATGTAAACTATAACAAGGAACAATAAAATACCACACCTAATAAACATGTAATCTATAACAAGGAAGAAACAATAAAATACCATACTTAATAAACATGTTATCTGTAACAAGGAAGGAACAATAAAATACCATACCTAAGAAACATGCTATCTATAACAAGAAAGGAACAACAAAATATCTAATAAGCATGTAAATTATAACAAGGAAAGAACAATAAAATACCATACCTAATAAACATGTTATCTATAACAAGGAAGAAACAAGAAAATAACATGTATACCTAATAAACATGATTATACATGGTACCAACAATGACTTAACCAAAGTCCATGACTGTTCCATGACCCTATTTATACTGTCCACATGACTCTTTTTGTCAGTGAAATCTGTTGCATTTATTCTTCATGGGATGGGAAACACAACAAGACCTTGGACATTTTAACTACTGTACCATTTCAAATTTAGATTATGTGGCTTTTTGAGTGCCTTAGTATATTATTAATATATCAATGACTCTTCAGGCTCAGACACTATAGTAATCACATTCCATGAATGTCCGTGAAACAATGGAAATAGTAATAAGATAAAATTAGATCAGATACATTTATTTCATCCACAACAAAAGATGGAAATTTGTCGCCCTGCTGCAAAACATAAAAAAAATATTAAATATTAATATATATACATATATATATACATATATACAAATTCATAAAAAAAATTGCTGATATTGTTGTTACATTGAACAACCTGAGACGAAAAAATAACTCTTGGAATTGGTCCACCGATTGCAAATTGGCCTTCGAGAAACTGAAAGGTGAGATAGAAAGGGCAGTGGCACTTACTATTCCAAATTTTCAAAAAGATTTTGGGGTTCATGCTGAGGCTAACTGTTTGTGCGACAGGCCTCGGTGCCACATTAATTCAAAAGTTGTTTCTTTTGCTTCAAGAACTTTGAAACCAGCAGAAAGGAACTATTCAGTTACTGAGTTAGAATGCCTGGCAGTAGTTTGGGACTTTAAAAAATAGCACCCTTAGCGAAGTGCAATCACACCATAGTGTTAACTGATCACCAGGCTTTAGTTTGGATGCTTTGTAAAAGGGCCTTAAAAGTAAACTGATGAGGTGGGCATTGAAACTCCAAGAATTTGATTATACTGTTCATTATCGACAAGGCTTAGAAAATGTACCTGATGCCTTGTCAAGATCAGTAGTTGGCTCTGTGAATTATAACCAAAATGTATGTTTTCACCCAGACTGCAAAAGGGACCCCGCTGAGAAAGTAAACTGGATACAGTGTGATGGGTGTGACCAGTGGTTTCATTAGGGGTTGTTTGAGTCTAACCTCTCGATAATTTAGATGAGTTCTTTTGCACTACTTGTTCACCCCAAATGCAAGGATGCAGGTCTTTTACCTGTGTTGAACTCAACAAAAACAGGGGGGAGGGGAGGGGAGAGCATGTGAAAGCTCAATGTTTGCTGTGGCAAGAAAAATCATGCAAAGCCAGGCCAAGAGAAATGAGTTAATCTACAACAAAAGAAGGGGCCGTGTAGAAGTGAAAATCATTGATAAGATTCTGTTGAAATCCCATCCACACTCCAATCTTAAAAGAAACTTTTTAGCCAAATTAGCCCCAGGACCATTTAGTATAAGAAGCCAGGTGTCTCCAGTCAATTTTGTTGTTGAGTCAGAGACAGGAGCTGACCAGAGTAGCTCATGTCGTCAGTTGAAATTAATAGTGTAAACTTGATTTAAACGGGGAAGATGTAGAAGAAGTATTTCTATTGAGTTAAAAACCTGTTAGGTATTTCTATTGTGTTTCTGATGTGGAGGAATTCCTGATGTGTATTGTATTGGGCACAGCAGTGTCAGGTAAAAGGAGAATAGCATCAGGCAGTTACTAGTCCTTATGAAGTAAAGTTGTCTTTATTTAGGGTGGATCCCTACATTGGCATACATACAAACAAACACACACACACACACACATGCATACATACATACACCCTTACATACATACATTGTTTGTTTAATAAGGTCTTAAACGGCACCACGACATACATACACACATACATACATACATACATACATACATACATACATACATACATACACCCATACATACATACATGCGGGTAAAAATGAAAACCTGATTCTGTTATCCATGGACCGTGGCATACAAAGTCTTTACCCTGAATGGCAGAAAATATATAATGGGAACAGTGGATGTGTGTTGTCATTTAATATTTTAAGTTTCTTTTCCATGCATCATGTCATTATAGAGATCAGAGACGGACTTTAGACAAATATCATCACCAACAACATGGCTTGCAGCCCTTATAATCTTCTCCAGTTTACTTGTTGAATCTTTTGTAAGCAGCCCAAATATACAGATAATATTGAAAGTCAGCACGTTTGGATTTATGACTGGTAGAAAAGCTTAAGAATAATATTGTCAACTTTGAAATAGTTCAGTTTTGTGAGCACTAGGAAAAATGTTGAGGCTCAGCATTTTAGCATCTCATGAATACACAAATACTAGTTTTACATAAAGTATTATATATAATCACTTTATCAGTAATTTTCATTCCCTATTATGTTAAATGGAAAGTTCACTAATTGGGTAGGGAACATTTTGTAGAAGTAGTTTGTGGTGGTATTATCAGGAGTACAGCACTTTCTATGATAGCTTGAGACTTCATTACCTCCCAAGGTGTAAAGTTTTCAATTTATTTTCACCAATACAAGCTTTGTTCTGCCCTCTAGGACATAGTGGGAATAACTGATCAAATATAATCTTTATACACTATTTTTATAAGAGATTGTGATCAACAATTAACGCCAGTCCCACTTACCTTTACAATTTGTGTGTTATGTTCTTGTTTGATAAAATCTATGGTTACATCTTGTTTGTTTTTGAGTGACCTCATCTCTCGCTCATGGTCCTGTTTAACCTGGTCAGAGGACGTTTCTGCAGTCATTATCCTTTTGAGAGAAAACATGATTTGAACGTGAACATGAAAGTGTGAATTTATCACAACCAGTTCTTTTAAGTTTTTCATATAAAGACAGCAAAATGTATGGAAGAACTAGATCAAAAAGTTTTAGGAAATTCTTAAAATACAAAATTGCAGGAATCGAAACTTAATCTGATAATCTGCATAAATGCAATGCTAATGGAAGCAAAAAGCTATCAATTTGCAATATAGTTTGATGTACATTATCACTGTTCATACACAATTATAGCATAGATGTCCATTCCTATCAATCCTACTCAGAATCACCCTGCTTGAGTAGCGGAATGGAGGGGGGGGGGGGGGCAGGGGGTATTTATGAGAATTATACTTACCTTCTGTACTATTAAATTATGCAATCTGGACTCTGAGACCTAATTCACTATTTAATACCACCTAAACTAAAACATAGCTACTCTCTCTGACACCACACCACACTTGAACGTGAGGAGGCAGGCAGGATGCACAGAAGGTAAGTATAATTCTTATAAATATCCCCGCTACTCAAGCGGGGTAAATTTATTTTAAATTATACCTTACTTTTGTGGTATGAAATATACAACAGCTGAAAAGAAGTGAGGGTTTACGACATGCCGTCGATGCCTGAGTGATGTCAGAGAGAGTAGCTACGTCCTTAGTTTAGGTGGTATTAAACGGCAAATCAGGTCTGAGAGACCAGATTGCATATTATACAGCACAGAAGTTATGGTAGAATTTGAAATGAATTATCAGTTTGGGCGAGTACTGATTTACAGAGCAGAGCTTTTATTTAGCTTTGATATATTTCAAGAAGATGATTAACGATTAAAACCATTCTTTTGATTTTGACTATGTTTGTTAAATCAGGAAAGTCAGATAAGGCATGATTTACTTAATTCTAGTTACTGTAATAAACTTTTGTTTGAGTAATCATAATGTTATATATCCTTGGAACATCTCAGAATCACCTTTCATCTTATTATTTTGATTTGGGCTCGGTTTTTAAACAAGTGAAATATGCCAGGATGAGGTATGCTGTACTTGATTAAATTTTGTTTGAGTAAGAATTACTTCTCATGATTTCAGTTTTGTTTTTAATGTTTGGCTGCAGAAGGCTTCATAGTGGACAAAAATTTACTTTGAGATGTATAAAACAATTTGATGAACTAACATCAGCACCGTCACTGTTACCAGAACAAAGTAAATCATGCTTTATCTGACTTTTTGGATTTAACAAACAAAGTCAAAATAAAAAAAAGAAGACAAAAAAAAGTGATTCTACAATTTTTTAAGGATGAACTAAATCATGAAATTTCATTCTTACTCAAACAAAAGTTGAATACAGTTACTAGAATGAAGTTAATTATCCCTCGTCCCGCTTCACTAATTTAACAAACTGAGCCTAAATAAAAACAATAACAAGTTATAATACGTTATTTGAAGATGTTCCAAGCATATGATAAAACATTATGATGAATTGAAATCGGGACACGTTTATTATTACTCAATATTTTGTTTTATTACAGTAACTAGAATGAAGTCAATCATGCCATATTTGGCTCTCCTGAATTAACAAAGGATATGGAAAAAACAATGTGATGAATTGAAATCATGACATTCTATTATTATTCAAAGAAAGTTTAATACAGTAATTAGAATTAAGTAAATCGTGCCTTATCTGACTTTTCGGATTTAACAAACGTAGCAGAAATAAAAGAATAAAATGAAAAGCTATTCTCAGATGCTCCAAAGATATGACATAACAAACTGATGGCTTTTGAGAACAAACAATTTAATTTGTCTTAATATTATGACATTTACCTTTCTCTCATATTCTCAATCTCTGTCTTGAGGACAGCATTCTGCCTCTCCAGGTCTGCTTTCTCATGTGATAAACTATTCTGTGACTGCACTTGGCCCTGTGAATCCCTGGTCAGCTGCTGAATTCTATTCTCTAGCTCCTTGATGACAGATGCCTAAGAAATATGAAATTGGGAAGGAAATATTGCAGGAAATTTCATATAAATGTATGATTTCTAATGAGAATATTTAAATTGTTTCTGAAATTCACTGAACTCTAACAATATAAAAACATTGGGAAATGTCATAGAAATGGTTGGAATAGCTAGCTGATATTACACTTCGAACATAGGGGACTCATTTTTGTCCCTCTCTTATGGGGTAGCTTCTTTGCAACTAACATCTTGATTGTTGGATACACCAATGAGTGGAGTCCCAACATCACTGATCTAGTCTCGCATGTCACATCTGAAAATCCAGGTTGGATAAGCTCCCATATGTCACAGGTAGGTCACAGAACGGAGGGAAAAAAGTTTTAAGTGGTTGGCAAATTAGAAACAACAACACAAAAACAATCTGACACACAAAATCTTTGATTTGCAAGTGTATAATTTGTATTTGAATGCTTGCATTTGATTTAAAGCAATTATGTAATATTATATATATATATAAATATATATATAATATATATATATATATATATATATATATAATATATATATATATTTATATATATATATTTATATATATATATATATATTGTTATATATATATAGAGGTATAAAAAGTGTCGCCGTTTCCATACGGCGCAGTGCAGAAGTGATTGATTCTAATTGCCTTTTTAAGCTCCTTAAATTGCTTGTTGTTATTTGCCTATTGTCCTTTAAAGCTCCTAGAATTCTTAGCTATTGTGTTTAAGCACATGATGTGTTTTCCAACCAATCATGCATTAAGGCGGTAAATTACGCTAGTATTTTCACCTCATCCTATTGTGTTTATGTAAATTAGGGATTACTTGGAGCATGTTAATAAAGGACCAGTATAAAAAACACTGGTGAGCACCAGGTCAAGAAGAGTTTTGAGTTTTCTTAGTTTATTAAAGGACGTCCATTTTAAGTTGGATTTTAATTTGCTTATGGTTTTCTACAAGCTGTATATTTATTGTAACTTAAGTTAAGTTCTCTATGTTGAGTTCTGCAGGTGTTTTTAGTTTACAACTTAACCAAGAAGAGTTTAATTAAAAGAAAAGTGCAAAATAGTTCTCCTGTTCGAGTTTACAAATGTTAATATATATAATATATGTTATATATATATATATATATATATATATATATATATATATTATATAATATATATATCTGAGATATATATATATATATATATATATATATATATATATATATATATATATATATAGTTAAAACTATTCTGAGATAAAAAAGAAACTACATGAGCAAAAGAAACAGAAAAAAACAACTTGTTTAAGCAATGATAATAATGGAGATAATAATGGGAGTGCAATAGCCCAGTGGTTAGGGCATTAGTCTCGTACTCAAAAGGTAGCATGATTGAATCTCAGCCAGGGTGCTGTGCTGTGTCTTGAGCAAGACACTTTATCCCATTTGCTCCAGTTCACTCAGCTGTGAAATGAGTAAGTTTCGGCTGGTGACTTAACCTGTGATGGACGGGTGTACCATCCAGGGAAAGGGGGGAAGGGGCTACATTTCATTTCTTCAATTTCAGCATTCTTTCTATCTAATATCTATAAAACAACAATAATTTTCAAAAGTCAATGAATATACTTTCATTTATACTCAAAAATGATAAATAATTGTATTCTTCCGCTTAGCACCATGGAAACCAGGTATAAACACTGGCTCTACAAGCCCTCAATGCTTGATGGAGTTTAACTGGGTTTTTTTTTCTTCAAACAAAGGAAATGGTTTAATTATTGGTGGGGTTAGTCACATTGTGTCAGAGAGGTTTAAACTAGATCAAAATTAACTAAAATAGTGTTGATGTGTAGGCCTGATAATGGAGATGTAGTTACGGCACTGGTATCCACAATTAGGCAATCATGGCACTCCCCCACCCCTTCCAAGAAAAAAACATGAAATACATGAGTCTTCTGAATGTTCTTCAAAGGCAGTGTTCAAGTTTAGGTGCAGTGACGGAAAATGAAAAGTCAAGAACAATGCATGTTGAAAATGTCTGTGGTAAATAAACAAAACTTGTCTGAAGATCTCAGTGACTGTATTTTAATTATTTCTGGATATCATGCAACCATGACTTCTATAATTTCCCACATACTATGCAACCATGACTTCCATAATTTCCCACACACTATGCAACCATGACTTCCATAATTTTTCAAGTAGCATGGTGGGTTCGAATTTCAACCAATTGAGAACTTAATTTCAATCATTTTCATAAAGATTGAAAAATTATCATTTCAAAGACCATATAAGATTTCTAGAAATTGGGAGTAGTTTAAATTCAAGAGTAGTTGAAATTTGGGTCAATCACTATTTAATGTAACCATGATAACATGTAACCATGATAACATGTAACCATGATAACATGTAACCATGATAACATGTAACCATGATAACATGTAACCATGATAACATGTAACCATGATAACATGTAACCATGATAACATGTAACCATGATAACATGTAACCATGATAACATGTAACCATGATAACATGTAACCATGATAACATGTAACCATGATAACATGTAATCATGACTTACATATTTATCCACCTGGTCTCCATATTCTCCCTCCATCTGCTGGAGTTTGAGGTTGGTATCTTCCAGGATCTCCTGAATGGCTTTAGTGTGCTGCTTCTGCATATCAAACTTCTCTTCTTCAATGTCTGCCAAAGCCTCATGAAGCTAGGAGGTAAGATATTGTGATGATGATAAATTGAACAGTTGTAAATATATCAACTGATGGCAGATAACAAGACAAAAAGCCTATTAAGCATTAAAGGTATATGGACTTGTAGAGGCAACATTAGCTCAATTGCTTTAAAATCTATTAAAACCCATTATAGTAGCAACAAATATTTAATCATAATCACTTAAACACTGACCATTTTACAGTGTGTTTTCTATCTCAAGCATCAATTTGCATATTTTATGCAAATTTTGTGATGTATTACAAAGCAACCTTGGTATTTTTTTTGTAAATTCTTTGTTTTTAAATGTCTTATCAAACTTATTTGAAGTGATGCCGCAAGTTGTGACCAAAATTTAAGTCTTTGCCCTGCCCCCAATAAGAAATCTAGCAAGAATAGAATTTTCCATCATTTTAGTGACTAAGATTAAGGAAAGAAATTGAAAGAATTAAACATAGATTTTGACCTGTCTGTCAAACACATCACAAATTTCGTATGAATTAACAACTGATCAAAATTTGATCAGCAATTAACTAAAAAAAGTACAAGTGCTATTTTCAAAATCCAAGAACTGATCCGCCCAAAGTTCAATCTCTATTAACTGATACAGAAATTGTTGAATGATGTTTTAATAATGGATGGATGGATGGAAACAATCAATTTGCAGGCTGTAGATTGAAGTGATTTTTAACAAGTTAACAACAAAAGTTAGTGTCAGAAAGGTTCAATTAAAAAATTACAACAGAACTGGATACTACAACTACTAGTATGAATAATCATTATTTCATCTAGTACTTTAAAAGGTACTACACCTTTCATATGAAAGCTTAACCTGTTTATTAATATTCAAATAATTTAATAGTTTTTTAAAGTTCATGTTTTACAATGATTTTTAAATGTTTATTGAAAATAGTTCTAAATACCTTTTTCTCCTTCATCAGAAGGAAACTACAGACAGAACAATCAAAAACAATGGTTCATCTAAAGACTATAATGCATCTGTGTATTACCAACTCATGATCCCTACCTGCTGCTTGTAAGAGCAAAGCTGCTGCTTGTAAGACTGCAGCTGCTGCTTGTAAGAGCAAAGCTGCTGCTTGTAAGAGCGCAACTGCTGATTGTAAGATCAAAGCTGCTGCTTGTAAGAGTGCAGCTGCTGATTGTAAGAGCAAAGCTGCTGCTTGTAAGAGTGCAGCTGCTGATTGTAAGAGCAAAGCTGCTGCTTGTGAGAGTGCAGCTGCTGATTGTAAGAGCAAAGCTGCTGCTTGTAAGAGCGCAGCTGCTGATTGTAAGAGCAAAGCTGCTGCTTGTAAGAGTGCAGCTGCTGATTGTAAGAGCAAAGCTGCTGCTTGTGAGAGTGCAGCTGCTGATTGTAAGAGCAAAGCTGCTGCTTGTAAGAGCGCAGCTGCTGATTGTAAGAGCAAAGCTGCTGCTTGTAAAAGTGCAGCTGCTAATTGTAAGAGCAAAGCTACTGCTCGTAAGAGCACAGCTGCTGATTGTAAGAGTGCAGCTGCTGCTTGTAAGAGCGCAACTGCTGCTTGTAAGAGCGAAGCTGCTGCTTGTAGGAGCGCAGCTGCTGATTGTAAGAGCGCAGCTGCTGATTGTAAGAGTGACACTGCTGCTTGTTAGAGTGCAGCTGCTGCTTGTAGGAGTGCAGCTGCTGCTTGTAAGAGCAAAGCTGCTGCTTGTAAGAGTGCAGCTGCTGATTGTAAGAGCACAGCTGCTGATTGTAAGAGCACAGCTGCTGATTGTAAGAGTGTAGCTGCTGCTTGTAAGAGAGCTGTTGTTGCTTGTAAGAGCACAGCTGTTGATTGTAGGTGCTGCTTTAATTTTGAATTTTCATGTTCATTTAAATTGAAGAGTAATATTAAGGAAACAGATTGGTGTAAAAACCATGTTGATATCTTATTCCATTTAGGAGTTATTGCATTACAAAGATTTATAACGTATGATGAAAAGTAACCTTGCAGTGTAAAGTGTGATGTCATAATTGCAAATCTATCATTTAGAATGGAAGGTTCATGAGAAAATGGGAAAAACATGTTCTTGCAAAGTGCATGTTATACCCAATCTTAGCAAGTAAACAAAAAGTGTGTCCAATATTTCAGGAACAGAAAATTAATTTTCAAAGAAATACATAAAGTGTTTGTGGATCAGCAGTTATGACATCACACTGTACACTGTGAGGTCACTTTGCAACACACTCTCACAATCTTTGAAATGCAATAACTCTTAAATGGAATATTAGATACTAAGATGGTTTTTACACCAAATTGTTTCTTAATAATACTCCTATCATATAAATGAAAATTCCTTTAAAGATGAGAAATTGTGGAAGATTCACAGCATTTCTTACACACCCTCTTTTCAAAATGGTTCTGACTACTCTGACTTGATTGATCCAAGAGTTTTCTTAATTCTTTTATCTGTTTATCTTTACTGTCCCTGATAGTAGCTGACTCTTTGGTTAAATTCTGAGCTGTAAGTAAAAGATTATAAAAAAATCATACAAATGTCAACCAACATATCAGTGAATCAGAAAACAAGCCATTTCTGAGTGTATTATGTTAAAGGTCAAAGGAAAGAAATAAGCAGAAATAATCCATTGAAACTAGGGCTGTCACGATATGGGTAAATTAGGTATCAATTTTCATGGACAAAAATATCGCGATATATCACCATATTGCGATATACCACCATATCGCGATATATCACCATATTGCGATATACCACCATATATATCACCATATTGTGATATACCACCATATCGCGATATATTACCATATTGTGATATACCACCATATCGCGATATATCACCATATTGCGATATACCACCATATCACGATATATCACCATATCACGATATATCACCATAACCGATATATCACCATATCACAATATCGAGATATATCACCATATCGCGGTATATGGCAATATCGCGATATATCACCATATCGCGATATATCACCATATATCACGATATATCACAATATATCACCATATCGAGATATATCACCATATCGAGATATATCCCCATATCGTGATATCTATGTTATGATCAATAATTTTGAAAAACTGCTCAGGTTTTTAGTATGCAGATCTCAATTTTTTCATAAAATATAAGATCTAAAGAAAGAAAAACAAAAAAATATCAAATTTGCTCCAAATATCCTGATAAAATATCATTCATTTGAAATGTCTCTGAAATTCTGATCTCTACTTTTTGCATTTAATATGCAATTTACATGTGAAAATGATGTATGATGGTCTGTGCATTTTTGATATAATGGAAAAAGCAATATCATATAGCAATAATCAACATATTGTTACAGCCCTAATTAAAACCCACGAAAAAGCCAATTTATCCATTAAAATCATTTCCAAATTGGTCATTTTACTACTTTTCTAATTCTTTTCTTACTACTTTGTAAATATGCACAAATATTATGCAAATTTGTGATATATGGACAGGCAAACTTCACTATTTTTCTTTGTGTTGATCTGTTGTCTTTGGTCATCCACCATAATGTTATGAAGAGGAGTAGCATTTTTTCAAATATAAAAGGTCAGGAATGAGACGAGAATAATTTTGCAAAAGATTCGTAGCTGTCTTTCCTTTCATACATCACATTTTGCCAAAGCTGGAAAAAATATACTGTTCCGGGGATTATAACCACTGAAAAATCAAGAAATTCGTGGGGGTGGGGACAGAGAAGGGGAGTAAAGAACAGTATATGTGGTAGGAAAACATTCGATCTAATAACAACCCCCCATGTAAATTGTAATGAAAAGTACAATATATTGCGAAAGAGGGAAATATACAAAGATGTATTGACTACATTAAGATTATTTCTGTCGTGATTTTTCATGGGAAGATTTTCAACACTTATATTTAGAATCGTGGGAAATTTCATAATTAATTCCAACTCAGCATTTTGCATATATCAACACAACTTGGAAATCAGTCCTAACTCAAAAACTGGATATGCTATTGTCATAATTGAAAAAATGTATGACTCAGAAACAGAACAGAACATTTCTGTAGTGGTTAATACACCTTAAAGCAACCAGTTTCTTTGCCACATTACCTTTTCTCTCTAACTTTTTGTTGGTTTCCTCCAACTCTTTGGTTTTTGATCGGTAGTGAGATTTCATTTCTTCAATTTCAGCATTCTTTCGATCTAATATCTATAAAACAAAGATAATATTCAAAAGTCAATGAATATACTTTCATTTATAATCAAAAATAATAAAGAACTGTATTCTTAATTTATATTCTACTTTTTTGGTCATTCTTTGTCTTAATTTAAGTAAAACAATATTTCTTACAAGGGATAGTAGCAATCATATGTTATGAAATTTGTCAGGTATGTGACATAAAATAATGATTTTGTTCCCATTCTAAATGTAAAAAGCAAAAACTTATATTATTAAGTACTAATGTATCTATACTAAAACATAACTATTTATACAATTTATTTTAAGAAACAAAATTAATCAGTCGATAATCTCTCTAAATCATGCTATGCAGTCCCCAGGTGCTCCTAATATTAGTACTATGGTCCTACTCCCTACACTAATATATGTATAGTAACAAGGCTGGACACTTCTACCCATAATCCAGCATCAGAACTATGATCGCTACTTCATGACATCATTGCTGTAACATGTGATTATGTAGTAGTGATCCTTTTGAAAATTTTGGGCTTGCCGGTTAATATTAGCCAACAATGGGCTGCAATTGCAGTTTATTTCTTAAATATATGTATATATGTATATATATATATATATATATATATATATATATATATATATATATATATATATATATATATATATATATATATATATATATATATATATATATATAAATAAATACATATATATATATATATATATATAGATATAAATAAATACATATATATATATATATATATTTATATATATATATATATATATATATATACATATACATACATACATACATACATACATACATATATATATATTAGTGTAGGGAGTGTAATTACAAATGTAAGGAATGTCTGTGGTGCAGTCAGTCTCTCAGAAATGTAATTACACTGACTGAATTACTAAAGGATTAGTTCAGGGTCAAGCAAGTCTATCTTGTATGAAAAAGGGCTTCAAAAGAAACAAAATAGTGAAGAAAGCATTCAAAATCTTTTTCCATTGAGGAGATTTCTAATGTTAAAATTGCTATCATTTGTGTAGAAACGACTGAAATCAGACTAGTTTTGCTGTCATAGCCTCAGATTCCTCAAAGTCATAATGTATTCTATCATTCTTGAGGTCGGACATCCGGGAATGTTGTGGTGCATGGCGACGTAACAATGCTTTTTTGACAATCTCAAATTTCAGTCAAAGAGGAAAACAAACAGTCAGTTATCATTGCAGTCATTGGGAGAAAAACATATTTTTCATCATTTTTAACAAATACTGGACAGAATTTATTTTTCTTCAAATGTGATGTGTATTAGATAATAGTGTACAATTAATTTTCGCTGACAGGCCGAGGCGACACAATTATTCATAAAAATTTCCCATTGACTGTAATGATAAAGTTTCCCCTTCAAATTGGCAAAATCATACTGAGCTCGTACACGGTTTATGTCAACCACGACCACGAGAATATTTTGTCCTGCAATTTTGTGGCTTAAAGACCATGGAATATGTCCAAAAAAAGTAGTAAAACTGAATCAGGTACGGGGTATTTATAATATTACACCTGAAGAAAGTTTAGGGAAAATAATTTAGATAATGAAAAAATTAAAAAAACTTTCTTGGTTTGGTTTGGTTTGTTGATGTTTAATGGCACCGCGACAGTCAGAGTCAAATGTGCTAAGAGGGTGTTAATAAATAATGGTGTAAGAGTAAGAATAGTGAGGAGATGGAAGGTTTGTAAGGGAGATTAAGGGGAAAGACAGGGGTGTGTAAGGTTAGGTGTAGAAGGGGAGGAGATTATATGTGGTGGAAGAGGCTGTTGTTGCGGAGGAAGTTGATGATGTTTGAGGAAGAATTGTTTTCGAATAGGTCCGAGATTAAGGAGAGTGAGGAGAGAAGAGATCTGGAGTTCTGGTAGAGGGGACAGGTTAAGAAAATTGCAAGTGAGGCAGAGAGGGTGGGAGGGGGGAGCCGGATAAGAGATGGGAGTAAGTAAGAGAGGAGTGGCCAAGGCGAATGCGGGTAACAAGGATGTCTTCCCTACGGTTGCGACTATGCAGAGGGGACAGGTTAAGAAAATTGCAAGTGAGGCAGAGAGGGTGGGGGGAGCTGGATAAGAGATGGGAGTAAGTAAGAGAGGAGTGGCCAAGGCGAATGCGGGTAACAAGGATGTCTTCCCTGCGGTTGCGACTATGCAGAGGGGTGCTGGTCTGACTTTGGGTTTGCTGGTGTGAAGTTTATTACTGATTTTGTAATTCCAGGAGTTTTGCCGGGTCTTGTTAATGCAGTTGGAGATGGGGAGACGGAAGTTTGAGTGTGGAATAGGAGAGATGTTATTTGACAGAGCTTTGAAGGCGGCTCTGTCGGCTCTCTCGTTGCCAGGGATTCTGACATGGCTGGGAATCCAGAAAAAGAGAAAATTCTTTCCTAGGCAGGAAAGAGTGTGAAAAAGATCTTTCTTTGAAATATATTTACAACTGTTAAGAATGTGAGGATGAAGATGCCAACTTTCCATAGTAGCCTTTCTACCTTTAAACTTGAATATCTCCATTACAGAATAAGATTTTAAAATGTTTTTTTCACCAATTTGTTTCTTTTTAAATCCTCTTTCATATAAGATAAGTTTGCATGACCACTGAACTAATATTTTAAATTATAAGCTACATTACGAACCTTTTGGATGGCAGTATCATGTTTCTGTTGAATCGTTAACTTCTCCTCATGAAACCTGGCTTCCAGTAACTTGGTCTGGAGTTCAATCTCTCTTTCAATCTGCCTCGCTGCCGAAACCTCCTCCATCTGAGAACTTATACCTAGCAAGAAAGGGTAAGGACAAATAAAGTTATTTAAAAGTTACATCCACACTCAAGCCATGAAGGTTTATCATGCTGGTGCTTATCCTTGACGTAGGCAGATGAGAGCACATGATTAAAAAAATGATTTGAGTTTTATCAATTTCTAGTCAGACTATTGTGATAAAACATCAAAAAGCAACAGGTATACAGAATAAAATGGAGAGCGAGTCAGCTGGTGATGTTACAGACCTACATATTTGAATAAATTCACCACAAAACTGAAAAAGCTATAAAAAGTCAATCTTTAACCAATTTTGAGGACACTGTTTTTTCATGATTTTTAGACAATATTGCTAATGTTACCTCCAGTACTTCACAGGTCTGTGGACAGCTATTAAACTACTTACTGATTTTATTCACTTTTAAACTACTTACTGAATTTATTCGCTATTAAACTACTTACTGACTTTATTCGCTATTAAACTACTTACTGAATTTATTCGCTATTAAACTACTTACTGATTTTATTCGCTATTAAACTACTTACTGAATTTATTACTATTAAATTACTTACTGAATTTATTCGCCATTAAACTACTTACTGAACTTATTCGCTATTAAACTACTTACTGAATATATTCACTATTAAACTACTTACTGAATTTATTCGCTATTAAACTACTTACTGAATTTATTCGCTATTAAACTACTTACTGAATTTATTCGCTATTAAACTACGTTCCTAATTTATTCGCTATTAAACTACTTACTGAATTTATTCGCTATTAAACTACTTACTGAATTTATTCACTAATAAACTACTTACTGAATTTATACGCTATTAAAGTACTTACTGAATTTATTCGCTATTAAACTACTTACTGAATTTATTTGCTATTAAACTACTTACTAAATTTGTACAAAAAAATTGACAGCAATAGCACCAAGAAAGAGTGCAGAATAATTAGTACCAGGCAAATGACATCCCTTTTCAAAGCAAACCTGTTCGAGCACAAATATCAAAACAGATTGTTACCTGAAGTGGAAGGAACAACTGTTGTCTTCTGAAAAGTTTCAGGAATCTGTGGTTGGTGGTGGGACACCCAGGAATAAGAGGCTGCAGCATCCACACTCTGAATAAAGAAGAGATTACTAAAGTATAATATTATTCCACAAAAATTATGTGATCTTGAGCAAATTCCCTATTATGCCATACACTCAATTCATGTGCTCACTGCTCTGAGCAAATTGATGGTACAATAATGCAAATATTTGCAAAAATATAGATCCACAATGACATTAAAATATGACATTTACCATGTATGTACTTTGATATCTTTATAATATTATTTGTTTGATAAAATGTGGCTTTTATCACTCAGTTGCATAAACTCTGGTCTTTAAAAGTAAATACACATGTACTGTAGTATGAACTATTAAAAGATAAGAGAGCCTTACAGTTGGAGTGGAATTTTCTTTCTTTTTTCAAGTGTGAAAAAACATCTTCTTTTTTAGTTTACGTTCGAAAATTTTCTATCATATGCAATCATTTTTCATAAATAAAGGGCTCTCCAAATTTAAAAAAAAAAAAAAAAATGTCCTTTCTAGTTAGTTGAATGGATTATCAAAAACTTTTTTTTGTCAGAATCAATTACATTTATTCATTCATTCACAGAATGTGGACAGATGATTACATACAATTGACTCAGAGAATACCGTTCCATTCATGACTACTGTTTTTTCCCTTTTAAACCAATTTTAAAGAACTACATACTTGAGCCTTGCTTGACTTCACTGGATGAGTTTTCTTCGGGATTCTATCATCTTCTTCTTCTGATGATAAAGGTGGCTTGGTTCTACCTTGAAGTCTTGCCTGTTTTAGAAGAAATCATGACACAAGCAAACTTTGTGAATGTAAAGAAATCATGACACAAGCAAACTTTGTGAATGTGAAGAAATCATGACACAAGCAAACTTTGTGAATGTGAAGAAATCATGACACAAGCAAACTTTGTGAATGTGAAGAAATCATGACACAAGCAAACTTTGTGAATGTGAAGAAATCATGACACAAGCAAACTTTGTGAATGTAAAGAAATCATGACACAAGCAAACTTTGTGAATGTAAAGAAATCATGACACAAGCAAACTTTGTGAATGTAAAGAAATACACGAATGAGCCAATCAAAGATAAGTCCTTACTTATCTTCAATCAATCTTTAGCTTAGTTGGATTAATTAAAGATTAACATTCTGGCACCATGTTTATATTCACCTATAATGCTCTGGTCAAAAGACATTTGACCAGGGCAGTATAGGAGAATCAAAACACGATGCCAGAACATTAATCTTTTTATCAAATTTCAATTATTTTTGCTCATAAAACTCCTTAATAAATAAAATTTAGATATCTATTTTTAAATTAATAGCAGTTTCATTTTCGAAGCTTTCGAAAAACAATTCCAGAGGTAAAATGTAGTAATCTATTGAATAATTTATGTAAAAGGAACATTCCATTTCCAAAAATGGGTGAGCAAAATCAAATAACAATTAAACATCAAATCAAAATGTTATTGACAACATATAAATTGGATATTTAATACTGAATTATATAGAACAATACTTACTACTTGAAACAGTACCATAAATCATTACCATAAATACATAAGAATGAAATATATCACTTATTGTAATTTAAAATCTCCCCGCAGTCCGCATTATCATCTGAGCACTATCGCAGGGCATTACACAGATATAATGCCCCTGTTGTCATGGTTGAAACAAGGTGGATTTCTATAACGACCTATACAGAAATTGTATAATTTCATATAAAGATAGAAAGGCAATGTTTGATCACAGCAAAAGATTTTGTAATCTGATGGCATTAAAAAACAAATCCACAATTGACGTGAAAAAAATATGTATTGTCTCAAACAAGTGCATCTCATCTAAAAATATTGGTTTTGGCAACACCTTCAATCCACACTTACAGTATCTTGTAAACTTACCCCGCTAAGTGTAGCAGGTTTAATTGAAATTTGATAAGCAGTTTTGTTACTCATTTCATACACATGATTACAATACATGAAAATTGATTAGCAATAATAAACCTTATTGATTTTGTGTTAATGTTTTAATACGCCTTAAATGGTACTTTTTTCAAATGCAGTTTTCAATTTTCTTGCTATTAAGTAAAAAAATTCATGCAACCAGTATGGCAAAAGTATTGACTCCATAGCCCACATAGACGCTAGAATTTTGCTTCCAGATGATGAAAAGTTTACTCCTACAGTATAAGTCATCAATTTTAGTGGAAAATGTGCATGGAAATTTGGTTTAGAAAGAACAGATACCTTCCTTTCAATGTTATTTAAACTCAACATCGCGTAACTTTTTTGCCATACTTGCTGGGGCTTTCATTGTGAAAATCTTACATACTATGATACCTCGCCGTAAAACATTTCAAAACTACGCCACCACCCTGAAAGTTCTAATCATATCAATCCTCTCAAAATGGCCGCCATCTTTGCAAAGCATGCAGAATTTCAGTTCTGTTAAAACCTTATTCTGTTTGTTTATTTTGCAATATGTTTTCTTTCTTGCATAATTTATTTGACTCATCAGGTAATATTTACATGTAAATAATCTGATTGTGACAATTAGAGTATTTTGACCTTGTAATTTTTGTCGATTTAACAGCTTGTAAAATGGACTTTGATTGAGTTTGATTTAAAGCCTTACGTTATGGCATATTGTTAGTTTCAACTTTCACTATTTACTGCTGCAGAATCATTTCACAAGTTACTCACAATTGGGCAAAATCAATTCATAGGTGATTACTGCGCATTTGTGATTCTCGCATTCAATAAGGATTTTTTTCTAATTTTTTTTAAATTTGAAGGCTGAAAACTTCAATCAGTGAGTTAGGGAATTTATTGTAGCCTATCGCAATTTTGCGAAGCAAGGTAGGGAAATGAATCGCTAAACAACATAACACAATTTTTGCATCCCATATTGCGATGCGAACCCGAACAAATTACTCCCTGGAGTTAAACTTACCTTCCATGCAATAAATATGCAATCTGGTCCAATCTATCACACTTCCAATCAAACTTAAAATGTAGTTACCAACGCAGCCCTAACCTCAAATATACCTCTAGCATCCCTCACTTAACATTCCACTGAGTCCTGAACAAGAGGGGAGATGGAAGGTAAGTATAACTCTCGTGAATATCCCAGCTACGCTTAGCGGAGTAAATTTACTTTAAGTTGTATCTTACTTTCCATGCAATAAATATGCAATCAGATTGCAACCGAGGAACGGAAGGGAGTTCAGGACGAAGCCCATACAAGAGGATGGTCCTAATACTTGCACCAGTTTTATCCTACTTAGAAGGATTAGATTCCTTCTCCTCTTAAGGACAAAAAAACCACTGAATAGGAATTACTAAATAATAGTAAATTACTCCTAGTTACAGTCAAACCAAACTAGTCACTGCCCGTTTTCAGTAACTGAAATGAACACGAGTTAGTGACTCAGAAAACATGCCAATCGAAAGAGCGTTCAGACACAATACAAACATCATAGGGTGTCTACAATAACGCAACAAAACTTACAGAGTTTGTCCACGAGACGGAACCACTTAGTAAAAAGACGATTGGGAATGAAGCATGTGTTAGTTAATGTGAATTGAGGAATCCCGAACCAAGGAAAAAATCCGTTAGCGTGCAATTTTCTGAAGCAAAAGTTAGCAGGTAACATGAACTTCGTAAAATAAGTCAGGCAAATACAAGAGAATAAAAGAGACATGCGTTTTCCAAACAGCTGCACAAATTATCCAATGAAATGGGCTATGCCTTTAACTTGAGTGCATACCCTGGCTGTTCCATGAAAAGTGCCGACCATTTTAAGAGATTGCTTTGAACAATCCATCGTGAGATAGTGTCTCACAACACAGTACAATGAGATCTCTGTAATGAGAAAAAAATAACGCTTTTGTAATGGCAAGCATTGGCTGAGTACTTTTAAAGCAATTATAAAGACGCCAGACCGGGCTCCATACCCCCATTTTCTGGTGGATCTGAAGACACGGAAAGTGGCGGTAAGAGTAACGGCTCCAGGTTAAAGATGAAAATGACCCTTTTAGGGAGAAAACGCACAAATAGCACCTCTGCGCTTAGTAGAGTTCGCAGAAAGCAGATAACACTTTTAAGTGTCAACTCCCTAAGTGGGGCGTGGGGGGTGGCTCGAGCACAGCATCCCCTAGTGTGCCTTAGACAACTTGCATGACCCACAGGGATGCAAGAATCTTGGAAGAAGGTCCTATAGGAAGATTCTTTTGGCTAATTTCCCCAGTAGTCGTGAAGTCTGTGACCATCAACTCGACTGGAAAGCCTCGGTGGATGGCTGCTACAGCTATCCTAGAACCCTTGACTGATCTGAGTCTGAAAAAGATCTCCCAAGATGGGGCGGGGGATGGTCACCACTTTTCAGAAAAGCCTTGCTACACCAAGATTGGTGGATATAGGCCACACAGTCAAATGAAGTACTCTGGGAATGTGGTGCAGTTTGCCGGAGCTCGAGAATGAGACTTAAGTTATCTTTGACCAGAAGCTCATACGGGAAGCCTGCAAAACATTTGACCAGCTGAGGGAACCGCAATTTGTGCTACCAGTTGTACATCGTCCTGCTAAGTACCTTTGGTGCCAATGCGAATGGTGGAAGAGCATAACCCACATAGTGAGTCCCTTTGATTGTGAATGCGTCGACTCTGAATCCCGTGGGTGAAGAGTCAGAATGCAGAGACACGGTAGCTTGTAGTCGTCCATGGACGCAGACAAACCAGGAGGCCGAATGTTGTCCAAATCGCTCTGGTCACCTGTGGTAAGCACTCCCATCCTGTGGGAGTTCCACTGAGGTGAAACGACAGATCCGTGATCATGTTTTCTTAGCCTGAAAGGTGAATGGCCTGAAGACTGACATAGTCCGTCTTGCACAGTGATGAGAGGAAGGATTCCAGAAACTTCTGAGCTATGTTCCTCCCTGTCTGAAAGAGAGAGACCACAACAGTGGTGCAATGTCGGTGCATATCTGAACTTTATGCTCAGTACTAGCGGTAAAAAAGTAAAAGTGTCTGGCATACTGCCTGTGATTTCAGCATAATGATGTGCTGAATATGGCGAGTACCTGCCAAAGTTCCTGCAATTGGGGACCACATTAAATGTGCTCCCACCCTGTCAAGATGCCTCCGTCATCACTGACGGAGGTCTGACAGGTGGAAACTGTGCTCCTCCAGGTGGGAGTGGTCATACCACCACTATATGTGGGGGGCCACTGTCTGAAGGTGTGGAGCGTGGGTACTGATGTGTCCTGGTGGGAGGGTCACTTCTAAGGAAGCGATCCGCCACTCTGGAGATGACTGGTTTCTCCAAGGGGAGATACTGGTCATCCGTGAGACCATCTTCAGCCCAAGGGGTAGATTTCAAAGACATCCTCCCCGCAACTCGCATAGTCTGGGGGGCGTTAAATGTACGCATCGGTCGCTGCTAGCTGGTGGTCCATGGGAGGCAGCAGTCTCTCCTCCACGGCCTGTGTGACCCAAGATGAAGCCTGGATTTTAAGGAGTCCCTGAAGGCAGGAAGCAACTCTATTTTTCTTGCTGGACTCAGGTGGAAAGGTAGGAAGTGAAAAGTAAGGGAAGGACGGAAACTGTTCTCTCCGTGTGCGCTTCCTGCTTCGTTCTCGATCCCTACTCTGGGACCTGCTTCACTGTGGAGAGGACCGGTGGAAAGAAGTGAGTAAAAAGCCAGATGTCAGCGAATCCCACAGGGTAGGCCCCATAGGCGGGGTCAACCAACCTCTTGCCAATGCTGCACCTGGGTGCGTCTGGGGTGCGCTTGGCTATGCTGGATGGCCAACTTATGTTGTCTATGTTGCCAGTAAAGTGCCGCGATCAATGGTAAATTGTTTTTACAGGCCATTAGCTCCAATAAGCTAATTTTTAACTTAGGGTTAACGACGTCGTATGCTCTACAGGCCATTAAATCTGGAAAGCTCTTACAACAGCGGAACTGTGAAGCCCATGGTTACAGCTGTGGAGAGTATAAGGAGACAATTGTCTTCGTATAGTGTCAGCGTACAAATTAATTGCCAAGAAGCTACGCAATGACTGAGGAGCAATGTGGCAAATGTGACTGCATGACTGCCTGTGTAACCTCGTGTTGGTAAAGTCTAGCGTTAGAGTAACAGCGCTAAAAAATGGGTCATTAGCCAATCCACATGAACGGTAGGTAGTCGGGAAAACTGTCTCCTCCTTATGTTGTTCAGGTGCCCACCGTAGACAGTGTGTCCCTGTTGCTTCTATTCGCCACGAGCTGGTGGCTATGGGTGGGGACTACTGCCGTACTCAGTATGCGTCCCAATCAGAATAGCTATCGGTATTATGGAGCCGCCTGGATCTATGATAGCGTTAATGTACGACGTATGTTATACAGGCCGTTACCTCGGTATAATTCTATTCACCATGGAGCCACGTAGCTAGTGGCTACGTGTGGGGGACTACTGCCGTACTAAGTACGCGTCCCTGTTGGAATAGCTAAAAGTATGATGGAGTTGATAGATAAACGAAAGTGTTAATGTACTACGTATGTTATATGAGTCATTAACTCCATTTGCTACTATTCACCACGGAGCTACGAAGCTGAAGGCTACGTGTGGGGGACTACTGTCGTACTCAGTATGCGTCCCAGCGAGAATAATGGCCGCGGAACTCTGTAGCTAATGGCTACTGGTACAAGAAGAAATTAGCTTCCATGAATCTACACTTCCTAAGAGTTTGATCTATTACCGCTTTAATTCCGGGTTTACCATACGCTGTACGTTACCCCGTCCGTGTAGGTCCCGTGGAGACATAAGGATCTCTTCACTGGAGTCGTATGGACCCGTAAAATTTAGCTAAGATACCATATGGACCCATACGAGGCTGTACAATGGAGCCGTATGGACCAGTAGGGTCAAGCTTTGGAGCCATATGGACCCATACGGGGCGGGGCAATGGACCTGTAAAGTTGTGTCATGGACCCATACCGTGTAATGAACCCATGCCATGGAGCTGTATGGACCCGTACCAGGCCGTTCAAGTAATCTAGTGGCTCTACAGCGAGCCGTGAAATTACTTGTAACTTTCTTAACCCTTATTCTACCAGCACTGTTTTGAAAATGCGCTCGGGAGGCGGGGCCAAAGACGGGGCACCCAAAACGGCGATAATATCGCCGCGTGGTAGAGTAAGGGTTAATCAAGGCGTGATTATTGAAGGGTCCTCTGTCTTCCAGGCAGAAAAGTCGGGCCCCTTTAAACTACGAGACCCGCTGGGCCGCCCACCGATCATGCTGCCTATATTTTGGTTGGCGATATGTCGCGGGTTAATTAACCCTTACTCTACCAGCACTGTTTTGAAAATGCGCTCGGGAGGCGGGGCCAAAGACGGGCACCCAAAACGGCGATAATATCGCCGCGTGGTAGAGTAAGGGTTAAGACACCGTCCCTTGTGTTCCTACTAATCTCTTCACAGAACCGTGGCCCACAGCAGTGTTATAAGAAGTCACCTACCACTACCCATGCCCCACTGACTCAGTAGCATCGAGACGTGGGCACTGGTATAATGTGGCTTATTCTAAGCTTCGTCGTTAAGATGCAACTCAACTCCTTAATATAGTTAAGTTATAACTTACACCCGACGGATCTCTACCTATGACCCAACGGACTCAGTAGTGTTGAATTGTGGTGTCCTAGGGTGTTGGTCAGTATTAGTTAACAAAGTAGACTCGTCGAGCCAAGCGTCTTGGCGTAAGTACTTAACTCTTGAGAATACACCTATTCAGCGCTAATTTATATAGGGAACACCTGCCTATTCGGCGCAAGATAATCTATTTGATATGGCTATTCGGCACTAGATATTTATTTAATACGCCTCTTCGGCGCTGTGATATATTGGTAACACCTATTCAGTGCTAGACAAACAATATATAAATATATACTTACATCAAAGCTCCTCTACGGGGAATGTACTTGGGAGACATCAAACATGGTATAAGGCAAGCCACAGCAATTTAGTACACCAGAAAAATAAATCAGATACAGACTTATATCCGACAAATTTAGAAACCCGAGAAAATGCAAAAAATGCAAAAACTCTGGAAGCGTAGAGGTAGTGAAGAAAACACAAACCACTGCTATCTTGGTGTCTGTGGAGATAAAAAGAAAAGGTGAATTCACACGAAAAGGGGGCAAAGGGGAAACCCCAGGGTCTCTCCAGCACCCCACTAATTGAGCACATGCATTAAAAACTTGGGTCTTAAAATAGTGCTAGACATATAAACTCACACTTTGTATGGTAACGTAAAATAATATATAGGCACTCATGTATCAACTGTAGCTCCTTGGAGCTAGTTGCAGCCGACTCCTCAGCCATCCTGTAGTGACGACAAACTCTTGCGCATGTGCAAACATCAAATCGAGAAGTTGGCCTAATGCATAGGAGAACCTGTACTGAAGACATCCTAACATGTAATACATATGCACTGTATAACGCTAGGCTATCCTTGTGGTAGGGCGGGGTCCTAGGGTGAGAAACACATCAACCCAAGGGTATGTGGTCTTATAAACTAGCACACCAGGTGCTCTAAGGACTAAAAACACCCGCAACGAGAGTGGGACTCTCTCGTTCTAGCCACCCATCTTGCGCGTGCAGATGGAAAAACACACTAACTTTAGTGTAATCTCAATGGGGAAAGTCCTGTGAGTCGGATCGAGTATATTTCCCGGTCCCATGGCCACCTCGTCTTACCTCAGGTAACAGGAAAACGCTAGAAGAAAGTGCCAAACAGCATAAAAACCTTCACGGTAGGAGCTGCAAGGAAGATCAAAAGTTAGAAAAAGGTGAAAATTTTAGAAAAATTCTCAACTAGTTCCAGTGATTTTGTGACAACAACGCGCTGAAAAGAAGTGAGGGATGTTAGAGGCAGAGTGAAGGTTAGGGCTGGGTTGGTAACTATGTTTTAAGTTCAGTTGGAAGTGTGATAGAATCAGGTCATTGGACCAGATTGCATATTTATAGCATGGAAGGTAAGTATAACTTGAAGTCAATACATGTCTTACTTTGAAAATTGAAAGCAAGTCATACCATACTGAAAATCCATAGAATATTTGCAAATCTTATAAATAGGTACCTTTTAAAACTTTTAAATTTTTATTTATTGGAAATCAGAACCAATTGCTATCTTTAAAGCTTTTTTATCATACATCAAAGGTATATGAAAAGGTCAAGGAGCTATATTCACCAGAAGGAGCTTTCAATTCTGAACAAAATTGTGGTTTCTGATTTATGGCTAATCACAGATTGAAGAACTTTTAATGTATGGAAAAGTTATGATGTATGATAGAGAGGAACGCTCAAAATCTTTTATGTAATTCTCTTAATTTCTGTCCTAAATTTTAGTCACTGAAAATCAACACTGTTTTCTCCTTCAAAATTTTGATAAATATATATAAAAATGGAGATAAAAACCTCTTTGTCATATTCAACTGTTACCATTCAACAGACATTGGCGGAGAATTGAAAATCAATAAGTTAACATAAGGAAATTCGTGTTTTCTCGTTGTGGTAACACAAAAAATTCAATATAATTTCCATATTTTATCATAAGGCTGGAAAATTCAAAAATGCTGTAAACAGTCAATTTATTAAGCAATTTTGAAGAAAGTTGTTTGCTATTTTCATTGTTTATAGCATTTGTTTATAGCATATGTTTATAGCATATGTTTATAGCATATGTTTATAGCATGTTTATAGCATATGATTATAGCATGTATAACATATGTTAATAATATATGTTTATAGCATATGTTTATAGCATATCTTATAACATGTTTATAACATGTTTATATCATATGTTTATAGCATATGTTTATAACATATGTTTATAGCATATGTTTATAGCATATGTTTATAACACATGTTTATAGCATAAGTTTATAGCATATGTTTATAGCATATGTTCTTCAGATTTAGCTCAACTTGTTGCTATTTTGTCAACTGGCCATCAATCTTAAAATGCAGGGGTAAAACATGTCTGAATAAACTGGACAGTGAGAGCATATTGTCTAGTCGTCTAGGGTTCCTAAAATCTTTGAACACACAATTTTACACGTGACAGTGCTTAAAATCTTTCACTTAAAAGTTAAAACCATACTCAAGCCATTAAAGCCCATCAGGCTGGTGCTTATCCGTTTCCTTGGTGTAAGCGTTGAAAGCACATGACTCTCCTTGGGTAGGACACCAGTCCATTGCAGGTTAACTGCCCAGCAGTGCTGGTACTAATTTACAGTTGAGCGGATTGGAGCAAAGTGTCTTGCTTCTAGACATAATGCAGAGCTCGTTACGTAAACCCCTGAACCACTACACTCTATAATATTTTGTATGAATATTCAAATAAACTGTAATTTCTATGAATAATAGATATAGAGGGATTTCATCACGTGACTTTTAACTCATCTGGGGCCATTTTGCAAGGCAGTGGCATCGTTGCATTTCATACATCTTCACTTGGCCCAGTCACATCACACATACAACACACTACATGCTAACCTACCAGTACCAGTTCAGAAAATGTTACTAATTGCAATTTTTGTTTGCTTCCGATTTTACTTCACATTTTCCTTAAGTTTTATATATTCACCAGGTATACAAAGAGTTACCTTTACATTAACGTTAGCTGATTGTTCGTTATACTCAGACAAAGTCTACATACCTGATATAAAGTGCTTGCTGCAAATTCTAGTGTGAACCGTAGATTGAAAGCCTTTACTTAATACAGCAGAAACCCACTGTTAATGTCGATTAGGATCAGATGGTTATCCAGAAAATGTCTTTTTATTCCCCCGCATACATCTATTAGTGCAACCAGCGGCACAGCAAGATTCCGGCATAATTATCTTACAAAAATAATCTCATATAACAACTTGCAAAGGTATGTAAGTCTAATTAAGTGTACAGCAGACGACAGTGTTTCTTCCCGACAAAATGGCGATGTAAACAAAGTCATGTGACCTCATGAAGTCAGCTGAAACACCCATATAGGTTTCAACAAAACAGTGGAGTGTAATTTGAAGTTTCATCAAATATTGGCATAAATTTGCCAAACAAAACACCCTCATTTCATGGACGAGTGTTCCTTAAGTCGTCCTTCCTTTTTATAATTAAGGTTAAGAAATACAAAAGAAGTGTCTTACTTTTGCTTGTGCACGATATGATGGATGCTCATACCCATCATCAGAGGAGTTCAGAGGGGAAGAAGATACTGAAGATTTCTTTCTGTAAAAATACAAGATGAGTTTATAGATTAAAACAAACATAAAATGGCTGGTGTAGAAGTCTACTATAGAACAATGGGGTGTCAGGTCACAAACACACAAGCTCTGATTGGAGTTTGTGTTTCCTTACATCATAAATGACATACGGGATGTAATGAAATACTTACTTCCCAAATGCTGTATTCTAATAAGGAAAAGCAGTGATTAAAAAAAAAACAATTTCTATGAATTTAATATTGAAAAGAATTGATACCTGGCAAACATTTCTCCCTGATCAGCTCTACCAGGGAGCCTGTCATGCTCCTCAACAAAAAGCTTCTGTCTTGTCCTGTCAGCCCTTGTCCTTCTAGATGACCCCTCCTCAAGCTCCCCACTGATCCATGATGGGGGCATCCTTACCCTCTCTCCTTGTAATGGGGGAGAGTTGGTTTGAGTTGGCTCATCAAAGTAAATTGACTTTTAAAGAAGAAAAAAAGGTACCAGCATTATATGTGTACAGGTATATGTTAAATCAATGTTTAGAAGTGTTTATTGTCTTATATTTTGAATGAATGAAAGAAGGACAGTAAATGCATATAAACAATAAATATTGCATCTGTTATAGGTGTATATCTATTTTAAGACACCCCTACAAAAAAACACCATATCTGTTGTTACTTTTGCCACAAGTTTTACCCCCACAGTACAATAGAATAATCCACCTGAGGTGAGGGAGAAGAACCAGCAGTAGCATACACTTTGCACCACCTGCTGATCAAAGTTGTATCGCTTTTTATTTTAATTACGCTTTATTCTTCTTTCTGCCTGACAGGTTGGAAAGAACGTTACCCACCGGGGGTAACATTTTGGAGGCACCGCCCGGATCATGGTTTTAATGACTATGAAGGCTACCATGCAATAAAGAATACTGGATTTGACATCATCTTTGATGTGACTTAACCAATCAACAACAAGCATGGCCAACCAAGAGTTTGATGAGCTTATCCAAGGGCTACAACTGAAGCTTAACAAATGTACAGAACAGCAGCTCGCAGCTACAGCTCAGGAGCTGGATCTACCTGAAAGTGACAGGGGAAAGGCTCAGAAGAAGGGGAAGTCAGGCCTGTTGAGGTTGCTGAACCGTTTCATGAATGATGAGCAGTGGGACGATAAGCCAGATGAGGGTATGTTGCAAATGATCAAATTACAGAAAATTCTCGACAAGGTTAGCCCAGAGGTACCAGACTCTAATGAACAAGTATCAGATGAGCCCTCCACTGTCCCTCAGACCACAGGGACAATACCCAAAGTGCAAACAGGATATGTTCGGAGAGATTTCCGAATATCTGGTCAAATAGGGGACCCCAATCAGAAGGACCGATTGAGCTTTACAAGTCTTGTCCATCAAATTGAGGCTGGGATAAAGCGTGGGTACCCAGAGGATGAAGTAGTAGAGGCAGTTATTCGAGCGACAAGCCCAGGGCTGAACCTAAGGAGCTACCTCGAGGGAAAAGCCGACGTGACCCTGCCGAGGCTCAGAAGGATCTTGTGGTCACATTTCCAGGAAAAAGGGCCGACAGAGCTATACCACGAGTTGAGCAGCCTCACTCAACAAATAAAGAAAACCCCCCAGGATTTTCTCGTAAGGGCCATGAACCTTAGACAGAGGGTGTTATTTGCATCTAAGGAAAGCGATGCCCCACAAAATTATGATGAGCACTTGGTACAGACAATGTTCCTACATGCTGTTTCTACTGGACTCGTGAACCCAGTCATCAGGGCTGATCTCAAGTTATACCTGGAAGACCCTGATGTATCTGATGAGTTGTTATTAGAGAAATTGAATGTTGCAGCCAGTAATGAGGTTGAAAGGTCAAAGAAACTAGGCCAGAAGTCAAAGAGTGGGCAGAGCATGATGGCACAAGCTGAGTGCAGCACGACAAAACCTGCTGAAAGGAATGACCCAGTGGCAACTGAAATTAAGGCTTTGAGGGCTGAAATCCTAGAATTAAAAGGGTTACAAAGCACTGTAAACCAGATACAGGAATCTCTGAAGCATCAAACATCAGACAGACCGAATTACCCTGACAGGAGAAATACTCCAAGGTTCAGAAGAGGATGTATTAAGTGCCGAAATGAAGGGAAGTCAGAGGAGTGTGACCATTGTTTCAAGTGTGGTAGTAGGGAGCACTATGCCAAAAGAGGTTTCAGGGAAACCGCGAGGGGCCACCGCGAGGGGCCACCGCTATGGGACGAGGGGCGGCCTCAGTAAGAGCGCAAATTCACTCAACACAATGTCCTAACCAGCAAAGGGAAGAGTCCAATTGTTCCATGTCTCCTCATCAGTATAATAGCCTTGTTGAACTTGTGGGGGAGAAATGCTTAGTTAGAGCCGCTATCGATGGAGTGGAAACTGAAGTTTTATGGGATACAGGCTCTCAGGTGTCACTAATTTCCAAGAAATGGATACTAGAAAATCTGCCTGATACAAAAATCAGACCAGTTGATGAGTTCCTTGATGGTGACCACCTGGAATTGAAGGCTGCAAACGGACTTGAGGTTCCATACAACGGTTGGGTGTTAGTAGAGTTCAAAATGGGGACCAGTGCCATAGACATCCCTATATTGGTTTTTTCTGGCGGCATGAATAATCCCTTAATTGGTTACAATGTGATTGCTCATCTCATAAAGGATCCACAGTTGGATAAAAAGGATATGCAGAAAGCTTTCCCTGGAAAATCCAGACAAGTTATCTCATTAGTAGTCCACCGGATCAAAGCGGCCAAAACAAGCACTTTAGCAAATGTAAGGTCTCCTCGGGAAAATCTACTGATAAGAGGTGGGACGTTGCAACGCATCGAATGCAAGGTGTACACTGGACAACTTGGAAGGTGCACAACTTGTATGTTTGAACCAAATGGAGCTACCTCTTGGCCTCATGGGTTACAACCTCAGCCAACTGTCTTCAAATCAAAGAGAGGTCCCACTTGCAGAGTGACAGTACCTATCCTTAACTCCACGAAACATGACATAACTTTGCCAAGAAAGACATATCTAGGGTCATTGGAGCTGATCAAGACAGTGGTAGAAAGTGAAGGAAATAGTACAGCAGATGTAGCCCAGCTGTCTACCTCTGTCAACCCTGGACATAACCCTCATGATGATCAAAGATATGAAGACAATACTGAATGGCAGCCACCTGTGGATCTCTCAACCCTTACACCAAGCCAGCAAGAGATTGCTTGTAGAATGTTAAGAGAAGAGTGCAATGCATTTGCAAAAGATGACATGGATACAGGCGACTGCCCAGATCTTCAGATGAAAATTAGACTAAGTGATCAGATACCAGTCCAGAAGAATTACATCAGTGTCCCCCGTCCCCTCTACAAAGAAGTAAGCGAGTACTTAGAAGACCTTATCAAACAAGGATGGATTTCTAAGTCTAAATCTAACTACTCATCTCCGGTATTCTGTGTCAGGAAACGTGATGGATCCCTACGTCTCTGCATTGACTACAGAAACCTAAACCAGAAGACAATTGATGACAGACAGCCAATTCCCAGAATCCAGGATATTCTTGATGGTTTGAAGGGGAGTGCATGGTTCAGTACTCTCGAACAAGGGAAAGCTTATCACCAGGGCTACATTCATCCTGATGATCGCCACCTCACAGCTTTTATCACCCCATGGGGACTACATGAATGGACCAGAATACCATTTGGACTCAAGAATGCACCTGCAGAGTTCCAACGCTATATGGAAGGTTGTCTAGGAGAACTGAACAATGATATCTGCTTTGTGTACCTAGATGACATTCTTGTACATGGTTCCAGCTTCTCTGCTCATGTTGAACGTCTGCGAATGGTCCTTCGAAGGTTACAAGTGCATGGAAGCAAGCCAAGCAAGTGCAAACTTTTTCAACGACAAGTTAGATACCTAGGAAGGCTCATCACTGAAGAAGGACACAAGATGGATCCCGCAGATTTAGAACCTGTGCTTGCCCTGAAGGAAAAGGTACCTACGACAATTGGAGAACTACGCAAGACACTTGGCTTTGTGGGATATTATCGCAATTATATACAGAATTTCTCCACCATTGCAAGACCTCTGTACGAACTGTTAGGCGGACCACCTTCCAAAACAACAAAACAGAAAATCAAACAGGACGGAAAACGTAAAGGAAATGTTCGTGATTTGAAAGAAATGATTGAATGGACTGGAAAGCACCACACTATCCTGAGCAGTCTCATTGACCAGTTGGTGACACACCCGGTAATGGCATACCCCGATTTCACTGAACCGTATGTCCTTCACACTGATGCTTCAAGTGAAGGATTGGGAGCCATACTGTATCAGCATTTGGATGGGAAGTTGCGGGTGATTGCTTTTGCTTCACGGACCCTAATGCCAGCTGAGAAGAACTACCATTCTAGTAAACTTGAGTTTCTTGCACTAAAATGGTCCGTCACTGATAGATTCCGTGATTACCTGCAGTACGCCAGCCATTTTACAGTGTATACGGACAACAACCCATTGACGTATGTGATGACGACAGCTCGCCTGAATGCTACTGGTCAACGTTGGGTCTCTGAACTAGCAAGCTTCCGATTTGACATCAAATACAGGCCAGGTTGCTCAAACCAAGATGCTGATGTTCTGTCACGTACACCATTGCCAGCTGATATGTCGGAATACATCCGGTCATGTACCGAGGACGTTCCTGGAAATGCCATTAATGCCACAACAGAGTATGTCGCAGCAACCAGTCATGGAATAGCATGGATTGAATCCATAACTGTGAGCGCTGACTGCTATGAAGTGATTGATTCTGAACCAAGATCAATAGTGAACACAATAAGGCTATCAGAACTAAGGATCGCGCAAGAAAATGATCCTATTATAGGAAGGATCTTGGAGTTTAAGCGAAAAGGACAACGCCCGACGCCTGCAGAAAGAAAAAGGGGATCCCCAGGAGTCATAGCTCTGATAAATAAGTGGAACGAACTTCACATTATGGAGAATGGACTTCTATACAGACGCTCCACAAATCGCAACCAACTGGTTCTGCCTGCAAAGTACAAGTCACTTATCCTGAAGGAACTACATGATGGCATGGGCCACATGGGTGTGGACAGAACTCTTGACTTGGTGAGACAGAGATTTTTCTGGCCATATATGGCAAAAGACGTCGAGGAATATGTGACTAAGAAGTGTCATTGTATAACCCAGAAACCACCAGCCAGACAAACCAGAGCACCCCTAAAACACATACACACAACTGAACCCTTTGAACTAGTTTCCATCGACTTCTTACATCTGGAAAAATCAAAAGGTGGATTCGAGTACATCTTAGTAGTAGTGGACCACTACACAAGATTTGCACAAGCCTATGCCACAAAAACAAAATCAGCAGTAGCTGCAGCAGACAAGCTCTTCAATGACTTTTTCATGAAGTTTGGATTTCCCAAAAGACTACACCATGATCAAGGCAGAGAATTTGAGAATAAATTATTTGAGAAACTGCAACAATACTGTGGCATTCAACACTCACGGACAACACCATACCACCCCCAGGGCAATGGACAAGTAGAAAGGTTAAATCGCACCTTGTTGAACATGCTGAGGACCTTACCTGCACAGGAGAAACAAAACTGGAAAGATGCACTTCCGCAGTGTATGCACGCCTACAACTGTTCTCGCAGTGAGGCTACTGGCTTCTCACCATTCTACTTGATATTCGGACGGACCCCTCGACTTCCAGTTGATGTCATGTTTGACCTAGATTTGGATAGCGCAGAGCGAAAAGTCTCTGACCATAATACCTACGCGGAGAGATGGAGAACTAGACTACAAGAGGCTTACAAGTTAGCCAACAAAAACACAGAAAAGTCAACTGCACGAGCAACAAAAAGGCATGATAAGAAAGTGAACTTCACTACCCTGTTGCCCGGTGACCGAGTTCTGGTGAAGAATTTCAAAAGGAAGGAGGGACCAGACAAGTTACGACCATACTGGGAACAGAAAGTGTACCGAGTGGTTAAGCAAAACAATCCAGACTTGCCAGTTTATGAAGTGATAACAGACAATAAACGGAAACTTTCGCGTGTACTGCACAGAAACATGTTACTGCCATGTGATGCACTGCCATTGGATGAAAATCTGAATGCCGTGCAACCCCCGAAGAGACCTACCACCAGGCAGAGGGCAAGAACAGAAGTACATCACGACCCACAAGATACTTCTAGCATGGACTCGGACAACGATATGCCCCAATACCATCCCCAATGCTATACCAAAGCCCACCATACCCCACTCCCTCAACAACCCCCAGATGAGCAGATTCCACCTCTTCAAGATAATGATATTGAGTATCCCATCCCACATCTTCCGGATGACGAGCCCCAACCTCTACAAGAACAGCTCGTTCACCCAGAACCACCTACTATAGATCGTAATTTGCTACCACCACAAGAACAAGGACGTCCTGCAAGGAACAGGAGACCTCCAGATTTCTTGAACTACTACCAACCTGGTCAACCAGTTTGGACACAACCAGTCAATCATGATAATCCAACATTCATGCCAAGAATGAATGCACCCTTTCCATGGCCACCACCCTATCCACCATTCCCATACACACTATGGATTCCACCTACCGATGTGATGTCAGAGAGACCACCAGAACATGGCTTCAGGTATGGACCAACAGGACTGTTTCCAGCATCTCACACACCCATGTAACTGACTAATGCTTGTAATATTGTTGATATTGAGCTTGTGACATTTAGTTTTGGACAGTCAACCATTCACGAGAAAGGATAGAGTGTGATAGTTCCGATTTGTATAGTTCCAGTTGAAAATGTTATAACGTGCATTAGAACAGATAAACTAAAAGTTTAATGTGTATATTACTAGATCACTAGATCAAAATTTGAGTCGTTCTTGGGTAGTGCGATAACCCAAGGAAGGGTACTCTTTTAACTTTTATAGACGGAAGCATGTAAAGTGTGATTTTATGAGTGTAACTCACTCTAGAGTCTAATCATGATAGGTGAAACTTATCGGAAGTACATGGTCATACGCATAACATAGGACTAATGCAGTGGGATATGATCGTTTGAAGATAATGGGAACAACTTTCATATGTAATGGCATAGGTAGCTAGGTTTGTTTTGAAGGTTCTATCAACATTTTTTTTCTTAGCTTTTGTGGTTTTTCGTTGTGATGTCAGCTTACATCTGTACATTTGTTTATAGTAAGAAGTCAGGGGACGACTTCTGTTTTAGTGGGGGAGAGTGTTATAGGTGTATATCTATTTTAAGACACCCCTACAAAAAAACACCATATCTGTTGTTACTTTTGCCACAAGTTTTACCCCCACAGTACAATAGAATAATCCACCTGAGGTGAGGGAGAAGAACCAGCAGTAGCATACACTTTGCACCACCTGCTGATCAAAGTTGTATCGCTTTTTATTTTAATTACGCTTTATTCTTCTTTCTGCCTGACAGGTTGGAAAGAACGTTACCCACCGGGGGTAACACATCCATAATATTTTGTTGTTTAACACCTACCATATAACTGGGCAAAGTTTGAAGCAGGCCTGGATCTGGTTTATGACTGAATGGACCTTCGATTATTCCTTTCTTTAACATGTGCAGCAACAACTTTGAATACATGTTACGATTTTTCCTAAAAAGTAAGAAAAAATATGAATTACTATAGTTGAACAAACTTTCAACATTCTTTATGGCTGCTTCACTCATAGAGGAAACAAATATTAACACAAATATTGTTTATTTTAGTTCTTAAGGAAAAAAGGTTACTGCCAAAAAAAGTATACAATAGTTGATTAAAATATATTTTCAGGTTTGCTACTGCAAAAAATAAATTCACACTACAAAATGTTTTCTTTCAGAAGCTTAAGTTTATTTTAATTTTCTGATCACCTTCACAAAATGATCCACCAATACTTAAATACAAAACACAGCAAAATTTCAACATTCCTAAGTTTTCAGAAATGTTCCTAATTAACATCTTTTAAATATTGCATATATGGTAAACGTAATGGCTGGGGCATCTTCCTCGACGACAAGTTTAAAATACTGCAACCACTTAGCAAATATGCCTCAATAAAAGAACGTCAAACTCAAAGAGAACAACTTTATAATTTCCTTAAAAAAAAATTGTTTGAATATTATAGCTCATCAAAACTCTAAATTTTTTCTTTCCAAATATCTGCATGTGGAACTTGATTAGGGAATGCTCATGAAATGTATAGAATTCTAAAAATTGTCTCACAAATTGCCCCTGATGACTTAAAGGACATCTGTCTCATCAAAATATTGATCTAGCTTGTGACCAAGCTATGAAAAATCTTACACTTGTCCGATGCATTTCTTCAAAGTTTTCCTAAAGAGGGTTCATAAACATTGAATTAACGTAAAAAAAATATATATATATAGGGAACTATTCATTCAATTGATATCATCAAATATTTACATACTTTCTTGAATAAGCTGGAAATTTAGAAGTCGTTTAATAGTCAACTTGTGACTTCATTTGATGCTTTTTTCATGATTTTCCAAAAATTCTCACACAATGTAACTTAAGGTGGCTCGACGACGAGTGAACACACAATTACAATGACGGGGTTGTCGCCTGCGTATTCGGTTATGATAGTAACAATGCTATCATGAAACGCTTAATATGACCCGGACGAGAACACAGGTACGACGTACGGACAGACATAACATCGAAAACCAAGTCAATGTCCTCGGCCTTTGATAACCAGTTGTGGTGCACTGGCATGTCTACCCAGCCCAGGCTTGAACCCAGAGCCTCGTGGTCTGTAGACACGTATGATAACCGCTACATCACAGTTGGTAGACAAGGTAAGGTGGCTCTAGCAAACATTCTAATTATATAGTTTGGTTTGGTTTGTTGATGTTTAACGGCACCGAGACAGTCAGTCAAATGTGCCAATTTCTATTTATATAACTTCAATTTTTTGCTATCTATCTAAATTTATAATTCAATTTCATTGTTTTATCTGAAGTTTTGATAATAATACTACAAAAAATATCTTATCATCATTAGTATAAAAATTGTAATAACATTTGTTATCGTTATTACTTCTGACTGATCTGTTTGTACAGGGGTCTGTTATGTAAGAGCAACAGCTCCCTCAGACCTCCTCAACCAAACATATTGTTATCTTAATGTATCATAAAGCTTTGTAATATTAGTGGGAAAATCAATAAATCAAAATCAAATCAAATCAAATAACAAAATATGTCACTTGTAAATTACTTTGGTGTGATTCCATGACCGGGAGGTTCACAAAGCTTCTTGATCCATAATGCACAGCGTTGTCTTTCTGAAGATAAAAAAGAAAATTTACATAATACATGAATATATATTAATGCATAATTCAAATTCTATAACTTGTAGGCCTATAAGGTACTGAAAATCCTCCAAAGGCTCTTTAGAATATTCTTTACATTTTGTACCTCCAAATATTTCTCAAGAATTGTACAAATTAAGTACAAGGAATAATAATGTAAATAGCATTATATCAGAGATTTATGGGCATGTAAAGGGATGTAGCAAAATCATTTTGAATAGGGTGCTGAAGAAGAATGCTTCACATATGTTTGTTTGTTTGATAAGGGCTGAACGGCACCACGACAACGAAGGTAAAATTGTGCCTGAAAGGTTAGATCATTCTAGAGGTAGGAAGGAAAGGAAACAGGGGGAGAATGAGAGATATTCAAGAACAAAAGGTCAGAAAGCTGCGATTGAGAAGGGAGGTGCATGGGTGAAAGAAAAACAAAATAGAGAGGGGTGGAAGAGAAGAATTAAATATGGTTGTAGAGGGAGGCATGATGAAGGAAGGAGATAATTTTATCCAGAGGATTTTTCTGGAGGAACTCAGCAATTAAATTTTGGGGAGCGAGGGAAGCTCTGGGAAGGTTGTACAGAGGGCAAGCAAGGAGGACCTTGTGTATACAAATCACAGGATCTGTTGTGTACTCAACTGACTAAGTCACTCTATTCTTCCACTGTCCAAAATTTACATACATAACTAAATTTGCTCTCTGACATTATCAATTTAAATTTGTACCTGACTTATGAGGCAACTGCAAAACATACGGTTTCATCTGTACCAGAAACTGATCAAACTCCTCCTCCACATCGGTCGCATCTCTTGAACTCATCTTTCACTGTCACATGAAAAGAATGTTTCTTTAGAAATTGTAATTAAGACTGGCAGTGTGCAGCAAGACTGGCAGGAGTGCTACAATATATATGAAAAATACTGTTACAGTGTTAATTAACTGTTTTTGGGACCACACTGAAAATTACCATATAATCTTACCAACTTGAAAATTAAACTTTGATTCCATTAGAAGAAACATATTGACATTTACACTTTGACAAAAATTGACTGTTTTATCCCAAAATGTGTTCTGCCACCACATGTTTAGTTAGGCATCTTTGTTTTCAATGTTCTCATATCGTTTGTACACTCACTATCAGTCAGCATGCTGTGCTGTTCTCCATCACATAGAGGAAATCAATTAAAAGATGAATGGCCAATCTTGGTGCTCCATAAAATCATGCCAGTGAAAAATAATAGGCCTATGCAGTGTGCCTATCATTTCATCTGCGCGATTGGTCCATAGGTCACATGCACAGAGGATGTTTTTTTATTTTGTGCAGGCGCAAGCACATGCGTAAGCTTAGCAGGCTTTTTTAAGTGTTTCATGATTTTGAATAAATAGGAAAATGTCATTTATCTGTTTGTTCCAATTTGACCCTTTATCGTGGATAAGCCTAGGCCTATTTATTTTAAATCCAGCTTTTATGACTGATTGATTGATTGATTAAATACATGGTAAAATCCTAGTATAGCGGTAAATTTCAATGTAAGAATTTTTGCTTTTGCTTTTTTAATTTTTGTTTTATTCCATTGTATTTATTATTTTATCTATTTTCCTTTTTAGATTTGGTCTTTTAAGTAGAAACTAAGCCAAAATTGTTTAAAAAAGAGGAAGAATTCTTACGTTTTGGCTTTCTGATCAAAACTTTTGCTCTTCAGTGTGTATACTACTACTGATGTACTGGCAAGTGGAGTGTGCAAGCCGTTTAACTAAAGAAAAAAAAATGCACGTAATTCATGTAGATTCCCATTTTTACGTTAGGTTTAAGGGATAGGCTTAGGATTAGGTTTGAGGATTAGCTTTTAGGATAAATTTGACATTGTTGACATTGTTAAAATTCAAAATTTCTCCGCGCCGTTATTTTATTCTTTAGTTTTATTCAAAATAGTCAACAAGAATGAACAATTTTTAAGTTCGTGATTTGTTATCCTTTTTCAACAAAATTTGTGCGAAAAGATATCAATTTGAAATTATTTTGGAAGAATGGGAAGATAAAGAACAGTAAAATTGCTGAAAGAAGGTAAGAATTTTTTTTAAATAACTAATATGCACAATTTTCTAGAAGCCTAAACTTTTTTCTCAAAATTTTATCAAATTGAAATGATTTTTTTCTAATTTTTGCCCCAAAATTCCTAGATTGTTGACTAAATTTGATATTTTAAGATTTTTCATTGTTTCCTTTATAAATCCTGAAAGTGTCAAGAAAATCGGTCACTTAAAAAAATCAAAAATGTTAAAATCAATTCCTATATAGCGATTGACCCCCTACTATTGGGATTCGCAAATCACTGGATAATTCTGATTTGACCCCCACCCGTATACACATATTGGTGTCAAAGAAAGAGCCCTCGATGGATTAACGCCTACCTCACTAACAGAACTCAAACTGTAAACAGAAATGGTTTAGTCTACACCTGCACCTTTTCAGAGTTCCACAAGATGCTGTTTTATGGCCATTGCTCTTTACCATCTACTCCAGCCCTATTGCAGACATCGCTCAGACATTAATTAAATCTGCATCTCTATGCGGATAACAAACAACTCTATTTTTCATATGATCTCAACTCACCTAATGATGAATTTATTGTTTAGAGAAAAAAATTGAATTTTGTGTTGCCGAAATTAAGTCATGGATGACCTATCAAGTTGAATGATGGAAAAACTGAGCTACTTATTATGTTCACGACCAAGCATATGCGAAATAAAATCAAAGACAATCATATTCAAATTGCTGATGCCAGTATTCAATCCTCGCGCTATGCCAGAAACCTTGGAAGTATGTTTGATCCATCGCTGAACATGTTAAAAAACTTTGTTAATCTGCTTATTATCAAATTTGCAATATTAGCTCAATTCGGAACATTTTGTCAGACGACACTACAGCTATTCTTGTTCATGCCGTCATCACCTCACGACTCAATAATGGAAATGCACTCTTAAATGGAATTTCAAAAACTCACAAATTTAAACATATTACTGCTACCCTCAAACACCTTCATTGGTTGCCTGTCCGCCAACCGATCAAGTTCAAAATTCTTCTTCTCACTTGAAAATGTTACATGGACTTGCACCATCTTACATCGACCAACTCCTCATTCCCTACTCGCCAACCCGGACTCTTAGATCATCAGATAAATTTCTTCTCACAACACCTATGACCGTTTCCTCCTACAGAGAGAAAGCTTTTTCTTCAAGTGCACCAAAATTATGGAATGTCTCTCTTCCCATGAAGACTCGCTGTTGTAATTCACTTGTTAATATGTTTAAGAACAATCTTAAAACATCTTTTCAAATCTGCTTACAATGTTTACTTCTGTTTAATGTACTTGTACCATTGTACAGTACATGTATTTTTTGCTGTATAATTAGGTTTTCTTTATGTACCATGCCTCGGAATAGCCTGCCTAGATAGATGGCGCATAATAAATGCTATTATTATTATTATTATCATTTACTAGGATTTTTCTAAATATATTTATTCACTGTGTGTGAGATCATATTTGTAAAATAATTTAAAAAATAACAGATGAATAAACTGGAAACATTTTCCAAATATTGCTGGTGTAGGCCTATTAGGCCTACGTTAATATTAATTATTGTTCAGTGAGACTGAGAGGAAGGTTAAATATTTTTTTGATATGGTGATGTCTTAAAAACGCAATAACCTTTGATTTAGTAATAATGGGAATCAATTTAAGATCTTGGTCTATGTGTATAAATGCCTCCATGGTACATCACCTGGTTACCTTTCATCCTGCCTTTCTTCCCACCAGCCCTCACGCTCAAACCTTCGCTCATCACTTGATGTTACTCGCCTCATGACACCGAACTGTTTTAAGCTGCTCAAGTCTGCATCAAATCGCACCTTTTCTCATTTTGCTCAAAAAAACTGGAATGCACTCACTGTTTCCATCAGAGAATCTGACTCTTTAGGCAAATTCAATAAGTGTTTGAAGTATTATTTGTATCCAATCTAATGTTGTTTTTCTCTACCACCGTATTTTTATATCATCTTATGCTTTATTTGTACTTTGTCGTTATTATGTTTCTCCATATGCGCTGCGTTCTTGATGTAGTGGGACTTTATAAATGCCTTATATGTATGTATGTATGTAGTGCGTGAGCTCAGTCATACTCAAATAGGTGGACTTTAAAGTTTGAAAGCTTTGCGATTTGGGTATGAGGACTAAGTTGTAGGCTTCGTCATAGGTAACTGTATGCTAAGGCCTAACATTACTTAGTGAGATAGCCACTTCATTCAGTAGGCATTACTTGCAAGCTTGGCAATACTTGCATACTTAGTGAGACAACACATGCAGGTCATTTAGATCTTCAAGTCTCGTGGTACCACGAACACAAACTGTCAGTTATGGAGACAAATCTTTTAGAAAAATAGCATCAGCACTCTGGAAGAACCTTCCAAGTGATGTCCGAGACTGTTCAGATTTGAACACTTTTATATCTTTATTAAAAACATATCTATTTAAGCTAGCATATGGACTATAACTTCTAATTATATTGATTTATATTATATTTCATGTACAGTGCTTATGAGCATGTTTTTTCATGAATTATAAGCACTATAATATTCGATATAATAATGATAATAATACACTCATAACATTGAAAAACACTCAAGACAACAACAAATAAAAATAATCATGAAATGAAAACCCCTTCATAACTAACAAAAAGTACTTACGAGCTATGATTTTGATTTCATTAGCAATCTTGAAACTTTAAAGAATCTTTCAAACTAAATTACAAATGAAATGATGAACATTTTGTACGTAAAAAACATCTAAACTATGAAAGAAATGACATTCCAAGTACTTCGCAAATCTCTCACTTTGGAAACGCGTACACAATTAGTACACGTATCATCCGAGTGTGCTGGCAACTGCTATTTTGAAAAGGTTTGTCAGCAAATGCACGTAGTGTTCGATTTAATGGTTCCATTGTTATTATTGACTATACATACATGTATTTATTTAGTTTTACGTAAAATTGTTCCATGACGATGAAAGGCATCAAAAGTTGACCTTACTCATAACGGAAAGGCCTAGGCCCTAGTTATTCTAGCGCATAGTCGAAATTTATCTACAATGAGAATGTACAGTGTAGAGCTACTAAGCAGCTACCAGGAATGTCAAACTTAAATTATTCGCAAGACTACAGAAAATTCATCTTCCTACTTAGCTTACAGACGTGTTCGTGGTAAAATGATTGAACTATTCAATATTTTAACCGGAAAATATAACCCGAAAGTGTCAAACTTCATACAACTCAACTCAAAGGGGATTCATTGACTAGGGGACATGAGTATAATATCTTTAAAATCCGCTCACGGCTTATTATCAGGAAATTCTCTTTTGTGCATCGCTCAGTTGACATATGGAATGGTTTACCAAATGCAGTAGTAACATTTAAATCAATGGGCAGTTCCAGAAACTATGTGTACAGGGGGGGGGGGGTCGGTGACATCTCCTCCAGACACACCTCTCCCCCTCCCGAATCTCAATCACAGTTCACGGATTCCCCACCCAGAATCCCAATCCCGCTGAACCCCAGAAACCCAATCCTAATTGACAGACCCCCTTCCCCAAAAAAAACAATCTCATATGTCACTGACCCTCCCTGTACACATCTATCTAAAACTGCCCAATTTTGAGGCAAGACTAACGTTAGACATTTCATTTCATGATCATTTATATCCACATTATGCAAGATACAGTATACAAAAAAAATATTGACAAAAAACAAAACAATAGTAAAGTACATTTGAATTTTGAATATAACAAAAAACATAAGTTTCTGGCCTTGCTACCAGTATTACTAATACATTGCAATAGAAAAGGAGAGAGAAAGAAGTTCAAAACTTATTTTATGTAACTCTCCCCAAACTTACATGTAGATTAAATTACAACAAATACAACAGTAAAATAATGTCTTGTAAATATAACAGTGGTTTAATTGTTACTAATTGTATTAATGATGATGGAACTAAACACATAAATATATAACATAAAGATATGTCAATTTTGTGTGTCTCTATATACGTCCATAATTTCACATTTATAATTATTTTTACAGATCCTTTCACTACTACATTGTTTCAGCTTATCCTTCAGTGAGTCCATAGATAGAAATACATTGTTTTGAGGGAATATGTGTAAAAATATGTTTAAAATTGTCATTTTGTGAAGTAAAATAATAAATATTCCTTTACAATTAAATACATTTTGCAGATTTGGTTGCAAAGACCTTCTCTTTACTCTAAACATTATTATAACAGTCTTATAATCAACCAAATCTTTCAGTTTTAAGGCATGCAAATCAATAAATAACTTATTAGTATGTTCATTATACCTGGTATTGTAAACTATTCTTATCGCTTTCTTTTGTAAACATAAATTGGATGGACATTTGATTTAAACGTATTACCCCAAACTTCAGCACAGTAATTAATATAAGAAAAATACAAGTGAACTATATAGTAATTTCATAGATTCCGTTTTTATTATGTCTTTGATCTTATACATTATTGCAATACTTTTGGCCATTTTAGATTTTACTCTCTTAATATGATTCTTCCAATGAAAACCGATATTAATTATTATGCCCAAATTTTTTGTTGAATATACTCTCTCATTAACGTGGTTATCTATACTTAGTATGACATTGTTGTGACATTGCCTGTGAGAAAATAACATGAAATTTGTCTTGCTAATATTTAAAGATAATTTGTTCACCATAAACCATACTTTTGATTTTTAAGACAGACATTGGAAAAACCAGCCCTAATACTATGATTACAAAGAATGCATCCATTACATTAACCCAACTAGACAAGATAAATTTGGCATAAATACAAGCTTTGAGCTGACGGACAAGGATCCAGGAGAATCCTAAAGGATCTGTGAGTATTTTTATGCTTCTATGATAAGCCAATGCAGAAGTTTTAACATTATAAAGTATATAGCATTTTCTGACTGTGTATAGCAGCCATTTAGTGGCTAGTATTAGCGCATACTACAGTCAGATGTTAAAGCATAACAAGATGACAGACGAAGAAGGGTGAGTCACCCCATAAAAAGCCCAAACTAACACCACCACCACCACAAAAAAAAAAAAAAATCAAAGATGCCCAGAGTTAGTAAAGAACTTATCAATGTTGAATTTGAAATTTTGGACAAAAATGGCGCTAACTACCCACTTAGGGAAACCATTCCACTCATTAACAACTCTTTGCAAAAAGTAAAAATGCCGAATATTTATCTGTGAGAACTCTTTGGTCAACTTCAAACTGTTACCACGTGTCACATGAGAATTAGCTGAAACATGCAAGAGATTACAGGAAGTCAAAGAATCACTACCAGATATGAATTTAAAAACCTGAACCATATCGCCACGTACTCTTCTCAACTCAAACATGGTCAAACCAAGAATTCGCAACCTAGATTCATAAGACTAGAGAGATTCCTTGTTTCGGGAATAAGTCTAGTGGCTCTTTGCTGAACCTGCTCCAAAATGAACTTTATCTGACTAAACGTTACTAACAGTGACACGTTAGGCCTTATTCCTAAGCACTAACCACAGGTGTTCCTAGCGTTATGGTAACCTATATACTTATTTATTACATATATGTAATAAGTATATGTTGCCAGAACGCTAGGAACACTTGTGTTAGTAAGTCTGACATGACAGTTAGGGCCCTATCGGCTCGTCGTAGGCTGCAATAATTTTGAATTCGGCGCTTCACTTGTGCACAAATGAAGCCTGGGCCAATCGATTGAAGCCAAACGTTACTTACATTACCAAATACATGCAGGACTACTATATATAATATCTATCAGGACTGTCAGAAATATACAGAAATTAATATCACCTTTTCTATGGTTGAACTTGAAAATAATTCGTCAGCCTATTTGATTTGACATTTTGACTAATTTCGCCGAACTGGTTATAGGCCTAGGCCTACCCATTTTTCGTACACGACAAGCATTGTCTGTGGTTTCAAATTTATGCTACTGCTGCGTATACTATTATCGGCGGTTCCAAATTTACGCACTGTTTTGCTGGATGTTCTTGTGGGCAGGAGTGGCGGAACCGGTGAGGACCCCCTAACCCCCTAAAATACATCGACTTCAACAAAGAAACAAAAGTTCACCCTCCATTCTCGGTCAAAACCTCAAGATATTTAGTTCTTAATAATAGATTTGTGTCCAAAATTGAGTTTGTTTTGGTCGAAACTGGCAACGGTTCTATAAAACTTATCATGATCAGTAGTTCATCGGCCATAATTTTTCGTTTTGGGGATATTGTTGGGGATACATACTAATGGGGGAAGGGGAAAATTCATCACCCAAATTATTTGGAGGATATTGAGACCTGCTTAATTTAATTTTTTGATAAGTCTTAGAGCAGATGCAACTGGGTTTCAGTCACGGTAGCAACTATAGCTACAGGATAGATGCCTGGCCCCAAGTGAGACCCACACCCTTTGGATGTCTAAAACCATTTGAATTTCAAGTCTGCATGTTTAATGGCCTTCTTCTCCAAAAAAAAGTGTTTGAACATCGGTTGTGGAAATGACGCTTTGAGAGTTTGAGCTCAATTTTCCCCTCTCCTAGTTGTGTAAATGCCTCTTTGGTAAATGTACATCACATACATCTGTGTTTTAAGCTGATAAGTTTTAAAATGTATCAAGGAATTTGTTCCTTTCAAACTTTTAGTTTGTTTCGTTGACAGGATATTTTACATCCCTTTCTCGACAGCCAGTTAGGTTATTTACTTCCAGGTACTATTTATACATTTTGGGGACTCACTAGGAATTGAACCCGGGACAATAAACTTCTGAAAGTGATGTTGTAACCACTAAACTACGGAGTTCACTTAAGTTTTCATATAATTAAACAGCCCTATAATCTGTGTTGATAATCAACCCATGAACCACCAGAATTATGAATGAAAGAATTGCCTAATAGAGATATTGATCTGTGAATTCAGGAATTTTAACTGCGTGGAAAACTTTGTTATAGATATATTTCAACAGGTGGGAGGCATCTAGCGTATTGAAAATGCAATGAATATTTATTGTACTTTAAGGATATGGGTGGAGTCATGAATTATAGTCAAGTTGGTCTTAAAATCACATTAATATTATTCACCGTCATTAATATTCACCGTTCTCATGGTATCTGTGTTTTAAACTGACAAGTTGTCAATGATATTGATGTACAATTGTGTAACATAACAAAACATAACAAGATGACGGACTAAGAAGGGCAAATCACAAAAAGAGTTAGTAAAAAACTTATCAATGTTGACTTTGAAATTGTGAACAGAATTGAACAAGTGTTGACATGCTTTTGCAGCAATATCATGTTAAGCCCCGCTCACTATGCATATTTACGACATTCAACATTTATACACCATGAGCATGTGGGCTCTAGCAAAATATGAAAAAAAATATACCAAATATGAAACAAAATATACCAAACTATACCAAATATGAAACAAAACGAACTAGTGGTTGATGAAATATGAGTATTTCAAGATTTACACTTAGCGCCGCCCGCTCATTAATATGCATACCATCATCACCAAAAACATTAGGGCACATCTGCAGACCATGTGTTATCAGTGTACCACATATGACATGAATCCACTGTGACGTTCTTGAGATATCGTATACATACTCTATTTGGCAAAACCACATTAAGCCTCGCCCACTACGCATATTAATGGGATTCAACATTTTTATACCCGGATGATAAGCATGTGGACACTAGCTAACTACATTAGTATACCACATATGAAACACATATGAAACAAAACGGACAACTGGTTGTTGAAATATGAGCATTTCAATATTTTTCACATTAAGCCCGTCCACTCATTAATATGCATGACATCATCACCAAAAACAATAGGGCACATTTTCCAACCACGGGCTATCTGTGTACCATATGACATGAATCCAATGTACCGTTCTTGAGATATCGTGTTTACAAGCAGTGTCGCCCCTGCCCCCACACACACACACGTGCACCCCCTTCCCCCCACCACGCACACACACACACACACACCCACACACACATACAGACACTCAGAAAGTCCGCTTTGTTTACAATAATGTCGCTTAATATGTCATATCTTTCATTAATATATACTGTATAATTACAAATCCGCGTCAGGGCTAAAATAAAACCAAGTTTTGGGCTTACAAATCTGTGTTAGGATTCAAAGAAAACAGTGTTTAACCTAAAAATGCACGTTAGGGTTTGAAATTTCACAGTTTAGGTCTTAAAATTCTGCGTTAGGGCTACAAGAAATCAGTGTTTGGCCTAAAAATGCATATTAGGGTTTGAAATTTCACGATTATGTCTTAAAAAAACAGGGTGTTAAGGTTAAAAAAAAATCAGTGTTAGACTTAGAAATGCATGTTAGGGTTTGAAATTTCACAGTTTAGGTCTTGAATATATGCGTTAATATTAAAAATATTAATGTTTGGCTTAAAAATGCGAGTTAAGGTTGGAAAATTTAGTGTTAGCTTACACACCCACATTAGGCTTTAAAAAATTCAAGCTTCAGCTTGACAATTTTGGCCACATTTTAGCCCCAAATCACATTGTTTCTTATTTTATTTTACTTTAAAACGGATGCGGGGGAGTGGTGTGGGAGGATAAGGGGGAGGGGGGGAGCTTCGTTAGCCCTTAAGCTGCTGTATCCTTAAATATTTATGTTTATAACATGAATTTTTCAAAAATTGTGCAAATATCAGATGATCTGTACTTAGTACGGAACAAGCAAAATATTAACTTTTAAAGGAGAAAAAGGCATTTTTTGTCCATCTAACAATTTTCACAGTATGATATTATGACATTTTTCGAGATTTTCATATATATAAATTCTTGCCATAATGTGAATCGCACTAAACTTTTTTCGAAAAATTCAAATTATGCAAGCATTTTGCGAAATCTTTAAAAGATGCATAATCATCACGTAACGACAGCAACACATAAAGACCTGGCCCAAAAATTATTTGTTTTTTTCTGAAGATTTTTATCAATTTTAACATATTTAAAGATGCCCAATTGTCACGTGACGGCAACAAATAAGTACCCGCCATGAAAAAAAAAGAAGGCAAAAAAAAAAACATTTTCTATAGTTTAAAGAGACAATCTCGTCTCAGTTATATTCGTAAAATATGATATTCATACCTTTATGTTACATACGGATGTGGATTGTTTCTATGTAAGTATGTACTGTACGCATTGTTTGTGTGTGTGTGTTTGTGTGTGTGAGGGTGAGGGTGAGTGTGTGTGTGTATTTTGCCCTGTATTTTGAGCATGAGTTTTTCTCTAGAAGCCTTGCTCAGATGAAATGGTTAGGGGAGGGGATATGGAGTTACATAATTCATTCCTTAAAGGTTATTCCATTAAAACAACCTAAATCTTCAAGGAATTAATTGTTCTGTTTTCTTGGGAAAGTGAGTCCAAATATTGCCTCAGGTATGTTGCCCACCAACCAGCCTCCAACCCCCAACCACCCTCACCAAGATGCCATTTATAACATAGTTGTTTTGTTATTATCATGACCGCACGAGCTCACACCTTCCCATCACCGCCCCCGTAGAGATGTAAAATGTCGAATATAATTGTATTAGAGTATATCACAGTCATGCCTGACCCAGCTAGATATCAGAATTATGTCCTCCTAACCGCCATGACCGCCGACTTGGCATGATGACAAACATCATACTTAGGCACTTAGTCAGGCAAAGATTGAAAATGTCGGATATACTTTTTAAATCAGAGATATATCTCAATCATGCCCGAATCGTCTAGGGTCGGGCAACTGGGACAGTATGAAAGATGCCCACTCATATGGGCCATTTAAAGTTTGGGAAGGAAAAACTAGAAATCTTCCAGGGGCTTCCCCCCTGGACCCTTAGTACCAGAGCTACGTCCATGAACCTAAAAAGTGTGGCCGAATTTTTCTAAAATTTAAAGGAAAATTTCCCCTCTACTTGTTTAGAAATGGTATAAACTGATAAACACTTATCTGAGTAGATTTTAACGGTAAAATTGAAAATTTTCATCTTTTCATTAATTATGTTGTGGAACTATGTCTATTTGTGTAAATTTGGGGCAAAAAACCCAAGACCAAGGCTTTACCCATGAACCCTTGAACACTTTTGTCTGAAGTTTCTCAATTTTCAGGGAAGTAGAATCAATATGAGAATATAGAATTGTCTTGTTATCATTAATTAAATTTTCCGAACTTTCTCACTTCTGTAGTTTGTGTTTATTTTCAGCCATTTTGGGGCATCAAAGACAAGAAATCTTCAAAACTTGCTTGGGCTTCACCCTTATACCCCTCCCAAACACCTTATGTTGGACTTCTTCCCCTTGATCGTATATCCTTGCTTTTCCCCGGGACCCAACGATTTTTCCTTTTTCCATTTTGGTGCATCAAACAGTCAAAAACAAGAAATCTTCAGCCCTGCAAAATTGTGCCCAAATTTCTAGGGAAGGTATATCCCTGTTTATATAGTGTTTACCCTACATAATGCTTATCTGAGTAAATTTTAAAATTATCTTCTTATTGTCACTTAAACTGTCCGAGCTTTGTCAGTTTTTGTTGATTTTAAGCCATTTTGGAAATCTTCAGACCAGGGCTTCGCCCATGAACCCCACAATTTCCTCACATTTCCCTCAATTTAGAGGGAAATTTCTCTTCTGCCGTTTAGAAATGGTAACCTAGATTTTAACATGAGAATTTAAAATTGTCTTCTTTTTATTTATTCAATTTTCGACCTTTGTGTTGATTTTCAGCCATTTTGGGAATACCTATCCCACAAGTTATCGAAGGGCGCATGTAATCACGACAAAAAAAAAAAACCTTTGACAGTTTCTGCATAATACGATTTTAATGAACAAGTTAAACAGAGCGGTGGAATTCGATGGGCATATTAGGATTCGTCAGGGGTATAGAAAGCTTTCGAAAAGTGGGGGCACGACCTCTTAGGGGGCACTTTTCAAGTCATATGTCCCCCATTTCAATCTGTAGATAAAATAAGTGATCCCAAAACAACAAAGTAAACCTAAAAAGGCACTTTATTTTTTAGACTGTTAGAAAGGGACACTTTTTCAATGAGGTTACATTTATCCCGTACATGAAACTGACAAAAGTCGTCAGTTTCATACTATTGAGTCAGTAATTGAGCGGCACTTTTCATTTTCAAAAAGGGCATTTTTGTAATTTTTCAAAAAAGTGGGAGACGTACCTCCTCCCCTCCCCCGTTCACACACCTAAGGGATGGGTAGTCCACATTAACACAGATACAAAGTGCATCACGAAGTGCATTAAAAAGATGAATAAATACCAATTCAAATGAAATTTTCGTTTTACAAATAAATAAGAACAATCTTCTTTCATTTTAGACTGATTTTTAGCATCCAAAATCAGAAACGCATTTCAAATAGGTTTCAAAATCAATGAACATTTTCAAACTTTTCAAGATTTTTACATCCAATTTCTAGACCCTTTAAAATATGTTCGCGCTTCGTGCTTAATTTTAATGATAAAACAGAAAATTTATCCAACTTCTTGTATTTTTCAAGTACGGTCATTTTTCAACTTCCTGGAAAGTATAGGCCTATATCATTTTTATTTCTCTTCAAATGCTAAAGTTTTTAAGAAAATTGAACCCCCCCCCCCTTCCCCCCCCCCCTCCCCCTCCTAATATGAATAGGACAATACAGTAATCGAAAAATAATCACAAAAAATTTGAATACATGTAAACCCGACCAATCTATATAACTGAATTTAATTTATAGTTTACTCCCCCTTCTTAATGAGATGCATTTTCCCCTATTTTCCCCCCATGACCAAAATCCTGGTGCCGCCACCTGGGAGAAGCGAATGTGAAACTTCCCAACAAGTGGAAAACGATGGTGTCAGTGTCTCATGCGGGGTGTCTCATCGGAGGCAGAAAATCTGGATTTATCATTTAGACCTAATCATCAGTGGCGCCGTGGGGGACGTGCCCCATCAGAACGTAGACCATCAGCCCTTGCTGAATTTTGCCCTAATGTAACTGCGCTACGTACGCACCACTCGGGTTGGCGTGTAACGTATATGGAGGAAATTTTTAAAAAACGCCCCCTAGACTTGCAGGAACTGCCCCCCAGACTTGCAGGAACTGCCCCCCAAAATGGGAAAAAGTGACAATATTTTCTTCAATTTTAGTCAGTTTCCCCTGATGAAGGTTCCTTTACCCTCTGCAATGACGAAATGATCTATTTAAGTCCCCTTGTTCTCGCATTTTCCCTTAGAAATAAAAAACAAAACTCAATAACAAAGGAAGTGATTTTTTCATTTTTTAGAAAAGTGTGCATGAAAGTCTGGGGGTATTTACCTCAAGATTCTCCTGTAACTAAGCTACGCGCAGGCGCGTACCCAGAATTTTTTTTTCTATCGGGGGGTAGGCCTGGACCATCGACCCATTTTCAGAGAGAAAATTAATTCCTGTTTTATAGTATATACCCCCAACTTGTGTGCGGGGGATCATGAGGCCGCTAGGATGCGTCTTATGATTATAGATGTAAGAGGCAATCATGGCAATGATGTTAATATTTGGAACCTGGGGCATGAAAACAATGAAGAGTGACGTCACATACATCCACAGTCGTCAATGTTCATGGTTATAAACATAACTGTTTCGCACAGATACCTATTTGATATACTGAAAACAAATTACAAAATGTTCCATGTTTTTCTTTGTTCCTTTATTTACGATCTGACGATTAAAACACTGTTCTAATACTCACTATGATAAAAGCATTTTATCCAGTCTCTGTATAGTTCATTACTGGTGTTTAGATTAGATCTCGATTTTGTAACTTAGGGAGAGGGGGTGTATTGCTTCTTTTAAAGGTATTTCCGTAGTGAGCGAAAACTTTTTCTTTTTTTTTTTTTAAAGGGAGGGGGGCCTAGGCCCCCCAGGCCCCCTCCCCCTCTGGCTACGCGCTTGCCAAAGTCATATGCATATGCCCGCCCCCTGTCTGTAGATAATAAACTAAAGTAAAAGGGGAACTTCATTTTTAGGAAGAGGAAATTTTCCAATAGGAACCTATTTCCCCGTAAATGGGACTAACAAAAGTTGCCAGTTTCCTACAATTAGATCAGTAATTAAGCGGCATTTGATATTGAAAGGGGCACTTTTATAATATTTGTTTGTTTGTTTGTGTGCGCTCAAATTCCACCAGTTCTTGCACCTTCGACGGTAATTGAGGGGCACTTTTCAATTTCAGATGGGGCACTTTTGTCATTTTTCGTAAAAGCTGGGGCCACGTTCCCCCAGTGCCCCACGGTTCCAAAACCTATGCCAGTAGAGATTTAATCCTCCATTGGTTAACGTGTATTTCCAGGGTCCATTGAGATAAAGTGTATTTTCTTGGGCACTCTGGGTGGTTAAATCTTCATTGGGCACGCTGGGTGCTTGTGGTTCAATTCTCATTGGGCTCACTGGGTGATTGGGGTTTAATCCTCATTGGAAGTTTGGGGCCCTCATTAGGTGTACTAGGTGCTTCCATTGTGTTAACGTGTATTTCTATGGTCCATTGAGATAACGTGTATTTTCTTGCTTACTCTGGGTGCTTTGGGTTTAATCATAATTGGGCACTCTGAGTGCTTGGGGTTTATTCATCATTGGGCGCACTAAGAGCTTGGATTTATTCCTCATTGGGCGCGCAGGGTACTTGGGGGTTTAATCTTCATGTTCGCACTGGGTGCTCTTGGGGTTTAATTTTCATTGGGCGCGCTAGGCTCTAAATGAAGTAAACAAGTTCAGATACCTTGGTATCTGAACTTGTTTCTAGAAATTACGTAAGCTTACAAGGTGGTGGCGAGGAAGATATCAAAAACAGAATCTCTAAAACAAGAGTAGAATTTATGAAGTTAAATAAGATATGGAAATCATGTTCAAATGCTACAGGAGAATTTTGAAGATCAGATGGCCATATGTAATATTTAACGATGAAATACTGAGAACCACTAAACATGACAAAATCAGCACTGAAGTAAAAAGAAGAAGATGGAGGTGGATTGGTCATGTGATGCGCATGAGCACTATTAAGCACTGTGTGACAGCTATGGCGTGGAAACCAGAGAGGAGAAGGATGGTCGTCCTAGAACGACCTGGAGAAGGACAGTCGAGAAGGAGAGGAAAGTGATGGGATGGAGCTCGTGGACAGAATCCAGACAAGTTGCAAAAAACAGAGTTCAGTGGAGAGAGTGCACTGCAGCCTTATGGGCCGGGAGGCCTAAATAGACTAGGTGAGGTGAAGTGCACTAGGTTCTTCCTTTGAGGTAATGTGTATTTCTATGGTCCATTGAGATAACATGTATTTTATTGGGTACTTTGGGTGCTCAGGGCTTAATCATCATTGGGCAGTGGGTACTCTAAATGCTTGGGGCTTAATCACCATTGGGCGCACTGGATGCTTGTGATTTAATCATCATGTTCGCACTGGTGCTTGAGGTTTAATCCTCATGTTCGCACTGGGTGCTTGGGGTTTAATCCTCATGATTATCAATGAAAATATGTGTATCTATATGTTATCTGATAAATTAAAGTGGGTGTGATTTTTTTGCATACACAAATTATCATAGGCCTACATGTGAAGGGCACTTTTTCACACGTAATGGTGAGGAGTTGTGTGCATATCAATTAGTGTTTTTGCATAACAATAGACTTTCGTGCAAAATGATTAACCTGAGATTACAGCTTAAACAGGCAGTCTCGTCTCAAAACAAGTCGCAATGACGTCAGTAAGCACAGCGGTAGTTCTTACACACGTCATCAAAAATTAACTCGGGCCTACCCTATTACAATCGTTCAGAGGAGCGTATATTAGGTAAGGAAGGCCTGCATGCATATGTTTTATCGGGGACATTTATATAAAAAACACTCTTTATATGAAACACTTTCCAATCGGGGACAACCTACCATTCGGGGACATCCCTAAAGGTTTTCTTCGAGATTTGGGCTCTCTGCATGGATGAAACAATATGCCACCAGAAATATTACGCATTTTAGTGCTGTTCCCTTTTAGTAGGTTCTATGCAGGCTGTGTTTCAAAATATGTGCCTTTAGGTGTATTATCAGAGTATGAAATTCTAGCACATACGGTATGTCCACAGTTATGTGATTCAGACTGCATACTGTCCCCGGTTGGGCAAATAAACTCTCACACATTACCTGTTTTTCCGATTGGTATCTTTTCTGTGGTATAGTGGTCCTGGTTGGAGGACATACACATGGGTGTACGATTCAGTAAGTATGTACTATAGAGTACATTCCTGTTTTATGTCATTAAACTGTTAAAAAGAACACGATGAGTAGTAAATGATAAATAAATACAAATGGGTTGTGAAATTCTGATCAATCTCACCCAGGGCCGTAATTTCCGGGGGACAGAGGTGACATGTCCCCCTCTTTTTTCCTTTTAAATTCAGTACATTTTGGGGGAATTTTGCCATTCCCCCCCCCCCCTACCCCACACACACACATTTTTTTGGATAAGAGGCCATTTACAGGCTGCATAAACGTATAAACCCGTTTTCATCAACTTACTACTGCAGATGACTCACGGGCGCGAAACAAATATGTCCCTCTTCTCTAGTTTCGTCCCTGGCCTTGTTTGGATGGCATCCATGGCCCTACCAATTGGATTTGGTCATAATTCACGGGGGGATTTAATATAATACTTTAAGTTTTTGAAAAGCAGTGTTGGGGAACACTGTTGGCAGGTTGGGGGAAATACTTGCATACATTTTTCAAAAAATGCCTAAACACTCAAAATGCTGTAAAATGATGAAATTTCAACAACATATATTTCTTAGCTACCTGTCCATCTGTCCATGGATCTCGAATTAATTGTTCAAATAATTTCTTGATCAGATTACGGAAAGTTGTAAGGTGCATGCATGACAGCTAATTCTTGTAAGCTTGCGTGCGCTGACAGGTATATGGAGATGGGGATGTTTGGAAGGTTATAAACTTCCCGGCTACCGTACTACGCCGGGTAAAGCCAAATGCAACAGTGGGTAGGTGGGCAGCGAACCGATTCGTCTAATCCCTAAAATGGGCTTTCTGACAAAAGATACACGATGATTGGAATGAAAGAACAATTAAAGGTGGACTTAGACTCATATGTCAGAGCGTCTTTTTGGTGAATTTTCAAATATTTGTTAAACATATTTCATCTCCCAAAGGGATATAATTATCTGATTATATTGATTCTGAAACTCAGAAAGCTACTTCGTATAAAATTGGTGTTAGAGCAGTTTCGTAGTTCTCCACGACGACCAAAAAGCACAGTTTTGCTGAATATTTGTGAGACTCTGGAAAATTGTGTCCTCACTTGTCGGTCTAGTGTCCCTTTAACTTATTGAATAAGATTACATGGGGTCACGATGTTTGCATCAAATGTCAACGAAAAGCAAATGCGCGGGAAATTTATAATATTTGTTATTCTGGATTTGACCATGGAACTTCGGAGACGTCTTGGAGCTTGTGGCCTGTCAGGCAAGCGGCCGGGAAAATCAAAGTCTTCAGAAACGGTAATTAAACCTTAATGAATTTGTTATTATAGCACATACTCTAAGAAAGAATGATTTACCATGTTTATTCATATTTTTTATTTTTTTATCAAAGAAGTTTGACAAACTATTTCAATATAATTTTAAGTTATTTCCAAATCATTAAACACTCTAATTGTACAGCCTTTAATTTAGTGAGCTCAGTGAAAACCAGGTCATTTTTTATTGCCTGTAGTACACCACCATAAGTATTTAAATTTCTATCTTTGCGAACAACTGTATAGTTGTCCGGGAAAATTTCAGCGCTGGTAATTTCGGAATTAAGCCAGGTTTCAGTGCCAATAATGACATCTGGGTCTTTTTCTTTGATAAGACTTTCCACGGAGGCCGTCTTGTTTCGAACACTCTGAAAGTTGATAACAAGAAGTTTTAGAACCTTCCTTTTTTCCCTTTTGGGATTTGTTTTCAATTTGACATCGGGATGGTGGTTGGATCCCGAGTCAAGGCCAGAATAATAATTTTGAAGTGGCTCATATGAGTTAGTACAGTTGATGGAATTGTTAGTTGAGAAGAAAGAATCAGAGAAGTTCATGAAGTCACAAGTGTCACACACCCAGGTACAGCTAGAATGCATGAGATCGCTGTATTTTGAGTCGTCAATGCTACAGCACTTAGTGTGGATCCATAGATCACAATTGTCACACTGTACTGCTTTTTCGGATCTCCTACACTGGCCAAACATTCCAACAAAACCAATCATCAGATGATGATGCAAGAGTATTGTAGGCCCACAAGGTGATCTACCTACTGTGGTGTAGCGGTTATCATACCTGTCAAACATTCCAAACAAAACCAATCATCAGATGATGATGCAAGAGTATTGTATTAGCTGCATTACTAATGCCGACACACATTACTATGAACCCATGAACCCACAATCATCACAACAAATACCTTTCTGGTTATTTTTAACAGATTTGTTGCATTGTTTGCAAGGATATTTTGGGAGGGTCCAGGATTGCTTTCAATATCACCAGAAAGGGTAAGGAGTAAAAGGAGTAATTTTCTCCTGCGTGAGTTGAATTTTGTCAATTTCCAACTTGATTTGTACGAATGTAATTGCCCATCGATACAAAGATAAGTTGCAAGTGAGTGATTTGAATAATCACTAGAGCCAAACAAAACATGGTAACCAGTTCCTGGGGCGTTTAGAGGCAAATTTGATGCCTGGGATGAATGAGGTTGCGACGAATACAAGAAGTTTAGAGAGTTAGAGACTCAGGGAGTATGTTAACAAGAACAGTACAGGGAAGACGAGGTTGTGAGTGAGAATGAACATGATTGATGGCAAGAAGAATGAATATACTTGACAAACAGGAAATACAGAATGGTAGAGCAAATAAACACTGTAATACAGAAAAGAATATGAATGGAATGACAATAATCAATAAACTTACTCAGGTCACAGTATTAATAATGTTCCAATCACCGAATAAAAAAAAGTGGAAATGGTAAAAGTACAAATAGTGTGTTAGGCTATATAACATTAGGTTCACAACTGTTACGCAAAAATAACAAACACAAAAACTGCATCAAATGATAACAAAAATAAATAGACAGGCAATGAATAAGCACGAATAATCTGCAGAAACGTAAAACAATGATATATATTGTTTTTCCCTGGCAGCCTGCATGGCTGCATGGGATGGATTTCATCGCAATATCTTCCATTAGCTCCCTCATGGAAAAATGGAACTCTCCCCTAGTTTAAATTGGTCCACAAGGTTTTGAATTTTCTAGTTGTCCTATTAAGTCTGAGGTCACAAAATATCGCGCAGTTTATGCTAATCAGCTGATTAGGTATATTTAAGTTTTAAGATGCGTGCTGTAAAATGGTCAATTTTGACTTCTGTTGATGTGACTTATTGCTGTTTGACATAATAATTTTATATATATTTGACATAATAATTTTTTATATATATATATATATATATATATATATATATATATATATATATATATATATATATATATATATATATATATATATATATATATATATATATATATATATATATATATATATATATATATATATATATATATATATATATATATAATATATATATTTAAGCTCATGTTTTTGCTACCTGTTTTTGCATATATCTTAAATACCTTAAATTCATTTGTTGTATATATTGAACCATTTAAAGCTCATGTTTTTGCTACCGTACCTGTCCATATATATATATATATATATATATATATATACATACCTTAAATTCATTTGTTGTAAGTTGATGTGTGATGTATGGGCGGGCAGCATAATTTTGTCCTCAGTATTATGTAGGAATAACCCACGTTCGTATTGGAAAACAAAAACAGAGGGCGGGCACTTAAAATGATGTTTATGGATTGATAAAGAACATTCATATCTGAACAAATCACTCCTTGAATCATTTTGAAAATAGCACTTTCATCTTAATTTGTGACATTGACACAAAATTGTTACGTAATTTTATAAGTTGTTATGTACTAGATATGTAATTCTATAAGTTTCTTTCTTAAAGGAGACATCAAGTCTGGCTTTTTCTTTTTTAATATCATAGAAATAATATTTATAAGTCATTAGAAGAAATTTCACATCGTACAACACAAATTAGCATACATTTTCTAAATTATTAAAACATTAAATCTGTCAATATAAGATTTACATGGGAGCGTTCATTTTGTCCGTACGCCCTCTAATAAATGATGTCATTCATCCAGTACAGATTAGAATATTAATGTATTTCTTTATAATCTATTACTAATTTTAAACTTGTAAGAAATGTTTTTCTTTTGCATGATTTGATGAATTTTTATTTGTATGTGATAATAATGAGTGAAGCCTTTAAAACTTCATGTCAAAGCATTTGTTGGAAAATAAAATTCAAAGAGAATCATTCTCAACAAATACATATATTCTAGCACATAGGGCAGATTATATCATCATTCATAAATGGCATGATTTTAACACAAAATTAGACACAAAGGCAATACTTGGTTTTTTTTTAATCCATGCACCTCTCTCGATCTCAGCTTTCTGACTTTCAGTTCTCGTGTTTCTTTCAATCTCCCCCTGTTTTCTTCCCTTCCTACCTCTAGAATAATCTAAGCTCGCCGGCACAATTTGACCCTCGTTGTCGTGGTGCCGTTAAGCCCTCATCAAACAAACAAACATAATGGCAGCGAGAAAAGAAAAAAAATGGTAAGACAGAATATTTGGAGAAACTATCGTAACTTTTGGAAAAATTTGTCTACATTTCCAAAACAATTGAAGAAAATCTCTTAAAATGTGAACAAAATTTCCCCCCGACATTTCCCGAAAATGAGAGAATCGCGAGCCCTTGGGGTACAAACTTAGAGCCCATCGTATCTCTAAAGGGCAAATATATATATATATATATATATTTTTAGTTAAAGTGACCGGTTTTATTGCCGATTTCTCTGCTTTTGTGGCTATGTTTTTTTTTTTTTTTTTTATGGATGTTTTACTTTTTAGTCGCCAAAAGAAATAATCAGGTACTGTATAAATTTGGGTACCCACTGAACCCGGGCTCCAGTGCACCCCTATCCCCACTATCCTCCCGGCGGCATCCTGTTCCTGAAGGCTGTAGAGGTTTTCGCTTTTTCTTCAAATTAGCACTTGGTGAAACATTGTATTTAGTTCCAAGGGTCAATCAAACTTTGAGGATATTTCAACATATTCAAAATCTTAAATATAAAATATTAAAAAAAAAATGTAAATATTTTTTTTTGTATTTCGTTTCTTAAATTTCAGTCTTTAAAAATATGCGATTGTCTTCTCCTAGATGTTGGTAGACGTGGGTGAAAAAAACTATAAAAAAAAAAAACCAAAACAGAATCACCTATTCAAATAATTGTGGTGCATAATAAAATTAGAAAAACACGTTTCTAATAAGAAAATAGTCAGTATGCCTATTCATACATCAAACCGATTTGCATATTGATTTGTACATTTACACAACAAAAAGCAAAAAGCTGTAAAATGGTTAATTTGTAAGCGAGGTTGACGGACAAAAGCTTAGGAATTTAAGCTATTTTCATAATTTGTACTGGATTATAAATGCCTATATGGACATATAACAATTTCTATTTTATATTTTTTTCTATATTTTATCACGTAATTCTAACTCAACTGGACTCCATTTTATCGGGCAGCGGCGTCGTTGCGTTTCACGCGTCTTCACGCAGCACATCACTCGTATACAACAAACAAACTACATGCTAACCTACCAGTACCAGTTCAGCGAATTTTACTGATTGCAGTTTTTTGCTCGCTTCCGATTTTTCTTGATATTTTCTTTAAGTAATTTATATTTTCACACTGTATACTTTAAAGTTAAGGTCATCTGATTGTTCGTTATACTCAGACAAAGCCTATACCAGATATAAAGTGCTCGCTACAAATTTTAGTGTGTAGGTTGAAAGCCCGCTTTGAAAGCCGTTGCGTCGTACAGCAGAAACCCACTTCGAACGTCGATTAGGATAATGGAAATCGAGAAAATGTCTTTTTATTTCACGCACACATCTATTAGTGCAACCAACCGGCCAACGGCACAGCAAGATTCCAGCATAATTACCTTGTAAAAATTATCTTATATTTAATAACAACATGCAAACGTATGTAAGTCTTATAAAATGTAACTTACAGCAGACGACAGTGGTCTTGGGAAGTTTTCTTCATTTTTCGTAAAATGTCGTTCGTTTTCGTGAAATTTTCTTAGTGTTCGTAAAATTTTCATCATTTTCGGTATGTTTTCTTCAATTTTCGGCATTTGTTGGAAAGTTTTTCTTCAATTTTGGGAAAATTTCCTTCATTTTCGGGAGATTTCTTTTACTTTCAGGAAATTTCCTTTATTTTCCGAAATTGTTCTTTAATATTTGGATTTTTTTCTTCTCACATTTTCGGGAAATTTTACCAAAACAGCGCTTCCGGGGGTTTCGGCTCCTGGACCCCTTCTAGGGCTTTGACGGGTTGGTTCCTATATTTTAAACACTGATCTTAAGCAATTTTCTAAAATGTTCATGCCAATTTACTTCTATGTGCTCAATGTTTTACTGTTATGAGCTTTTTTTTCCGGAAGGAAGGGGAAGATGGGGCGCCAAAATTCCCTTTCCCCTAGTAAAACATGACCCGCCACGCCACTACAAAAGTATGTTTTTGTGAACAAAATATAGAGCATAGAGAAGAGGGGCAGTGTGGATCACCCCTCTGAAAAATAGGTACCGGTGTATTTTTTTCTTGTCAAAACGTGTAACATTTTCTGCAATCC
>JAIGNY010000088.1:10000-15000 GCA_020152595.1 Chiridota heheva | reverse complement strand
TATTTTCTATAGACTATCTGTACCTTCTATCTATCTATTTTCTATAGACTATCTGTACCTTCTATCTATCTATTTTCTATAGACTATCTGTACCTTCTATCTATCTATTTTCTATAGACTATCTGTACCTTCTATCTATCTATTTTCTATAGACTATCTGTACCTTCTATCTATCTATTTTCTGTAGACTATCTGTACCTTCTATCTATCTATTTTCTATAGACTATCTGTACCTTCTATCTATCTATTTTCTATAGACTATCTGTACCTTCTATCTATCCATTTTTTCTATAGACTATCTGTACCTTCTATCTATCTATTTTCTATAGACTATCTGTACCTTCTATCTATCTATTTTCTATAGACTATCTGTACCTTCTATCTATCTATTTTCTGTAGACTATCTGTACCTTCTATCTATCTATCTATTTTCTATAGACTATCTGTACCTTCTATCTATCTATTTTCTATAGACTATCTGTACCTTCTATCTATCTATTTTCTATAGACTATCTGTACCTTCTATCTATCCATTTTCTATAGACTATCTGTACCTTCTATCTATCTATTTTCTATAGACTATCTGTACCTTCTATCTATCTATTTTCTATAGACTATCTGTACCTTCTATCTATCTATTTTCTATAGACTATCTGTACCTTCTATCTATCTATTTTCTATAGACTATCTGTACCTTCTATCTATCTATTTTCTATAGACTATCTGTACCTTCTATCTATCTATTTTCTATAGACTATCTGTACCTTCTATCTATCTATTTTCTATAGACTATCTGTACCTTCTATCTATCTATTTTCTATAGACTATCTGTACCTTCTATCTATCCATTTTCTATAGACTATCTGTACCTTCTATCTATCTATTTTCTATAGACTATCTGTACCTTCTATCTATCTATTTTCTATAGACTATCTGTACCTTCTATCTATCTATTTTCTATAGACTATCTGTACCTTCTATCTATCTATTTTCTATAGACTATCTGTATCCTTCTATCTATCTATTTTCTATAGACTATCTGTACCTTCTATCTATCTATTTTCTATAGACTATCTGTACCTTCTATCTATCTATTTTCTATAGACTATCTGTACCTTCTATCTATCTATTTTCTATAGACTATCTGTACCTTCTATCCATCTATTTTCTATAGACTATCTGTACCTTCTATCTATCTATTTTCTATAGACTATCTGTACCTTCTATCTATCTATTTTCTATAGACTATCTGTACCTTCTATCTATCTATTTTCTATAGACTATCTGTACCTTCTATCTATCTATTTTCTATAGACTATCTGTACCTTCTATCTATCTATTTTCTATAGACTATCTGTACCTTCTATCTATCTATTTTCTATAGACTATCTGTACCTTCTATCTATCTATTTTCTATAGACTATCTGTACCTTCTATCTATCTATTTTCTATAGACTATCTGTACCTTCTATCTATCTATTTTCTATAGACTATCTGTACCTTCTATCTATCTATTTTCTATAGACTATCTGTACCTTCTATCTATCTATTTTCTATAGACTATCTGTACCTTCTATCTATCTATTTTCTATAGACTATCTGTACCTTCTATCTATCTATTTTCTATAGACTATCTGTACCTTCTATCTATCTATTTTCTATAGACTATCTGTATCCTTCTATCTATCTATTTTCTATAGACTATCTGTACCTTCTATCTATCTATTTTCTATATATCTACTATCTATCTATCTTCTATCTATCTACCTCTCTATCTATCTATTTTCTATAGACTATCTGTACCTTCTATCTATCTATTTTCTATAGACTATCTGTACCTTCTATCTATCTATTTTCTATAGACTATCTGTACCTTCTATCTATCTATTTTCTGTAGACTATCTGTACCTTCTATCTATCTATTTTCTATAGACTATCTGTACCTTCTATCTATCTATTTTCTATAGACTATCTGTACCTTCTATCTATCTATTTTCTATAGACTATCTGTACCTTCTATCCATCTATTTTCTATAGACTATCTGTACCTTCTATCTATCTATTTTCTATAGACTATCTGTACCTTCTATCTATCTATTTTCTATAGACTATCTTCTTCTATCCATCTATTTTCTATAGACTATCTGTACCTTCTATCTATCCATCTATCTTTCTATCTCTATTTTCTATAGACTATCTGTACCTTCTATCTATCTATTTTCTATAGACTATCTGTACCTTCTATCTATCTATTTTCTATAGACTATCTGTACCTTCTATCTATCTATTTTCTATAGACTATCTGTACCTTCTATCTATCTATTTTCTATAGACTATCTGTACCTTCTATCTATCTATTTTCTATAGACTATCTGTACCTTCTATCTATCTATTTTCTGTAGACTATCTGTACCTTCTATCTATCTATTTTCTATAGACTATCTGTACCTTCTATCTATCTATTTTCTATAGACTATCTGTACCTTCTATCTATCTATTTTCTATAGACTATCTGTACCTTCTATCTATCTATCTATTTCTATAGACTATCTGTACCTTCTATCTATCTATTTTCTATAGACTATCTGTACCTTCTATCTATCTATTTTCTATAGACTATCTGTACCTTCTATCTATCTATTTTCTATAGACTATCTGTACCTTCTATCTATCTATTTTCTATAGACTATCTGTACCTTCTATCTATCTATTTTCTATAGACTATCTGTACCTTCTATCTATCTATTTTCTATAGACTATCTGTACCTTCTATCTATCTATTTTCTATAGACTATCTGTACCTTCTATCTATCTATTTTCTATAGACTATCTGTACTCTATCTATCTATTTTCTATCTATCTATCTATCTATTTTCTATAGACTATCTGTACCTTCTATCTATCTATTTTCTATAGACTATCTGTACCTTCTATCTATCCATCTATTTTCTATAGACTATCTGTACCTTCTATCTATCTATTTTCTATAGACTATCTGTACCTTCTATCTATCTATTTTCTATAGACTATCTGTACCTTCTATCTATCTATTTTCTATAGACTATCTGTACCTTCTATCTATCTATTTTCTATAGACTATCTGTACCTTCTATCTATCTATTTTCTATAGACTATCTGTACCTTCTATCTATCTATTTTCTATAGACTATCTGTACCTTCTATCTATCTATTTTTCTATAGACTATCTGTACCTTCTATCCATCTATTTTCTATAGACTATCTGTACCTTCTATCTATCTATTTTCTATAGACTATCTGTACCTTCTATCTATCTATTTTCTATAGACTATCTGTACCTTCTATCTATCTATTTTCTATAGACTATCTGTACCTTCTATCTATCTATTTTCTATAGACTATCTGTACCTTCTATCTATCTATTTTCTATAGACTATCTGTACCTTCTATCTATCTATTTTCTATAGACTATCTGTACCTTCTATCTATCTATTTTCTATAGACTATCTACCTTCTATCTATCTATTTTCTATAGACTATCTGTACTTCTATCTATCTATTTTCTATAGACTATCTGTACCTTCTATCTATCTATTTTCTATAGACTATCTGTACCTTCTATCTATCTATTTTCTATAGACTATCTGTACCTTCTATCTATCTATTTTCTATATCTCTTCTATCTATCTATTTTCTATCTGTATTCTATCTATCTATTTTCTATAGACTATCTGTACCTTCTATCTATCTATTTTCTATAGACTATCTGTACCTTCTATCTATCTATTTTCTATAGACTATCTGTACCTTCTATCTATCTATTTTCTATAGACTATCTGTACCTTCTATCTATCTATTTTCTATAGACTATCTGTACCTTCTATCCATCTATTTTCTATAGACTATCTGTACCTTCTATCTATCTATTTTCTATAGACTATCTGTACCTTCTATCTATCTATTTTCTATAGACTATCTGTACCTTCTATCTATCTATTTTCTATAGACTATCTGTACCTTCTATCTATCTATTTTCTATAGACTATCTGTACCTTCTATCTATCTATTTTCTATAGACTATCTGTACCTTCTATCTATCTATTTTCTATAGACTATCTGTACCTTCTATCTATCTATTTTCTATAGACTATCTGTACCTTCTATCTATCTATTTTCTATAGACTATCTGTACCTTCTATCTATCTATCTATTTTCTATAGACTATCTGTACCTTCTATCTATCTATTTTCTATAGACTATCTGTACCTTCTATCTATCTATTTTCTATAGACTATCTGTACCTTCTATCTATCTATTTTCTATAGACTATCTGTACCTTCTATCTATCTATTTTTATCTATAGACTATCTGTACCTTCTATCTATCTATTTTCTATAGACTATCTGTACCTTCTATCTATCTATTTTCTATAGACTATCTGTACCTTCTATCTATCTATCTATTTTCTATAGACTATCTGTACCTTCTATCCATCTATTTTCTATAGACTATCTGTACCTTCTATCTATCTATTTTCTATAGACTATCCATACCTTCTATCCATCTATTTTCTATAGACTATCTGTACCTTCTATCCATCTATTTTCTATAGACTATCTGTACCTTCTATCTATCTATTTTCTATAGACTATCTGTACCTTCTATCTATCTATTTTCTATAGACTATCTGTACCTTCTATCTATCTATTTTCTATAGACTATCTGTACCTTCTATCTATCTATTTTCTATAGACTATCTGTACCTTCTATCTATCTATTTTCTATAGACTATCTGTACCTTCTATCTATCTATTTTCTATAGACTATCTGTACCTTCTATCTATCTATTTTCTATAGACTATCTGTACCTTCTATCTATCTATTTTCTATAGACTATCTGTACCTTCTATCTATCTATTTTCTATAGACTATCTGTACCTTCTATCTATCTATTTTCTATAGACTATCTGTACCTTCTATCTATCTATTTTCTATAGACTATCTGTACCTTCTATCTATCT
>JAIGNY010000088.1:0-5000 GCA_020152595.1 Chiridota heheva | reverse complement strand
TACTGGGATTGGCGTACACGTATGCGACATAGCGTGGGTTGTCATGTGGGACATGGTTTGGGATGGGACATATGGTGAAATGGCATATGAGACATAGGGTGTGTTGTCATACGGGACATAGGGTGGTTTGTCATTAGGGGCATAGGGTTGGATGGCATGCGAGACAAAGTGTGGAATGGAACATACTGAATAAAGGTGGGAATGCGTATAAAAAGAGTTAGATAACATGTAAATGTGGGATAGGGTGGCATGTGTATAGTGGGTACAATGACATACAAATAAAGGATGGGTTGCGTGGGAGCATAACATTGGATAGTATATAGGCATAAGATGAGATAAGCAGTTGGAAGACTTGGAATGACATATGAGTCATAGGGTGCGATGGAATGTGAGACGTGGGGTGGCATAGTGTTTTGAACATATGGGTGAAAGGTATTGCATAAGGGTAAGATTGCGTATACAGAAATAGCTTGAAATATCATATGGAATTGGTCGGCATATGGAATAAGGTGATATGCATGGGATAGTGGGTTTGGCATTCACGTATGCGACATAGCGTGGGATGTCATATAGTTTGGGATGGGATGACATATAAGATGACATATGTGAACTAGAATGGGATAACATGTAGGACATAATAGGGAAAGCACGTGGAACATAGGGGACAAAGTGGGATGACATGTGTTGTATGGTGGATATGATTGTGTACATGTATAATACGGAGGGGAAGGGGAAGGGGGGGGGGGAGGGGAGAGGAGGGGTGGCAACGACTCAAACATAATTTGCCGCAAAACTCCAAGGAAGTATAATTTCATATTGTTGCCTTTTAAGGAGTTTGAAAAACGCTGTCAAATTGTCTCAGTTTGACCAATTTTGATGAAAGATTTTGTTACTCTAATAAAAATACAAATTTGTGATGTATTTGTGGAATTTTCTTTTGTAAATGTTTTTTAAATGGGCGTATTTCAATATACATTCACAATACCCACAATCAAAATTGAGCAAGATTAGTCTTTCCCATCATTTTCGCGACATATTTAAAAGAGCACTAGACCAAAAAGTGTGGACGTATTCTAATGCCCCCACCCCCTTCACCACCCCAATCAAATGCTTATCTATTTTCTGGTTAATATGAATATTCAAGCAAACTTAGCCCTCGCGTCTGTGGGCTATTGAGGCATGAAGTTTATCGATCTGTTGTGGAAAATATATCTGTGATATTTGCATAAACGAGCGCCCCCACTTTTCGGTTTAGTGTTCCTTAATCAAAAAGCAAATAGATAAAGAGTTGCTTGGTTAGTTAAAAAAAAAGTTACAACTTTTGAAGTTGTGTGACTTAAAAATCGTGTGACTTAAAAATCGTGTGGCTTTAAGTTGTGCGGCTCGAAGTCGTGCGGCTCTAAGTCGTGCTAAGTCGTGCGGCTCTAAGTCGTGCGGCTCTAAGTCGTGCGGCTCTAAGTCGTGCGGCTCTAAATCGTGAGGCTCTAAGTCGTGCGGCTCTAAGTCGTGAGGCTCTAAGTCGTGCGGCTCTAAGTCGTGAGGCTCTAAGTGGTGCGGCTCTTAGTCGTGCGGAACCCTAACGCTGGGCGTGCAGAACCTGCGGCTCGAATTCGTGAAACCCGCGGCTCCAGTCGTAAATGCCGGAACCCGCTGCGGCTCCAGTCGTGCGGAACCTGCGGCTCCAAGTCCTGCGGAACCCCGCGGCTCTAAGTCGTGCGTAACCGCCGTGGCTCTAAGTGCGTGCGGAACCTGCAACGCTCTTGAGTGCGTGCGAACCATAACGGCTATTATTCATCACGGAACCAGCGGCTCGGGTCGTCATGCGGAACAGGCGGCTCTAAGTCGTGCGAAACCGCCGTGGCTCTAAGTCACGGAACCTGCAACGGCTCTTAGTCGTGCAGAACCCGCAACGGCTGTTATTCATCGGAACCCGCGGCTCGGTCGTCATGCGGAACAGGCGGCTCTAAGTCGGAAGTGCGAAACCGGCAACTCTAAAATGTCGCGGGCCAGCAACTCTTAGTCGTGCGGAAGCGGCAACTCTAAGTCGTGCGAAACCGGCGGCTCTTAGTCATGCGGAACCGGCGGCTCTTAGTCATGCGAACCCGCGGCTCTGTTATGCGGAACCGGCGACTCAAAGTCGTGCGGAACCGCGGCTTCGTGTCGGAACCTGCGGCTCTAAAGCGTGCGGAACCGGCGGCTCTAACTTGTGCGGAATTGGCGGCCCTTAAGTGTCGATACCCGCGGCTCTCAGTCATGGAACCGGCGGCTCTAAGTCGTCTGGGAATTGGCGGCCCTTAAGTGGTAGGGAACCCGCGGCTTTAAGTCGTCTTGAGCCGCTGCTCGAAGTCGTGCGGAACCAGCGGCTTCAAGTCGTCGCGGAACCTGCGGCTCCAAGTCGTCACGGAACCGCGCCGTGGCTCTAAGTCGTGCGGAACCTGCGGCTCTAAGTCGTGTGGAACCCGACTCAAAGTTGTCTTGGGAACCAGCTCGAACTTGTCAATAAATGCGGAACAGGCGGCTCTAAGTGAAGTGCGAAACCGGCGGCTTTAAAGCGTGTGGAACCGGCAAGTCTAAGTCGTGCGGAATCGGCGCTCTAAGTCGGCGGAACCGGCAGCTCTAAGTGCGTGCGAAACCAGCGACTCATCGTCGTGCCAAAACCGGGGCTCTAAGTTGTGCGGAACCGGGCAGCTCAAAGTCGTGCGGAACCGCGGCTCTAAGTTATGCGGATTCGGCGGCTCTACGTGTGGAACCAGCGGCTCTAAGTGGTGCGGTTGGCGGCCCTTAAGTCGTGCGGAACCGGCGGCTCTAAGTCGTGCGGAACCCGCGATTCTAAGAATCGCGGAACCCGCGGCATTAAATCGTCGTCTTGGGCCATGGCGGCTCTAAGTCGAACAAAAACCAGCGGCTTTAAGTTGTCGAAACCGCCCGGCTCACAAGTCATGCAAAACCGCGGCGGCTTAAGGTTATGCGGACCTGCGCGGCTCCAAGTCGATGCGCAACCGGCAACTCTAAAGTCGCGAACCGGCGGCTCTAAAGTCGTGCGAACCGGCTCTAAGTTGTGCATAACGCCGGCTCTAGGTCCGGAGCGGAACAGGCTCTAGATCGTGCGGAACTGGCGGCTCTAGGTCGTGGAACCGGCAGCTCTAGGTTGTCTTGGAACGGCTTTAGGTTGTGCGGAACCGGCTCTAGGTCATCGCGAATCGGTGGCTCTAGGTCGTCGCGAAACCCGGCAACTCTAAGTCGCGCCAGATTCGGCGGCTCTAGGTCCAGCGGCTCTAGGTCCCGAACCGGCATCTAGGTCGCGGAACCGGGGCTCAAATGCGTGCAAATTGGCGGCTCCAGGTTGCGCGGAACCAGGACTTCGGGTCGCCGGATGTTCAGCGCGGCTCTAAGTCGTGCAAACCCGCGCTGCTTTAAGTGCGTTACCTTGCCTTGGTTCTAAGTCGTCGGAACCATGCGGCTCTAAGTTGTGTGGAACCGCGCAATTCTAAGTAAATGCGGAACCCTGACTTCAAGTCGTGCAAAGCCTGCAGCGACTCTAAGTCTTGCAAAACCCCCACGGCTCTAAGTCGTACAAAACCACTTGTGACTTTAAGTTGTGCAGAATCCGCGGACTTTAAATTGTCTGGAACCATGCGGCTCTAAGTCGTGCAGAAACCGCCGCGGCTCTAAATCGTCACGAAACCGCGCGGCTCTCTAAGTCGTGCAAAACCTGCCGCGCTTTTAGGTTGTGCGGACCGCGCCCATGCTCAAAGTCGTGCACAACCGGCAACTCTAAAGTCGTGCGGATTGGTTGGCTCTAAAGTTAAGCGGAACCGGCAGCTCTAGGTTGTATAACCGGCGGCTCTAGGTCAGGCAGGGTCAGGGCTCTAGATGGAAGTGAACCCAGCTGGCTCTAGGTTGGAGCAGAACCGGCTCTCACCGGTAGTGCGGAACCCGGCTTTGGAGTGCGTCTTGGAACCGGCAACTCTGGGTCGTCTTGAACCGGCGGCTCTAAGTCGCTTGTGAACCAGTGGCTCTGATGTATGAACCCGTGACTCAAAATCGCGCAAAACCGTGACTCTAGGTTGCGCGAAACCAGCGACTTCCAGGTCCTGTGGATGTTCCGCGCGGCTCTAAGTCGTGCGAACCCACGCGGCCGAGTCGTCACGAACCCCCTTGGCTCTAAGTGCGTGCGGAACCGCGGCTCTAAAAGTCGCGGAACCTGCGGGCTCTAAGTCGTGCAGAACCGCGCGGCGACTCTGAAATCGTCGGAACCATGCGCAGCCCACTAAGTCGCAAAACCGGCTCCAGGTGGCGCCAGAACCCGCGGCGTGATGTCGCGATATGTTCAGCGCGGCTCTAAGTTGTGCAAACCCGCCGTGGCTCTGAAGTCGTGCAAACCATGGCGGCTTTAAGTCAGCGAAACCACGCCTTCAGAGTGGTCGCGGAACCTGCAACTCTAAAGCCGTCTGGAACCGGCTCTGAGTCGTGCAAACTGGCGGCTCTAGGTCGTGCCATAACCGGCTCTGGCTCATGCTGAACCGGCGGCTCTAGGGTTCTTGCCGGAACCAGCGGCTCTGGGTCGGTGCTGAACCCGGCGCTCTGGGTCGCAGCGGAACCGGTGGCTCTGGGTCGCGAACTTCGCGGCTCAAGTTCTGCGCAAAACCGAAGCTCCAGTTGCCGAAACCAGCGGCTTCAGGTCGGCGCAGATGTTCGGCGCGGCTCCTGATCGTCTGGGCCGCGCCTAACTCTAAGTCGTGCGAACCTGCGGCGGTTTTAAAGTCGTCGCGGAACCCGCCGCGGCTTTAAGTCGTTCGAACCATAGCGGCTCCGTGGTGCAGAACCTGCGGCGTCTCTAAGTCGGCCTTGAAACCGGCAGCTCCAGGTTACGCGGAACCAGCGGCTTCAGGTCTCGGATGTTTCCACGCGGCTCTAAGTTATGCAGACCCGCCCGGCGGCTCTAAGTTACGCCAGAACCGTCGGCTTCCAGTTCGCGCCAAACCCCGGCTCGGTCGCGC
>JAIGNY010000076.1:7500-241323 GCA_020152595.1 Chiridota heheva | reverse complement strand
TCTGCCACTGACTCAATAAAGACTGTGTGTGAATTTGGGCCATCTGGTCAAATTTATACTGATATACCAAGTTTAATTTATTCTCAGCAAGAAAACTATGGCCTCCTGAGTAATAATCTTAGTACTCGACCCCTTATTTGCTTTTCACATTATTTAAAACATTAAATATATTCCAACTCATGACCAGTACAATTGGCTAATCATGATCTATAAATCTAAATCCTTCTGATTTCAAGACTTTTGATCAAAAAAATTCCAATTTTTGTAGTTTTTGGTAAAAATTTGTTCTATTTTATAGAATTTTTTAACCAAAAAATTTCTTGAATTTTTGAAGCTGTAAAAAAGAAAAAGAAGAAGAAACAGGGAAAATGGGTTACCTGTAATTTTCAAACCAATAAAAGTTGAGATATTTGCTGATGGGGGAGGGGGGTGGGAGTAGGGGAAGCTGGGTTCACCCTATATATCTTATGCTAATGCTTTGCTACATGCTTTGAAAATACGACAGTTGGAAAGTGCCTTCAGATCCTGTGCCCCCGCAGATTCAAACATTTTCTGCCGCCTCTGTCCATGGATTGTCTTCTTGTTCAGACAGTAGTTTAGTGAGATTAAACACCTTGCTCAGTATAGGCACTACTTGCTAGGTAATACTTGCAGTACTGAGTGAGACAACGCACTATACACTCTTAACTTTGAAAACCATTCAGACAACAACACATAACATAACCATGAAATGAAAACCCTGCTCATCAACACCATCCAAAATGAAGCCCTTAGGCTTTGTTTAGGTGCCTACAGGACTTCCTAATCACCCCCCTTTATGTTGAAGCCAACGAACCCCCCTTTCTGCTAAGGTGTAGAAAGCTTAGCCTCTCCTATGCTTTTAGAGCTCACCACCACCCAGAACCCTGTCTACAACCTCATTAGGTACCCCCAATTTCTCCACCCTCTTTGATAGGACAAACCCTATCCCCTCCCTTCAGCTTACGCATCAAATCAGACCTCCATCTCGCAATCAATCCCACCGCTCTCAGCACTTTCTCCTGGCCCACTTTTTCTCCCTGGGCCACCCCCCCTTCCCCGCTCCCTATTCACCTGGACCTCACCTCTCCACTCATCACAAAACCCAAACCCATCCTAACCTCTTCATCAACCTCCACAACCAAATCAAAGACCAACTGTCAAACTATACCTCCATTTATACTGATGGCTCCAAGGAAGGCGACAAGACAGCTGCTGCTGCCGTCATCCAAGACATCACCCTCAGTAGCAGGCTTCCCGACTACTCATCCATCTTCTCGGTCGAGGCCAAGGCCATCCTCCTCGCCCTCAACTTTATTGAATACTCTCCGCTCAGCCACTTTGCCATCTTCTCTGACTCCAAGGCTGTCCTTATTTCATTACTCAATGGTAAATGGGATAAGCCCACATCTCACCTCATCCTCCGTAAACTCCTCTCGCCTCCCCCTCCTTCTATGAAGTCCTCTTTCATATAAGATGGACTTGCTTGACCACTGAACTAATCCTTTAACCTGGTAGGCCTAAGGCCTGTGAACTAAGCGAAAATGTTTATAGATTGTAGAAAAACACAAGGTTTTTTGACAAAAATGTGTATGATTGACGTGAGTGTACACATGTCAAGTGGAGTACTGTACATACATATCTGCTGGATATTTGCATGCATTGCGCGACATTGCCAGTGTGCATTTTCATACCTTTATTTTTTGGGTCATTTTTCCAAGCTTGCTTACCAGAAAAAAACATGCAAATGCATTTCATGCTCACCAAAAGCATATTTTTACTGTACGCTATAAAAGTTGTCAATTGTTTTTAATGTGCTCACCGATCAAGCATGACCAGTCATGAAAAAACATTCCTGTGCGTATTACCGTACATTTTTAACGTATGCAGAAACAAAGTGGGTCAAAAGTTTATTTTCATTACCAATTTTTGACATGGCCTCAAGCAAATATTTCGAAATACATGTGAGTTTGTAGAAAACTTTTAAGGAAGAGTAAGAATTTTTGTGTATGTTGGTGTTTATTATTGTACTGAAATATTAGGTGCCCTAAATTTTTCGGGGGCCTACTTTTGATCAAGTGTTATTCCCATTCACTTTTGATTCAGCACACATTTTTATTTTTCAATGGGCAATTTCCTACACCTGAAATCAGCAAACTTTGTGAAGTGAAGCTTATAAAGGTACAGTAACTGTACTCCCTCATAAAACACACATACTTTGAACTCAATTTTATACCTTAACTTTTAAAGTGCGAATTTTTGCCAAAATTCTAGGACAATTTGTAAGCAACTTGTTTGATGAAGATGGTTATTTTAAAGAAAAGCTTTATATAAACAAAATGGAAGTCTAATTAGAAACTATGGTAACTCTAAATTGATTCATTGCTAACTAGTAATTAATCAATTTCCTATTGAATGTATATTTAACCACAAAATTATGCCATTTAAAACTGAATTTATTATCCTTTTTCCTGATTGGCTATTAAGTTTATAGAAATTAACTGTTATCATAAGTGGTTTTGTGTGGATTTATAGGAATTGTATGTAGGACGGTGGGATTGTATGTATGACAGGGTGGGATTGTATGTAGGACGGTGGGATTGTATGTATGACAGGGTGGGATTGTATGTAGGACAGGGTGGGATTGTATGTAGGATGGTGGGATTGTATGTATGACAGGGTGGGATTGTATGTAGGACAGGGTGGGATGGTATGTAGGACAGGGTGGGATTGTATGTAGGACAGGGTGGGATTGTATGTAGGACAGGGTGGGATCGTATGTAGGACAGGGTGGGATTGCATGTAGGACAGGGTGGGATTGTATATAGGACAGGGTGGGATTGTACGTACAGTAGGGCAGGGTAAGATTGTAGGTATAGTAGAACAGGGTGGGATTGTATGTTGGACAGGGTGGGATTGTATGTTGGACAGGGCCGATTTTGTATGTAGGACAGGGCCGATTTTGTATGTAGGACAGGGTGGGATTGTATGTAGGACAAGGTGAGATTGTATTTAGGACAGAATGGGATTGTATGTACAGTAGGACAGGGTGGGATTGTATGTATGACAGGGTGAGATTGTATGTAGGACAGGGTGGGATTGTATATAGGATAGGGTGGGATTGTATGTACAGTAGGGCAGGGTGGGATTGTAGGTATAGTAGACCAGGGTGGGATTGTATGTTTGACAGGGTGAGATTGTATGTTGGACAGGGTGAGATTGTATATAGGACAGGGTGGGATTGTATGTACAGTAGGGCAGGGTGGGATTGTGGGTACAGTAGAACAGAGTGGGATTGTATAAAGGACAGGGTGAGATTGTATGTAGGACAGGGTGGGATTGTATATAGGACAGGGTGGGATTGTATGTAGGACAGGGTGAGATTGTATGGTAGGACAGAATGATATTGTATAAAGGACAAGGTGAGATTGTATGTAGAACAAGGTGGGGTTATGTGAAGAACAGGGTGGGATTGTGTATGGACAGGTTGGGATTGTATGTTGGACGTACAGGCCGGGGATGCATGTAAGACCAAAAGCATTCCTAACGTTATGGAAATCCCTATACTAATACTATAAGATTTTCATAATGTTAGGAACACCTGTGGTTGTGATGTGACAGAGGATGAAAGGTGTGTAATCAGCGACCAGGAGATTTGTATTGTGTTTGTGGTGTATAAAGCACTATTGTTTCCTATAATCTTGCTTTATTCTTGCTTTAGCTTGCACATTTTTCATGTTATTGGTATCAAAAATAGTTTTAAGGTTTAAGTCGACACTACTTCATAGTTCTAAAATAGACCAGACTCCATGTATGCTTACTGTAATGTAGGGCAGCCTAATTCCCACTCAAGAAATAAAATGTGCCAATATCAGAGCTTTTTTTTTTTTTACTAGAACTTCCCACTGACTAAACAGTTAAATTCATACCCTCTCACCAGCATAAAATTGTACTTGTATAGACCGGCCCCAGTAGAAGAGGAGTCTTTACAAGTAGCGACTATTGGTTGCAAGCACTTAGGTCATCCTTCTTCTTTGGTGGCATCTTACAATAGAATATAACAAAAGACTTTACACCCACATATTCATCAATCTGGCCAGCTTCAAAATACGAAAAAGAAAACTACATATATTTTACATGCACTTGGCGATACACCAAGAAAACCACTTGTTTATTACGAAACATAATATTCTGTGCAGAGAGATTATCCCACACATTTGATCGAGAGAGAGAAAGAGAGAGAAAGAGACAGAGGGAGGGACATCAAAGTCTGATACAGTCATTATCATTAGTTGTTCTTCTCCTTAAAGTTTCAAACAGTCAGACCCGACCTGATACATAACCAGGTCGGGTCATATTTGTCCTCTTTATTTTCTTTATTCTAAAAACCTTAGTTGTTGTGGAAATTGGTGCTGAGTATCATATTAGCAATGGATGAAGTCCTTATTGTGTGGTTATTTTAATTAAGATAAAGTGGTCTCACTATTTGCTACAGTAAGTTTGTGGTTATGATTTGCTGGAACAAATTTTTAAGGAGAAGGACACGTCATGTGTCATATGATAGAGGATATAAATCTAGACCCAGCTACCAAAATCAGCAAGTCAAAATCTTATTCCTACTGTATCTCAAGTTTAATATTTGTATCCGACATATGGAGACTGCTATTTTGTTTAATTCTGTATCAAAATCTTGTGCATGATGTCATAATTTCTCCAACAAGCACATAAGGATTATAATTCTAGATAAATTTGGTTCAAATTTTTATTGCAAAATGATATGAAACAATTTTAACAACATGTTTTTGTAATTTCATGTGTACACAAAAATATCCTTGACCCTTACAAAAGGAAAACAAGTTTTCTTCAGCTTGAAAACTTGAGATAAATTATAACGAAATACTAAGCATTTCAACCTGTTGGGCTGATGACATGTTTAAAAATCAAAATGGCGGCTCCCAAAGTAGTAGCATTAAAGTTTTTAATAATTACAAAATATCTGTTAGATTGCTATTGGAGGTACGAGACTTGATTAGAAAAATTGTTATTTTTATTTCTATCATATGAACTAAGGATCATGTCAGACTTTATGTCTCCTTTAATAATCGGCTGAAATATGTGTTGCTCATGGTGAAAACACAATTTAAAGGAGAATGTTGCAATACTAAATTTGCACTCTGGATTTGTATCTACAATCTAACCATTGGTTTATTTCCGACCTTATTTTTTGGTGAACATGCAAAGCATAATGCGAACCTAAGTAATGGCGATTTCGTCTGTCTGGCCATCCACAGTTTTGCCTCAGATTTCCTCAGAAATGTTAAAGTTTTTTGAGAATTTCTCAGAAAATGTTAAAGTTTCTTCCGATATTCTCATCAAAGGTTGGAATTTCCTTACTAAATGTTTTAGTTTTCAGAGACTTCCTAAGACAGTTTGAAGATTAGTTTCCTTAAAAAGTCTACAAAATATTTGATATTTCCTTCGAAGAATACTGTAAGATGATATAATTTCCCAAAATTCTTCAGAGATCCTCAAGTGTCTCTCATAACACTGGAGGTTTAAAACCCTTAAATTTCTTCAAAATATTTGTGCACCAATGGCTGTGTCAGACATGATTATTAAACTCCACCTTTAATATTGTGTTTATTTGCATAAAGTTTCTACAGTGTATGAACAGGGAAGCCACTGATGCGTGACACAATAAGGTGGGATCCATGAGGGACATAGGGAGGGATGCCATGTGGGACACAGGGAGGGATGCCATGTGGAACATAGGGAGGGATGCCATGTGGGATATACGGTAGGATGCCATGTGGGACATATGGTTGGATTAATGTGGGACATAGGATGGGATCCATGTGGGACATAGGTGGGATGCTATGTGGGTCATAGGGTGGGATGCCATGTGGGACATATGGTGGAATGCCATGTGGAACATATGGTGGAATGCCATGTGGGACATACGGTGGAATGCCATGTGGGACATACTGTATGGTGGAGTGCCATGTGGGAGATATGGTGGACTGTCATGTGGGAAAAGGGATGGGATGTCATGAGGGACATGGGGTGGGATGTCATTTGGGACATGGGATGGGATGCCATGTGGGACATATGGTGGAATGCCATGTGGGACATATGGTGGAATGCAATGTGGGACATATTGTGAAATGCCATGTAGGAGATATGGTGGAATATGCCATGTGGGACAAGAGATGGGATGGAATGTTATGTGGGACATAAGGTGGGATGCCAAGTGGGAGATAAGGTGGAATGCTATGTGGGACAAAGGATATGAGATGGGATGTCATGTGCGACATGGAATGCCATGTGGACATGGAATGCCATGTGGGACATGGAATGCCACGTGGGACATGGAATGCCACGTGGGACATGGAATGCCACGTGGGACATGGAATGCCATGTAGGACATGGAATGCCATGTGGGACATGAAATGCCATGTGGGACATGGAATGCCATGTGGGACATGGAATGCCATGTGGGACATGGAATGCCATGTGGGACATGGAATGCCATGTGGGACTTAGTGTGAGATGCAATTTTTATAATTGGCCAGGTCATATAATATGGGTGTCAATTTGCATGGGCATTCGAACCATGACGGTATTTATCATTCTAGATAAGCTTGTCGAAATTTGGGGTGGCCTGACAGAATTTTGCCTGACAGCCCCCCACACCACTGTTTTCAAGAATTGTTTAAGAAGAACAGAGGGTAATTTGATACAATTAATTGACTAAACAAATTAATTGCATCATGCCACAAGGATACGTTGTAATATTTTAATCTTTCATTGACATAGGCAAGGCTTTAAATATCCGGGACAACTCCAAGATATTTTAAGGCTGAAAATAAAAATGTTGTGAAAATCAAAAACACAGGAAAAGATAAGTGCATCCTTCAAAGCTCAGGTAATTTCAAATAAACTGCCCCTACTAGCCCCATTACTGCATATATGCCCCTTAATAAGCCTTATATCTAAGCTAACTTTGAATGAGTATGCTGTCCGACAGTTCTACTTTCTATTATTCTGAATCAGTCAAAGTACCAAAAAATGCTCCTTTCTTAATCACATTATAAAAGTCAATGATTAAACATATAGTATAGTCACATGTGATAAGTTTTCTTTTTAATTTCCTGGCATTGTCAAGGTAATGGCAAGCGCCCTCATTTTTTGGTCTAGTGCTCCTTTAAATTCTTGATGTATTTCTTAAGTTGAAAAATGACTTTGAGTATGTACTCACTTACACCTTGTAGCTATATTTTATTGTGAACTCATCATCTGCATCATCTTTACCTGCATTTTGTAACCATTGTTTGGATAAAAGGCGCAGCTTATAAATGCCAGAATTTATGTATTTATGTATGTCAAGAATACCATACCAGTTGTGTCCAGAGGGCCACAAGTCCATGACCATGCCAATAAATTGGTCAAAATTATATTCTTAAATTCCTCAAATTGTCCTTTAAATAAACCTTAAAATTTCTTTTCTCTTTCAGGAACCTGAAGAAAGCTTAGTTTAAAACTGTACAAATCTGACCACCACATCACACAGCATAGTCCAGATGAAGAAAGATGTTATGATCATCACAGCTCATCTCATAATCCTTGGTCACCAATTGCAAGTTTTGTATACATTTTTTTGTACACCACATGTAAAAAGACCCTTTTAGCCAAATGCATCATATCGGTCTTTCTCAGAATAATGCTGCACCTAAAGAAAACTTTGATGCAATTCAGTTTCCTAACAATTCTTTCAAACTGGAACCAAAGCCAAGAGTTGCGAGTAAAGGGGGATTGGAGACTGCTGATAATCTTGGTCCAGTGCCCCCCAGACCTGTGCCACATCCAAGACTTGGGAAAGTCAGTGCATTTGTTGAGAACACACAGTCTTTTTACTCTCTGAATGAAAGCTGTGAAGAAAACAGTGAATGCAGTGATGGTGACACCATGGATACGTTGTCATCGGTAATGAGTCTCACAAATGTTGCTCCTAAAACTCCTAAGATTGATCTGACTCTTTATGATTCCTCCAGATACTGTTCAATGCTGCCAATATCCGAGAAAGTTCTGCTTTCAGAAAGAGATGACAATACCGACAAAGAAATGCAAAGAGGTCTATTTACCCCAGTAGATCTCCTCCAGAATGCTCCAAGTTGCACTCCCGTATTAGAGGACACACTGTCTTCTTCTCAAGCTACAAGTGAGGATGATCCTCCGATCTCTCGTAAAAGATCTTTGATGGAGTTTCTTCAAAGTGGGCAACCAATTATCATTAATGCGCTATACCCGTTATTATCAACTTTTTCCAAAAGGCCAAAAGAAGGCATGATTCAAATCACAGGTTCTCCTCAATCAAATTCTTCTTATAGACCCCCAGTGGCTCCAGTAGCCCCATTGACAAGTTTGTTTAAAGATTGTTCTCCCAAGCTACCGCCAAAACCGCATCCAGCATGTAAGAAACCGGCAGTGCCAATGAGAGCACATATCATGCCAGCTGCAGTACCATTGAACCAAGCAGTGCCAATGAAACATGATGTATCGCCTTCCCTGGAAACAGAACCAATACCAATTATGGGTTATCAGCAAGATGCAGTACCATTGAACCAAGCAGTGCCAATGAAACATGATGTATCGCCTTCCCTGGAAACAGAACCAATACCAATTATGGGTTATCAGCAAGATGCAGTACCATTGAACCAAGCAGCACCAATGAAACCTGCTGTATCGCCTACCCTGGAAACAGAACCAGTACCAATTATGGGTTATCAGCAAGCTGCAGTACCATTGAACCAAGCAGTGCCAATTAAATTTGCTGTATTGCCTCCCTGGGAAACAGAACTAATGCCAATCATGACTTCACATCTAGCCTCAGCACCACTGTTATTGCAAACTGTAACTGAAACAGAAAGTAAGTATTTTCTTCAATCAGGTACATGGTTTAAAGAGGGCGGGTGCCATCTTTTCTCTATCAATAATTGATAGATAGCAGGTCCAAATAGGGTATTTATGCCTAATCTCAGATATTTACTGACCTACAGCAAAGAGAGCGAGTCAAACTTTGCATTTGCACAAGCAATCAGGGTATAGTCTTCAAGAAAAGACTTAAGAGGGCGCGTGAAATCTTTCCCTCTCAATAACATTGGGAGATACTCTTGTAAAAAGAGCAGCTTACATGAGCTTTGTCCACTGCATTAATCTTTGAAGCCAGAGATACATTCTTTATCGAACCCTCAGACAACGTGTGTACCAGGGTAGAGTCAAGTCGATCACAGCCAGATAATATCTTTTGACCCATCTTTAACCAAGCTTAATCAATAATAGCTGTGTAGAATGTTAAGAAAGTTTAGCAGGCATGAAGTTTGTCATAATTTTCCTAGCAAAAATGTACATACAGTAATGTGCATAACACCTAGGGAAGGTATTAAAAAGTTGATCGGAGGACACAGTATCCACAATTTTGGATAGTTAGAGAGGGGGGGGGGGGTGCGGGCAGGCATAAGGGGGGGGGGGAATTGTATGTGGATAGCATCTGGGAGATTTATGAATCCTGTGATGACCACAATTTGAATTGTGTTTTATAATGGGAGATTTTGTTGCAAAAAATTTGGGAAAAAATAGTATGCTCATATTCTTTGGGTTGATTGTACCATTTTTAATTCAAAGCTTCATATAGTGCAGAACCTTGCTGCTGGATATTACTGTGAAGTTGAACTCTATAGTAATGATTATTCAATTGCAGTATTTGAATGAAGGGATTTCATCATGTGATTTTAATTGAACTGGAAGCAATTTTGCAGGGGAAAGCATGTGCACATTGCATGTTTCACACATCTGATCTTTACACAGCTCAGTCACATCACACGTAAAACAAATAGACTTGGTCCTACTAAACACGCGCTGAGCACACGCTGGTGATGAAAACATGCGCTGGGCATGTAAAAAACACTGGGCATATAAAATATGCACTGGTTTAAATAAACTGGCCAGATGAATTAAAATTTTGATATAAAATGTTATTTTAGAGACAAAATTATCCTTCAAGTAACTTCAAGTAATTGTAATCTTTTAGTGTTCCTACTCTAAAGCCCCTACCGCCCCTACACCAACTCCACTAATACCTTCATACATCAAGCTAAAAACCAGCCAAGCAAACAACCAACAAAACCAACAAACAACCAACCAAAAACAACCAATCAACAAACAACCAATCAACAAACAACCAATCAACAAACAACCAATCAACAAACAACCAATCAACAAACAACCCACCTCCCAAACCCACACTGAAGAGAGTATGGATTGTTGACATCGAACACACCGATCATACTTCTCGGCCCAATTTTCAAAAACAATCGCCTCCCAAAGAAACAGATCCAAAGAAAAAACAAGCCAACTCAGACCCAGCAGATCTTCCTCCAGATAACCCCGCCTCCTTTATGGCATACACCACAAACAATTACAATAACACCCACAACATCATACAATGGAACATTAGAGCCTTAAGGCCAATTCTGAAGAAATCGACCTTCTGGCCTCCACCTTCAACCCGGTCGCCTTCTGCCTACAAGAAACTTTCTTGAAAACCACCGACCATTACTCCCTTAACAACTTTGCTTGCTATCACAAACATCAAGTGGATGCTGACAGGGCCTGTGGTGGCGTCTCCATTCTCGTAGACACGACATCCCACACAGCCCTGTTCGTGGTGCACACCGACCTTCAGGCCATCTGTATTTCTATCTCCTCCACAAAACTTTCACTCTCTGCAATATCTATCTCCCTCCCAACACCAACATTCAACCAACCAGCCTTAACAACCTCATCTCTCAGCTTCCCACCCCTTCATCCTTCTTGGTGACTTCAACGCCACAACCCTCTGTGGGGCTCTAATACCACCACCCCTAGAGGCAAGTTCATCGAAAACGCCTCCGTCAGCACAGCCTGTCCTTACTGAACACTAACTCCCGACCTACCTTCATCCTGCCACAGGCTCTCTCACCTGTATTGACCTGTCTATCTGTTCCCCTAACCTCCTCCCTGATTTTAGTTGGAGAGTCACTGCTGACCTCTGTGGTAGTGATCATTACCCTCTTCTTATACACTCCAATCTTCAAATCCCCACTGAGCACACCCCAATTGGAACCTCGACAAGGCTGACTGGTCCCTTTGAAACCCTCTGTGACTCACACCTCTCCCCATCTTCTCGAGGATGAGGATCCCATGTCTAACTTCAGTAATATCCTTATCAACATCGCCACCTGCTCAATTCCCAAAACCTCCAAACCCCAAATCATCCCCAACCCTGGTTCTCAGATGACTGCAAACCGCCATCAAGAACAGGAAAAGAGCCCTCAGGAACTTTAAAACTAACCCACCACCCATAACCTTAACCTCTTTCACATCAGCCGTGCAAGGCCAGACGCACTATCAAGGACAGTAAAACCAACACTTGGAACAACTTTATCTCTTCTCTCACCACCAACACCCCACTAAGAAGATTTGGAGAATGGTTAACAGCTTCCACGGCAGAGTAGGCAAATCTTCCATCTCCCATCTCTCTTGGAATGGAGACCTTCTCACCGCAAAAAGACATCGTTGACCACCTCGCCGCCTCTTTCAGCAACATCTCGCCCTCGACCAACTACTCCAATGCTTTCAAAATCAAAAAGCTTATGGCGAAGCCCGGAGAATCACTTTTCCTCTGACAACCCGAAAGCTACAACACCCCTCTCTCACCCTTTCTGAATTAAACTAAGCCATCAGCGACGCTGGCTGCACCTCCAAGGGCCCAGATAACATCCCCTATCAGTTTCTGAAACACCTCCCATCAAGGCCACCACTACCCTACTCACCATCTTCAACCACATTTGGTCCTCACACTCCTTTCCCCTATCTGGAGGACAGCTATTGTCATCCCCGGCCCTTAAACCGGGAAGGATAGCACCGACCCCACCAGCTACCGACCCATCGCTCTTACTTGCTGTCTCTGTAAAATTATGGAAAAGATCATTAATCAGAGACTAAACTGGTTCCTCGAGACCAACAGAATCCTCTCTCCTCACCAAAGCGGCTTCCAAACGCCGCAATAACCTAGACCAGTTAATTACGCCGACACCGCTTATCCGGGAATCCTTTGCAAAAAGGAACACCTCATTGCCATATTTTTTGACCTCGAGAAAGCTTTCGACACTACTTGGAAATACGGCATTACCCGAAACTTCACACCATTGGCCCCAGAGGCCACCTCCCCATCTTTATTCAAAACTTCCTCTCACCCAGGCAGTTCCAAGTTCAGATTGGCCACACCCTCTCCAAGCCGCACTCCCAAGAAGAGGGCGCCCCAAGGCAGCATCCTCTCCCCACTCTCTTCAACCTGAGCATTAATGACATCGGGAATGACCTTGGCCCCAGCATCAAACGTACCTCTACGTGGATGACTTCACCATCTTCTACTCCTCCCCTAGCTTTCCTATTGTTGAAAATAGGCTCCAAACCAGCCTCAATCAGCTGCAAGTCTGGAGCAACAATAACGGTTTTAGATTCTCCAAAGACAAGACAGTCTGCATGCACTTTTGTCATTTCAACAACCTCCACCCCAACCCGAACTTTGTGCTCAATGGGAATCGTGATCCCTAAAGTTGAAAACACAAAGTTCCTTGGTCTAACTCTAGACCCCAAGCTCACCTACAAGCCACACATCACCAACCTGAAACTAAAATGCAATAGCTCCTCAACCTCCTCCGACTGCTCTCCAACACTACTTGGGGAGCGAACCGCTATGCTCTCCTCAAAATTTTCAGGCTCACCATTCGTGCTGCTTGACTATGGCAATATTGTTTACTGTGTCGCCACAACTCATACCTCAACCACATTAACACCATCCAAAATGAAGCCCTCAGGCTTTGTCTAGGAGCCTACAGGACCTCCCCAATCACTAGCCTTCATGTTGAAGCCAACGAACCCCTTTCTACTTAGATGTAAAAGCTTAGCCTCTCCTATGCTTTTAGAGTCCTCACCAACACCCAGAACCCTGTTTACAACCTCATTAGGTACCCCAATTTCTCCTCCTCTTTGATAGGACTAAAACCCTATCGCCTCCCTTCAGCTTACGATTAAATCAGACCTCTTTCAACTTGGCATCAACCCCGCCACTCTCGCACCTATTCCTGGCCCACTTTTCCGCCTTTTGGGCCACCCCTTCCTTCTGTCCACCTAGACCTCTCCACTTATAACAAAACTCAAACTCACCCTAATCTCTTCATCAATCTCCACAACCAAATCAAAGACCAACTCTCAAATTACACTCCATCTATACTGATGGCTCCAAGGAAGGCAACAAGACAGCTGCTGCTGCCATCATCCAAGACATCACCCTCAGTAGCAGACTTCCTGACCACTCATCCATCTTTTCAGCCGAGGCTAAGGCCATTCTCCTCGCCTCAACTTTATTGAGTACTCTCCTCTTAGTCACTTTGCCATTTTCTCTGACTCAAAGGCTGTTCTTACTTCATTACTCAATCTTAAATGGGATAACCTCACCTGCCACCTCCTCCTCCGGAAACTCTTTTCTCCCACCCTCTGCAGGAAAAGTGTTCTTTCTTCTGATACCCAGCCATGTTGGCATCCCTGGCAATGACAGGGCTGATACAGCCGCTAAGCTTGCCCTTAACCTCCTCCCTTCCCCTTTTCCCAAAACCCTCTCTGACATCAAACCGCTTTATCGCTTCTCTTGTTCGTGACCGCTGGCAAACCTTATGGAACTTCCAAATTGATAACAAACTCCATGTTATCCAGCCCACAATCCCGATCAAATCCACCATCAACAACCTTTCTCGATCGACAACGCTCATATTACCCGCCTTAGAATTGGTCACACCCACCTCACTCACTCCCACCTCCTTATTGGTTCCCCAACCTCTGTAACAATTGCCACTGCATCCTCACAATCCAACACGCTCTCCTTGCTTGCCCCCTGTACAACCTTCCCAGAGCTTCTCTCGCCCCCCACAACTCAATTGCTGAGTTCTTCCAAAAATCCTCCAGATAAAATAGTCTCCTTCCTTCAGCATGCATCCTCTAGTGGATTTTAATGATCTGACCTCTCAGGCACAATTTGACCCTCGTTGTCATGGTGCCATTAAGCCCTCATCAAACAATTTTAAACACATCTATAAGTGCAACCAACAGCACAGCAAGATTCCGACATAATTATCTTACAAAAATAATCTTATATAACAACATGCAAACGTATGTAAGTGTACAGCAGACGTAAGTGTTCTTTCCTTTGGATATAAACTAAAGTCATGTTATCTTATGACTTCAGCTGAAACATCCTTATAGACCTTTTCTAGCCGTTAGCCGAACGTGATTACTTCAGTAATCAACCAATCAACTTCTGGGGGAATTCACCCTTTGGGGGAATTCACCCTTTGTTACCCACTCAATCAGCTACAGTTGCTGAAGGAGAAAGTTGTACATCAAAACTATGCATGTATTGTAGTCATGCAAACATATGCATGATAAGTATGCATGTATTGCCGTCATGCAAACACATGTATAATAAGTATGCATGTATTGCCTTCATGCAAATACATGTATGATAAGTATGTATGTATTGCCTTCATGCAAATACATGTATGATAAGTATGCATGTACTGCCATCATGCAAACAAAGGTATGATAAGTATGTATGTATTGCCTTCATGCCATGTATGATAAGTATGCATGTGTTGTCATCATGCAAACACATGTATGATAAGTATGCATGTATTGCCATCATGCAAGCACATGTATGATAAGTATGTATGTATTGCCTTCATGCCATGTATGATAAGTATGCATGTATTGCCATCATGTAAACACATGTATGATAAGTATGTATGTACTGCCATCATGCAAACACAGGTATTATAAGTATGTATGTATTGCCTTCATGCCATGTATGATAAGTATGCATGTATTGTCATCACGCAAACACATGTATGATAAGTATGTGTGTATTGCCATCATGCAAGCACATGTATGATAAGTATGTATGTATTGCCTTCATGCCATGTATGATAAGTATGCATGTATTGCCATCATGCAAACACATGTATGATAAGTATGCATGTATTGCCATCATGCAAACACATGTATGATAAGTATGCATGTATTACCATCATGCAAACACATGTATGATAAGTATGTATGTATTGCCATCATGCCATGTATGATAAGTATGCATGTATTGTCATCATGCAAACACATGTATGATAAATATGCATGTATTGCCATCATGCAAGCACATGTATGATAAGTATGTATGTATTGCCTTCATGCCATGTATGATAAGTATGCATGTATTGCCATCATGGAAACATATATAAGTATGTATGTATTGCCATCATGCAAGCACATGTATGATAAGTATGTATGTATTGCCTTCATGCCATGTATGATAAGTATGCATGTATTGTCATTATGCAAACACATGTATGATAAATATGCATGTATTGCCATCATGCAAGCACATGTATGATAAGTATGTATGTATTGCCTTCATGCCATGTATGATAAGTATGCATGTATTGCCATCATGCAAACACATGTATGATACATATGCATGTATTGCCATCATGCAAGCACATGTATGATAAGTATGTATGTATTGCCTTCATGCCATGTATGATAAGTATGCATGTATTGCCATCATGGAAACATATATAAGTATGTATGTATTGTCATCATGTAAACATGTATGATAAGAATGCATGTATTGCCGTCATGTAAGCACATGTATGATAAGTATGCATGTATTGCCATCATGCAAATACATGTATGATAAGTATGCATGTATTGCCATCATGCAAACACATGTATGATAAGTATGCATGTATTACCATCATGCAAACACATGCATGATAAATATGCATGTATTGCCGTCATGTAAACACATGTGTAATAAGTATGCATGTATTGCCTTCATGCAAACTCATGTATGATAAGTATGCATATATTGCCCTCATGCAAAGACATGTATGATAAGTATGCTTGTATTACCTTTATGTAAACGCCTGTGTGATTAGCGTTTAAAAGCATTTTTTTCATATGCTTAGTGCCATACCCTACATTGGTACATTTTTGAAAATTGAATTTTGGCCATGTGACATTTAAATGAGTATTGCGGAAAGCACCGATTGAGATTTAAAAAAGTTTATACTATGTTGGATAGGTGTTGTTATGGTTTTCACTTCAATTTGCAGGAAGAATATGTTTCATGTGTGAGGCCAAGTTTGCTACCAGGCAGTGTGATGATTGCCAGAATGTCAGTTGTGACAGATGTGATGAATTATGGCACCTCTATCCTTTACGCAGAGCTCACCAAAGGAAACATGTTGTTGCTAAAGAAGAAGCAGCTGCAGCGCCTGAAGAGAAGGTTGTGATAATACCCCCAAAACAGTGCAATGTTTTTACTGGGGTAAGTACAACAATAAGCTTTGAAGATTGCAACGACTTTTCCTACATTACGCGTAACAGAATGTCCAACAAGTATAAAGCCAGGAAGAACCATATAAAAATAATGATCGTTAAAACGGCACTGAAAGAACAAACACACCCACCTCACTCACTCCTACCTCCTTATTGGTTCCCCCCAACTCCTCTGTAACAATTGCCACTGCACCCTCACAATTCATCACGTTGTCCTTGCTTGCCCCCTGTACAACATTCCCAGAGCTTCTCTTGATCCCCACAACTCAATTGCTGAGTTCTTCCAGAAAAATCCTCTGGATAAAATTATCTCTTCCTTCATAATGCTTCCCTCTACAACCACATTTAATTCTCCTCTTCCACTCCCTCTCTACTTTGTTTTTGTTTCACCCATGCACCTCCTCTCTCGATCACAGCTTTTTGACTTTTGTTCTTGAATTTCTCTCATTCTCCCCCTGTTTCCTTTCCTTCCTACCTCTAGAATGATCTGACTTCTCAGACACAATTTGACCCTTGTTGTCGTGGTGCCGTTAAGACCTCATCAAACAAACAAACATGCAGACATGTGTGGAAGCATTGCATATTGTTTAGTTTCACCAAGGGTGTGTTCGTACATCCTTGGTTTCACATCATATGATTGGTGCATTTTCAGACAAATTAATTGAAAGAAAAGATGTACAATATTAGAGTATAATCAATGGGAATATTGCAAAAATACTATTAAATGACGGTAGACCACAAAATATATATTTTTTTTATGCAAGCTTGACTTGAAAATGGCAACTCCCCATTTCATCTTCCTTTAATATCATCTTTACTACTCTTTTTAACATTTTGTGATAAAGTTGAACTTCACCATCATTGATGGTCTGGTTTCTTGATTGCAGAGAATTGTATAGAATCTTTCACATTGACCAAATAAACAATAACAAATATATTTGATCTATTATATAGAATCTGGTACCTCTATCAACTGGAAAAGACACAGTTTCAGGAGCTATACAGAAAACATCGAATGGAACGGAACCAAAAAGAACGAAGCCATACATTAGCCAAGCTAACAAAGATAAGGTGCAAAGTAAGGCTTTAACACCGCAAGAAAAATTACAGGATCAGATTAATGAGATTGTTAAAAATGATGTGGAAATACTAATGAAATTAGACAAGATTATGGAGAGAGATAAAAATTGCACCAACAGAAATGTACAGTACATGGAAAACATTTTAAGGCAGCAGCATCATGACCTTTATAAAGAGCAATTGGCACTGGAGGAACAACTATTAAATGAGACTCTAGTGAAGTGTGCAGATGTGAAAAAGACAATGCAAGGCCATCTGGTTATATTGTCAGAAAGTTTCAACCACGAGCTTCCGCTAGTAAGAATCAGGTTGACTATTTCCAAGTGGGAGAAAATACGACGAGGGAAGAGGATCACTTTGCTGAGGATGCACCAGGATGGGAATGCAGTTACTGCACTTCAATTAATACCAACAGGGAGACCAGAATCTGTGAAATTTGTTGCAAGACTTATCAGGATCCAGAGATAAAGATTGGATTGCCTGTGAAAACTGCACCAAAATTTACAACAGCTCAAGAGCAAACAGGCTATCTACTCAGCCTGTACCGACCCCATGGTCCAGCCCAACCTAAAACATCTGAATCCCAAGTACCAACTAAAGCTCAAGTATCAGATCAACACGAAGAAAATGAAGAGGTAAAATGACCTCATTGTCTTGTTTCCAACAGTTCTTGAGAACGAAGTTGTGTTTGCCTGTGAACATTCTCCCCTCAAATTTCTACATTCAAGTAATTCATTAGGTAATGCAGTCAATGATACTACATAGCAACAGGAATTATCTCAACATGTTGATTTAGACTTAGATTAATTGAAGTAGTTACTCTTTAATCATCAAACTTCAGTTTTCGAGAAAGAATTGTAAAGGGATTTGGGTTTCATTTTGTATGGTTGATTCCTACCAAGGGCATACAAAACTGGGACCCTACCCTCTCCTTTGTTGCTCAGTAAAAGGGATCAGAGCAGGTTAACAGTAAAGGGATTTGGGCTGTGTGTGCAGCTGCAGCTATAAGCATCAAAAGAAATTTCCATTGTAAGTTGCCTTGAGTATGGATCTTTTGTAAAATATTATTTTGCAAGCATTTGCTAGAACAAATGAAATGGTTGTATGTACTTGAGAGTATGATAAGATGTTTTGATAAAAGGGGAGCAAATTTAGCTTTGTCATTGTGCCCCAAGAAATGGTCAATTAGCCTCTTGACGCATATGAACCAGATCATGACTTAATGTCCATGATGCAACGCCTGCTTTAAAAATCATTCACATTTCCTTAATGCGCATCGTACTTCTTCATTTCATTTTCTAAATAACTTTTCACCTGAAATAAGAGTTTCCTCTATGAAAAATCTTCAAATAAACCAATGCGCTCTCTCATAATCCAGTTCACATCTTTAGACAAGAGTAAACAATTGTTTTTGTATGTGTTGAAATAGTGTACTCACTTTCCAATATTGTTGGAAAAAATCAGCTGTGAAATTGTTGATTTACTCGCTGGTCCGCTGCAACAGTGACTATCATTTGAGTCTGCAACCTCCCACGCCTGAACTGCAGTATTTCATGGTCAGATTTTAATGTAGGCAGTAGCGTTATGTCATACTAGTCACATCATTAAATGCATGTGGACTGATACAGAAATTTAAGGGTTTATTTTAGATATAATTTTTTTTTGGGTAAAACGGTTTAAATTTTGAAAGTAGTTTATTTAGTTTTCAAGTTAGGGCTCAAAATATTGGTGCATCTGTCATGCTATATAAGGTGAATTCCCAGCTCCACACAACACTTAATGCTGTAAAATTTACAGCATTATGATGCTTTCTTCATTCCAAGTACAGTACTGTTGTGCTACAACATTCTAATATTTATCTATTTCACAATATCATACTTAAAATATAATGATTGGCAGACTTACAGTCTTAAAATTAATCTTAAAAAATAATATCAGATCAATGCTTATATTAAAGTTTGTCCTTTTTTTCTATTACACACAGTGGCACAGTGGGCCCCAATTCAAAACACGGCCAACGTTTTATCAAGTACCAGCTAAATCCAAACCACTACAGAAGTCTGTTGATCAAGAAAAAGATGCAAGTCATTTTATAATGATGCTTTCTTCATTCAAAGTACTGTAAACTACCACTGTACTAGAATATTATTCTAATGTTTATTTATCTCAAAATATTACATTGTAAGTATAATGGTTGGCAGACTGGCAGTCTTTAAAGTTAATGTTAAAAAATAATATCAATGTGTTTTATTCTCTTCAGATCAATGCTTATGTTGGAGTTTATTTCATCTTTTCTATCACACACAGTGGCACAGTGGGCCCCAACTCAAACTATGGCCAACGTTTGATCAAGTACCAGCTAAATCCGAACCACTACAGAAGTCTGTTGATCAAGAAAAAGATGCAAGTCATTTTATAATGATGCGTTCTTCATTCAAAGTACTGTAAACTACTACTGTACTAGCATATTATTCTAATGTTTATTTATCTCAAAATATTACATTGTAAGTATAATGGTTGGCAGACTGGCAGTCTTTAAAGTCAATGTCAAAAAATAATATCAATGTGTTTCATTCTCTTCAGATCAATGCTTATGTTGAAGTTTATTTCATCTTTTCTATCACACACAGTGGCACAGTGGGCCCCAACTCAAACTATGGCCAACGTTTGATCAAGTACCAGCTAAATCCAAACCACTACAGAAGTCTGTTGATCAAGAAAAAGATGCAAGTCATTTTATAATGATGCGTTCTTCATTCAAAGTACTGTAAACTACTACTGTACTAGCATATTATTCCAATGTTTATTTATCTCAAAATATTACATTGTAAGTATAATGGTTGGCAGACTGGCAGTCTTTAAAGTCAATGTCAAAAAATAATATCAATGTGTTTCATTCTCTTCAGATCAATGCTTATGTTGAAGTTTATTTCATCTTTTCTATCACACACAGTGGCACAGTGGGCCCCAACTCAAACTATGGTCAACGTCTTATCAAGTACCAGCTAAATCCAAACCACTACAGAAGTCTGTTGATCACGAAAAAGATGCAAGTAATTTTATTTTTATGATGCTACAATATTATTCCAATATTTATGCAGTCGTCTGGGTGTGTGTTTGTGTGCGTCTGGATGCACTGTGTGTGTGTGCAGGTGGGCGTGATGCTTTGCTTGTAAACAATATTCCTTAAGAACCATGCACTGGATTCATGTCATATATGGTACACAGCGCATTGTCTGTAGATGTGCTCTATTGTTTTCATAGTGATATGCAAATTTAGTTAGTAGATGGGGCCTAAAGTAAAAATCTTGAAATGCTCATATTTTAACTGCATGTCTGTTTTGTTTCATATTTAGTATAACACAGATATGAGAGCGAGTAGGGAATATTATTCGCAATGAATAATATTATTATTATGTTAAGACGAAACTTGGCTATATTTCATACCTCCAACCATATCCCTCATATTTGGTTCGCATGCGAAGCATAATGCTAACCTATGTAATGGCGATTTCGTCCGTCCAGCTGTCCGTACGGCAGTTCACAGTTTTTTCCTGAGATATCCTCAGAAATGTTAACGTTTTTTGACAATTCATCAGAAAATGTTAAAGTTTCTTCAGAATTCCTCAGAAAAAGTTCAAGTTTCTTCAGATATTGTTATGGAAGGTTACAATTTCCTTACAAAATGCTACAAGTATTTCAGAGACACTTAAGACAGGATTGAAGACTAGTAGTTTCCTTAAAAAGTCTACAAAACATTTGATATTTCCTTAGAAGATAACTGTAAAATGATATAATTTTCCAATATTCTTCAGAGATCCTTAAGCGTCTCTCTTGTAGCATTTGTGATTTAAAATCCTTAAAATTCTTTAAAATATTTTGGCACCAACAGTTGTATTAGGCATGATTATTAAACTCTGCCTAAATTATTGTGGTCATTTGCATAAAGTTACTACAGTATATGAACTGACCAGACTTTTTTATTTACTATGCTTAATCAGGGAGTGTAATAGGATGTGAATGCATATGGACATCATAGGGAGGGATGCCATGGATGGGGCCATGGGGACATATGATGTAATATATACCATGTGTTATACACCAAGAGCTATTTCAGGCATAAATATTTGACTTCGTCTTTTCTTTTTTCTTATTCAACAACTCATTTGCATATAAATTATTATATGAACTGACACTTTTATATGCTCAATCAGGGACTGTGATAGCTAGGATAAGACATGGGGTGGGTTCCATGTGGAACAGGGTGGAATGCCATGTAGGATATATGGTGGAATGCCATGCAGAACATAGGGTGGAGTGCCATGGGATGGAATGTCATGTGGGACATGGGATGGTATGGAATGTCAAGTGGGACATGGGATCCCACCCCATTTCAGCAAGTCATTTGCATATAGGTTATATGAACTGACACTTTCATACATAGTATGCTCAATAAGGGACTGTGATAGCTAGCATGAGACTTCTTATGGAGCCTATGGGATGTCATGTGGGACATGGGGTGGGGTGCCATGTGGGACATGGGGTGGGATGCCATGTGGAACAGGGTGGAATTTTAGTGGGACATGGTGGGATGCCACGAGTAACACAGAGTGTGACATAGGTTGGGATGCCATGTCTGGCATAGGGTAGGATGCCATGTATGACATAGGGTAGGAGGCTATGTGGGACATAAGGTAGGATGCTATGCGGACATGGGATGTGATGCCATGTGGGACATAAAGTAGGATGTCAATGGGACATTGGGAGGGATACCATATGCAACATATGGTGGAACATTAGGTGGGATGCCATGTGCGAAGCCCCTGATGCGAGACACAGAGGGATGCCATGTGGGACATAGGAAGGGATGTCATGTGGTACACATGGTTGGAGTAATGTGGGACACATGTAGGATGGGATCCATGTGTCATAGTGTGGGATGCCATGTGGGACATGGTGGAATGCCATGTGAGACATATGGTGGAATGCCATGTGAGACATACTGTATGGTGCAATGCCATCATGTGGGAGATATGGTGGAATGCCATGTGGGACAAGGCATAAGATGTCATGTGGGACATGAAATGGGATGTTATTTGGGATATAGGATGTGAGACATGTGAGACATAGGGTGGAATGCCATGTGGGTCATAGGATGGGCTGGCCTGTGGGACATATGATGAAATGCCATGTGGGACAAGGGATGGGATGGGATATCATGTGGGACATGGGGTGGGATGCCATGTGGGAGATATGCTGGAATGCCATGTAGGACAAGGGATGAGATGGGTTGCCATGTGGGACTTGGAGTAGGATGCCATGTGGGACATGGGATGCCATGTGGGACTTAGTGTGAGATGCCATTTTCATAATTGGCCGAGTCATATGATATGGGTGTCAATTTGCATGGACATGCGAACCATGACGGTATTTACCGTTCTAGTCAATAAGTGCGGTGCATCCCACCTGTTGAAATATATGTATTCAAAATTTTCCTTGCAGTTACAAATTTCTGACGTTACAGATAAGTGTCTCCATTATGCAATTCTTTCATTCATCATATGGGTGATAATCATTTGTAAATTAGGTCTGCTTATCTAAAAGCTTAAGTGACACATTAGAGAAACATTTTCAAACTTGTCAGTTTAAAACACAGATATATGTGATGTATTACCACTTGCCAAAGAGGATTTATTTTACCTGGTCGAGTCCTACAGTACCAAAGAGTGTAAGAAAATTAGACGTGCTGCGCTGTTGCTTGTTGCTCAGTAAAAGTAATTAGAAAAGCTTAAAAGTACGTGCTTTTGCGCTATTTGTGGCTGCAGCTTAGAGCCTCAATGAAATTTCCATTTAAAGGAACTGTGAGTCTTGGGTAAAAAGTCTTGTTTGTATGTACTTGAAAGTATGATAAGATAAAGGGGATCAAAGAGCTCTGTCATTGTATAATTTGTCAATTAGCCTTTTAATGCACATTCAGGAACCAGATCATAACTTCATTTTACACCGGTCACATCCTAAAGGGTATGTGGACTGCTACAAAATTTTACAGGGTTTTTTTAAATATAGAAAAATCTGAGTAAACCGCTTTAAAATTTCAAAGAAGCATATTTAGTTTTTTAAGGCTCAATATTAGGTGGATATGTCATATTAGGTCAATTCCCAGCTACACTAGATGCTCTACAAATTTAGATTTTGTTGTTGCTTTTCATCTTTTGTTGTTGCTTGATTATCCATCTTAGTATGGATGTCAAAATATTTTAATGATGAGTGACTCACAGTATGATCCTTCCTTTGTCATTTATCAGCAGGTTTATGCCAGTATCCCTGGAGATGCAAACTTGTTCATAAGTAAGCAGCCTGCTGCACAAAAATCAAATGGGAGAGCCAGAAGGGAAAAAGCAAGAAGAAAGATATCCAGTGTTTGTACTTGTAGTATCGACAGCAAAATCTGTGCCAAATGCCTTAGGCTTCAACCACCAACTTCTACAAGTGAGCACCAAGATTTGCATCCTGATGGATACAGCACCTATGCTTCTCTTCTTACCAATATGAAGACCAACAGTAGTGGATCACCTCTAAAAACAGCATTGAAATGGCCTGCAAATGCTTGGCAAAAAGAGCCACACCATGTGCACAGACGGCCCCAACTCAATACATGGCCATTGTTAAATGGAGAACAAGGTGAATTCCAGTTTCAACCAGCTAAATCCCAACCACTGCAAGTAATGGTAATTTCATTATGATGATTTTTTCCTTTCCTCCAAATACAGTTTCATTGTGTTACAATATTCATAGTAAAATTTTTCTTCAAAGCCATTGTTTGTGCTAATCTGAACATACCATTATGGAATAAACTGATGATTCTGCATTTTAACACTTGAAAAATATATGCAAATATTTGCCACCTTTTGCTTTAAGGATAATGATTGACAAGCTTAGAATTATTGTTTAAAATAATAGTATATACTTAGGTAAGACCTAAAACAAATTTCTGGCTGACAATGACAAACTTGGCACTCAACCACAAGAGTTTCAACATCAGCAGTTGGATGGACCATTCTCTATGAACAAGGTTATGCAAAAGTCAATGGTAATTAATTATATGCAAATTATGAGTGCGGTGTTGTTGAATAAAAGAGAAATTGACCTTTTGACCCCTTTGTTGCTGTTTACTTATGGGAGGGTGCATGATGATAAATTCAGTGTCTTGTGCACAGGATGATAGCATTGCAATTAATGTTGTAAACGCGAGCGTACAACTTGAAAAAGTGAGAATGCAAACCAGTGTCCCCTTTATAACCTCCCCAGAGCTTCCCTCACCCCTCACAACTCCATAGCTGAGCTCTTCCAGAAAAACCCTCAAGATTAGATTATCTCCTTCATCAACCTCCCTCTACAACCATATTTAGTCCTCCCCTCCCACCCCCTCTACCTATATTTACTCTTTTTTTTGTACCCCTGCACTTCCTCTTTCAATCCCAGCTTCCTGGCTATTAGCCCCTGTACTTCTCTCAGACTCCTCCTATTTTCTTTTCTTTTCTACCTGTGGAATGATCTAACCCCTCAGGCACAGTCTGACCCTCGCTGTCGTGGTGCCATTAAGCCCTCATCAAACAAACATACAAAAAAGATTATCATTCGTGTTCTTTAAGACATGACAATTTCGTTGTTTTGCACTATTATAATCATTCAATTTTGACTACCTCAACACCATTGTTCTTTTGTTAATATTAATACATACAAATTGTACGCGTCGTACATAAATAACACGCACGTAGGACGCACAATTTTGCCTTAATACGCTCAAGGCTGCACAGAGGATGCAGATACGCACTCAAAATATGTCAATAATTTCTTTGTGCAAGCGTTTTATCTTCTTGTTGGTTGGAAATAATGTTTACGTGCGGTCTACATTTTTGTCAAGACGCTAAAAAAAGAAATGTGTTAAAACTTTGTTTTTGAACGCAAAATGTGTTTCCTTTTTAAATTTCCATCTCTATACAATGCAATATTATGTAACATCACCAAAACAACAAACTTTTACTTCCGATGGCTGCCAACTTCTCTCCTTACCTTGTAAACAGGAAAAACTTAGTTTCCATATTAAAGAGACGTTCCTGAATCAAATGATGATATCACTGAGTAAAACTTATTGTTGCAAATGTATAGCAAAAATGGTTATTTTCTTGAAATTTTGGCTCTGTGGTCTTTTACAGTGGAATTCCTGCGTAGAACTAACTTTTTGTACGCTAAGCCTGCTTACGCGTACACTTGTTTACACAAGTAAGATAAAGAGCAACACAGGCAAGAAAATTTCACAGGCATTTTTTACTTGCGTATACAGCGCTGGCATTGGACTGCATTGTTCGAGCTGGGCAATTCCAACGCGTATAACGTGTTATGAGTACTTTGCGCCTCGAGCACAAAATATTCAAAATATTTCGCACGCTAATTTCAGAGGCGTAATACATCTTATTTGTATATGCGTACATGCCCCGGTTTTTCTTGCTATTGTTGAGAGCGTTTTACAATTTCAAACAAACAGAGAATTTTCTTTGTTTTTCTGTTCGAAATTTGACAATTTGTCATTGTTGTTTCTCTCCTACTATTGCAACTGCAAGTAGAAACAAACTGATGTATCGTACAGTTATCAACATGCACCTACATTAAATGGATCGTGGAAGCTTATTTTCACGCTACGCACAAAAATCTAAAATACGCCCGTTCAACGTGGGATCGAGACCGGATATGCACATCACCATTGTTGTTTATTCGATGATGCGTGGTGATAAACTTGGCACCTGGCCAAGTAGACATTACAAGGCGACCACGAACGGTTTGAACATCTGAAAGTGGATAGACCCTTTTCTATATGTATAACACTATGCTTTGTGCCACTAATAAACTATTTTTCATTCTCTTCTGATCAATGCTTCTGTTGAAGTTTAAAGTTTATTTCTACTTTTTATCATATGAATGAAGGTTACGACATCATATTTAGGCAGAAATTATGTGGTGCATTAAACGAAATTCTTGAGTACCACATCTGCTATCCATATGATAAAGAAACATGCCAGGGAAAAAATACTTTATCATTTTCTTTTTAAATGAATTTCAAAGATCCAAAGGTTTCATTAAAAATAAGACAATCTTTTTAATAAAATACTCAAAGTTTTAAGGAAATGTGATGTTATTTATATTAAGCATTGTTTAAGGTTTATGGACATGAACAATAGTTTTCCGTTCAACCACGTTAATGATAAGAGCATTAAAGGAGACATAAAGTCTGACATAATCCTTATTTCATGATAGAATTATAATTAAGAAATTTTTCTGATCAAGTTTCATACCCCCTGAAACAATTTAACACAATTTTCTATAATTATTAAAAACTTTAATACTACTATGAAATAGTACCATGGGAGCCACCATTTTTATTTCAAAACATGCAGAATATGATGTCATCAGCCCAGCAGGATGTTGGAATGCTATGTATTTCTTTATAGTCTACCTCACGTTTTCTGGGGTTCGAGTAAATGTTTTTTGGTTTTTTTAAGGGTCAAGAACATTTTTGTGTACACATGAAATTATCAAAACATGCTGTTAAAACTTTGTGTCACATCATGTTGGAATAAAAACTTTAATCACATTTATAAAAAAATACATTAAAATCCTTATGGGAAATTATGTCATCATGCACAATATTTCAATACAGAATTGAACAAAATGGCAGCCTCCATGTGTCAACTTCAAACATGAATAAAATGAGATAGGAATAACTTTTTTACTTGCTGTTTTTGGTAGTTGGTTGAGATTTGTATCCTCTATCATATGAAATAATGATTGTATCGGACTTTATGTCTCCTTTAAAATGATTGTTTCTCCCTGTTGTTTTGTGATCTTTTGGTATTTATTGGTAATGTTTTCTCCTTTCAGCATTCAAAGAGATCACTTATGTTAAATCATGATATTACTTCAGAACAGGCAGAAACAGCGATACAATTGAGTACAGAATATGATATCAATGACTGTCTTAATGCAGTGAAACAGACAGATGGCTCTTATGAATTTGCAACGAACTTTTTGAATCAAAAGTGTCAAGTGTGTTTGACACAATTTTCTATGGATAAAGTGAGTTTGTTTGTATTATTTCCATTCAGATTATGAACATGCTTCTTTGCTTCATCTTCGTCAACTTAACCTTGCTATGCTGTCACTTACAGACTTATTTTTATCCCCAGGGGCATTAATATTTTTCGTACGGATTTAAATCTTCAAAATTGCAATAAACAATAATTCATGTTTGTTCTTTGTGATGGTGACAATTTTGAAGGTATTTGAATGTGAAGGCATGAGTAGCTCTAAAAATCTATTTACCACGAAAATAACAAAATATCTTCTCAAAATCTGTTAAACTTGATGGTTTTACAACATTTGTAGATTTAAGATTTTAATTTACAAATTATTATGTATGACCAGATATTCTGTTTTATCTGCTATTGTACATATTAATATTATTATTATTATTATTATATATATTCCAGTACAAATTTAAAACATTTGTAAAAAGGAAAAAGTACATGCATATACATATTAAAACACATAGTAAAAAATAAAAGAATATGAATATATTGTTCTTAATCACCCCTTGTAGTTCTTAAGAAGAGCAACAATTAACTCTTATAAACAGTTTTTGAATCATTTAAGCATGTTCCATAGTTTGGGATGGTACATAGGTTGGGATGGAATATAGTTTGGGATGAGACAGTCTGGGATGGGATATCGTTTGGGAAATAAATTCAACATTGAAAAGGGGGAGGGGTAGGGGGTTACAATTCTCGAAAAAAATATTAAAGAAACAACACTATAACATTTGTAGTTCTCAAAAAGCTTAAGTGTCTCAACAGTTTTGTCTAAGATTGTCTGAGGAAAGAAGGTCAATTTTTCGCTCAGATAACTTGCATTATTTCTCGATAGCAGATGTGTTTTGAGTGTCTAGAGAAAAATTAGCGATATAAATTTCAAAGACAGTAAGTTATATGATGAATAAGAATAGATTTGGGGATTGGAATAAATAAATAAATACTGTAGGTCAACTATTTTTGGGTTTGTGAAGGTTGCAAATACATGAAAATTTGTGCGCTTTTCGGGGATTGAATGAAGAAAACTAAATGACGATAAAAGACTGGTTAATCTAAGCATATGTATAAAAGCTATTTAATAAATAAAATCGAGAAAATAAAAGGGAATGTTGCCCCTCACGTAATCGACAGGATTCGAACCCATGTTCCAATGATTTAAAATCCATCCTATTATCCGCTACCCCACCATGACGCTTGCAACTGGGATTGAAAAAATGCCATCCATTCTTGAAATAAAGTAGGAGGAAGAATGGTAGAGCTGCGAATTATGTGAAATCTTTATACAACTCAACACAAGTAAAGTCGTTTAATCAATTTATCTCTTAATTTCTTTCTCAACTTCCAATATTATCATACAATTCTTTTTTACCGATTGCATAATACACCGATATTAGTAAAAAGATGCGTGCTGAAACGGTCTACCGTTGTTTTTCTAAAGTTTGAATCTTCAATACTATTTTCCCTGACTTTTAGGGTCAGTAGACCGTGGATATCTTTCATATTAAGATAATATACAAAAATGCCCTATCCTACATCAATGTATTTACCAATCCTCCCCCTCCTCCTCTAACACTGTCTGACCAATTTGACTCAAAATTGACCAATTTGAACAGTTGAAGCAGAAATGACAGATTTTTGGCATAAAATGCAATGCTTTTCATGAACCTACTTTTCTATTGTATATTATTCCACATTAGAAATCACAAATGCTGGAAATCCCACCACATGCTTCTCCCCCTGAACCCTACTATCCCATGGCCTCCACTGCACGAGGCTTTTCGCTCACAAGGGCCCCCAACCCACCGCAGCACAGGGCCCCCACCAAACTTATCTCACTGATTGAACATTTACAAATCATCAATACTGTGTTTTTTGTAGGTCGTTTCAACCCCCTTTTAACAACTTTAGTAGCTTGATGTAATTTTTTTGACATTGTTATATTTTTCAAGACACTTCCTATTCCCCTATCCTACTACAATGTATTTTCCAATTGGCCCTCCCCCCCCCCCCCTTCCCCCACCATGTCCGTTTTTTGATTAAAACTGCCTGATCAATTGGATGCGAAATGACAGATTTTGAGCATATCTTTCTGATTTGTATTTTGCTCTTCACAAAATAAGCGCAAATTTTCTTCAAGAATATTATGGGATTTTCTCAGACATTCGTGGACAAAACTCGTTGAAACACTTGGTGAAAATATGTGATGTTTTTCATGAAGCTACTTTTCTATTGTAAATTATTCCACATTTAGAAATCAGAAATGCTGGAAATTTTTTGTTTTTGTGTTGCTTCTTTTAATTGTAATTAATATTTTAGAATTTTAAGTACATTTTTATCATTTCATTAATGTTGCCAGTGTCCCCCTTCCGTACCTCATTATATTAATTGTCCTCCCCATTCATAGTTGGCCGTTGTTATTTGTTTTTCTTGGAAATGACATTAAGAAAGAAAGAAATTCAACATTGAAAAGGGAGGGATGGGGGTGGTGGTGTAGGGGGTTACAATTCTCAGAAAAAATATTAAAGATACGTAACACTATAACATATGTACTTCTCCTCAAAAAGCTGAAGTGTTCCAACAGTTTTGTTTAAGATTGTAGTTTGGGATGGGACATGGTTTGGGATGGGACATGGTTTGGGATGGGACATGGTTTGAGATGGGACATGGTTTGGAATGGGACAGAGTTTGGAATGGGACATAGTTTGGGATGGGACATAGTTTGGGATGGGACATAGTTTGGGATGGGACATAGTTTGGGATGGGACATAGTTTGGGATGGGACATGGTTTGGGATGGGACATGGTTTGGGATGGGACATGGTTTGGGATGGGACATGGTTTGGGATGGGACATGGTTTGGGATGGGACATGGTTTGGGATGGGACATGGTTTGGGATGGGACATGGTTTGGGATGGGACATGGTTTGGGATGGGACATGGTTTGGGGTGGGACATGGTTTGGGGTGGGACATGATGGGACATAGTTTGGGATGGGACATAGTTTGAGATAGGATATATTTTGGGATGGGACATAGTATGGGATGAGATACAGTTTAGGATGGGACATATTTTGGAATTGGTCATAGTTTGGGATGGGACATAGCTTGAGCTGGGACATAGCTAGTTTCAGATGGGACATGGTTTGGGATGGGACATTGTTTGGAATGGAACATAGTTTGGGATGGGACATAGTTTGGAATGGGATATGATATGATACGTGATATATATATAATTTATTTGGTGCATTTTCTAGTTTAAAAAACTATTCAAATGCACTCTACAACTAACAGACTAGTTCTCCATCTGCCTATGGGCGCACATGAACTTAGTACTTGAAAGGGAAAGGGAATGAACACCACGTTTTCATGCTTCTCTTCTTGAATGATGTTCAGAGAACCAGGCAGGGATGATTCTTTTGCCGTTGGGACCGACATCTTAACATCCCTAAAGGAGGGGATGTTAAAATGTCGCCAACTGAGGGAATGATAAGATGCTCTGCCAACTGAGCTACATGTACCTATTCTCCTATCTGAGCCACTTATATTTTGGGATGAGACATAGTTTGGGATGGGACATAATTTCAGACTTTCAGATGAGTCATAGTTTGAGATGGGTTATAATTTGAGATGTGGTTGGGATCAGATATAGTTTGGATTTACTGTAAATATACAAAGAAAGAATCAAATAAATGAAATGAAATATTTCACATTATTCCCAAATGACATACCACTGTAACTTTCTGCATATCTAAAGGCTATCAAGCAATGATTTATTTCTTGCTACCCATACACCTTACTAGTAGTATGCCATAAGACTATTAATGAAATTATTTTAATTTCAGCTTGTTACAATGGTGTTGTGTCAGTGTCACATCTGTAGTGATTGCTTCCAGCAGCATTTTACATACTTGATAAAGAGTGATACAAATTGTGTAGTGAAATGCACATGCCCTGCTTGTGACAAACCAGATATTTCTGGTGGAGATAAAGGAGAAATTGAAACCTACTTTCAGTATACGGTGACAATGGTAAGTGTTCTTCATATTTGCTTTTATTGAATAACAGAATTGCTTTTACTGCTTTTGTCTAATTTCCGTCCATCTTCTCTCACTGATTGTTGTTTGTCAGTACCATCTCAATCCTTCTTTACAATTCAGTATATGATATTACTGTTAGCCATCTGACTTTCAATATTTTACATAGGCAGTTTAGTTTCAATGTATCAACTTTTTTATTGTTCCCTATTTCATTCTCCATTTTCTTGATCTGTACAGAAACACAGACAACATTTATTTGAAATATTTTTGGTTTTGATGCAAGATGTAAATATTATTCCAACAAAGAAATTTCTACCAAATTTGAATAGCCACAAATTCTGCATTCTTCAAAGATTTAAAAAATTCCAAGTCAAGGATAAAAATCAAGCTAAAAAGTCAAGGAAGAGATATGATGCGAACAGATTTATGTGAATAGAACATCAGTGGTTGAGCTAGGCTTAATCTGATTGGCTGCACCAATTCTTCTCAGCTGAACATGAATAAGAAATGTTTAACTGTTGACTAAATGTGCTGCACTAGAACTATTTCTTTATTGTGCTTTCTTGCATCTGACCTTGCACCTGTGCTTTTCCATTTTCCCCTCATCTTGGACATTGTTTTTGCAATTCACCTGCCATGATTGTCTTTTTTTCTTTACTCTATATTTGTTAATAGCTCCAGGCCTACCTAGAAAAAGATGTGTATAATCTTTTCCAAGATAAGTTGAGAGATTGGAATCTCATGAAGGATAAAGACTTTCGGTGGTGTGCTCATGTAAGTAAATCATCTGTTATCATCAGGGGCATAAATACCTAGGGGGGGGAAATCAGGTATCAGGTTGGTAAAACTTCAGGTTTAGAATACGAAACAAGACATTTCCAACTGACAAACCGATTGTGATTATTAGTTGGACATGAATAGTAGAGAACCAATGCTAATGTTCCATGACCAAATCATGGGGACAAAGGTTTGAAAGTGTTTTTGACATAACTAAAAGATACTGAACAAACTTTGCTTGGGCGACCCTATTTAATGTTCTGGGTATTTTGGTAGGGGTCAATTAAGGTCAAACAGCAGGTCAAAACTGAGAAATATCCCAATCCCTTCAATTTTACCAACTTTATTTTTTTTAAATTGCCAATTTTTTCTTGCAATTTAACCAGGAAGAAAACATACAACCAAGGGACATTCACGCATGTATCAATTTCCATTGGGAAATTTCCTTCTTTTTCAGACAATTTTCTTTGATTTGGGAGATTTTTTGTCAATTTTTTTTTTTTTTTTTTTTTGGAAATGTTGCCAAATTAATTCTGCCAAAATTTCCAATATTTTCAACAATTTTTAAGTTTGACCAATTTTATATCCGACTGGGAAGAAAGCTACCAAGGTGAAATATCATCAGGTATCAATTATTTTATGTCCAACCAGGAAGAAAGCTACCAAGGTGAAATACCATCAGGTATTAATTATCTTATATCCACCGAGAAAGAAAGCTACCAAGGTTAAATACCATCAGATATCAATTATCTTATATCCAATCAGGAAGAAAGCTATCAAGGTGAAAAACCATCAGGTATCAATTATTTTATATCCAACCAGGAAGAAAGCTACCAAGGTTAAATACCATCAGATATCAATTATCTTATATCCAATCAGGAAGAAAGCTATCAAGGTGAAAAACCATCAGGTATCAATTATTTTATATCCAACCAGGAAGAAAGCTACCAAGGTGAAATACCATCAGGTATCAATTATTTTATATCCCACCAGGAAGAAAGCTACCAAGATTAAATACCATCAGGTATCAATTATTTTATATCCAACCAGGAAGAAAGCTACCAATGTTAAACACCATCAGGTATCAATTATTTTATATCCAACCAGGTAGAAAGCTACCAAGGTGAAATACCATCAGGTATCAATTATTTTATATCCAACCAGGAAGAAAAATACCAAGGTGAAATACCTTCAGGTAACAATTATTTAAAATCCCACCAGGAAGAAAACTACCAAGGTGAAATACCATCAGGTATCAATTATTTTATATCCAACCAGGAAGAAAGCTACCAAGGTGAAATACCATCAGATATCAATTATTTTATATCCAACCAGGAAGAAAGCTACCAAGGTTAAATACCATCAGGTATCAATTATTTTATATCCAACCAGGAAGAAAGCTACCATGGTGAACTATCATCAGGTATCAATTATTTTATATCCAACCAGGAAGAAAGCTACCAAGGTTGAATACCATCAGGTATCAATTATTTTATATCCAACCAGGAAGAAAGCTACCATGGTGAACTATCATCAGGTATCAATTATTTTATATCCAACCAGGTAGAAAGCTACCAAGGTGAAATATCATCAGGTATCAATTATTTTATATCCAACCATGAAGGGAGCTACCAAGGTGAAATACCATCAGGTATCAATTATTTTATATCCAACCAGAAAGCTACCAAGGTGAAATACCATCAGGTATCAATTATTTTATATCCAACCAGAAAGAAAGCTACCAAGGTTAAATACCCTCAGGTATCAATTGTTTTATATCCAACCAGGAAGAAAGCTACCATGGTGAAATACCATCAGGTATCAATTATTTTATATCCAACCAGGAAGAAAGCTACCAAGGTGAAATACCATCAGGTATCAATTATTTTATATCCAACCAGGAAGAAAGCTACCATGGTGAAATACCATCAGATATCAATTATTTTATATCCAGCCAGGAAGAAAGCTACCAAGGTTAAATACCATCAGGTATCAATTATTTTATATCCAACCAGGAAGAAAGCTACCAAGGTTGAAATACCATCAGGTATCAATTATTTTATATCCAACCAGGAAGAAAGCTACCAAGGTGAAATACCATCAGGTATCAATTTCCCCCTGAGAATCTCCTTTGTTTTGGGGAACTTTCCTGCCTTTTGGTAGTCAAAAGTTTCAGGAATTTCCTTCATATTCTGACTTTATTGTCAATTTTCGGTGATTCTTCCTCAATTTTTAGGAAATCTTGCCAAATTCTTTAAAATGGTCAATAATTTGAACAGTTTTCCCTTAGTTTTACCAATTTTTTTCAATTTTATTTTTTCTTAATCAATTCTCAAATTTACCTACAAAACTGTGAAAACACAAAACCGGGAGATAAAAGATATGTTGATTTTAGGTCATCGGTAAATCTCATATTTTGCATCCCCCAGTCAAAATGTTTTACAAATGTGACTGTTTTTTACCAATTATGGTGAATAGTTTATATTGCATAACTGATGAATCACTGACTTTAAGTAGAAATGATCTCATCTGTTTTGAGATTTTTATCTTTCTTTTTCTGTAGGGATTAGGAAGCTAAGAAATTTATGCAGTATATTCTTTGTGTCACTTGAATGTTTTTATTAGGTGCAGCATATACTTGTATTCAAATGGGGGAAGCATATTCTAATATAACTTGTGGGTAGTTTGTACATGAAAGACGTTGGGTAATTACATTAAGCTTAAAATGCAAAAATAGGTGAGGTTTTAGGCATGCTGAAAAGTTTCTCTTTAAGCCTACCTGCACCTGACACAGAGTTAATCCTGAAAATTCAGGTATGACAATTACCAATTAACCCAACTTCCTGTTCAGTGTATTGTGTTTCCACTCCAAACAATGATTGTTTATTTGCCATTTTCATGCATTCCACAGCAAAGTAGCCCAAGGCTAATTGTGTGTATAAGATTACACAAAGTCAGAGCTGAATAATCAAGGCACTTTTGAGATTGAAATCACTCATCCGTGTTAGGTGTCTTAGTGGGAGAAGTCCTATTTTCAAACTGGGGATCAAAATAGCTGTGTATCATAATGCCCAAGGTAATAATGTGCATTACCTGTGAATGATTGACGGACCATTTCTCCTAAGGAAAGATATTGCTTCATGGGAGATCATTAGACCGCAGAATTTTATTGGGTGAAAAAGAGTACATGTATATAAGATATTAAAGGAATATTCCTATGGTTTTTTGTAAAATTGTAATTGAAAGAGCATACTTTTAGAGCCAATTTGGTACAAAAATCGGGTTGATATCATATTGCGTTCAGAAGATAAGGATTCTTTTAAAGATTACCCAATTGCATTTTAAAGTTTTGTACAGTATGATGAATTTGTGTTTGATGATGTCATAGAGACAATTCCATTGCAAATGTTTATGTATTTCTTTAAATGTTAATTGGTTGTTTCTGTATAATTAGAAACAATTTTCCAAAAGTTATTGAAGTAGGGTATACTTGGCAATGTATATAAATACCTTTTTTCATCAATTTATTTTTCTAGCAGGTTTTACTAATAGAAAAGAATGATAAATTGTAATGAAATACATAAACTTTGTGGGAGAATGTGTTGCTGTGATGTCATACTGAGCCTTTTCTTATTCGTTTATTGACATTTTTTGTGAACCTTAAAATTGGAAAATCTCCTGATAGGAAATAACATATCAACATGATTTTTGTACTAAAGTATTTCTAAAATTGTTCTCTTTCTTATGAAAGGTTACGAAAAAACATGGGATATCCTTTAAGGATGGGATTTTAGGATTTTTGTAGCAGAATATAGAGACAAGAGACCAAATTGTTATTTTATGCAACTTCATCTTTCATATAATGGCATGCCTGTTGATAGCATATTTATGGCAAACCAAAGGTGCTTTCACTGTTTCTTTTTCCATTAATATCTATTGATCAATTACTACAGAGCACCTCATGGAAAAATCTAGTGAAATATCAGATCCGAGTGTAAATTCTGTCTTTGCCAATCACAACCAGTCCATCTTCTCCATTTTCCTCTACAGTGTTGCTTTGGGTTCATAAATGAGAGAGTAAATAAGAAAATGAGATGTGAAAATTGCAACAGACATACCTGCTTTTACTGCAAGAAACAGGTTGGTGATGATAATATTCAAACTATGATTCTTAATTGCACTGATTGTTCAAGGTACATGGATAGATGCAGATTTATTTTCATCAAAAAGAGATTTACATGACTTGTCCTTCTCCTTCAAAATTTGTTCCAGCAAATCATAACCACAAACTTACTGTAGCAAATAATGAGACCACTTATCTTAATTAAAATAACCACTCAACCACACAATAAGGACTTCATCCATTGCTAATATGATACCCAACACCAACTTCCACAACACCTCAGGACCAACAGGAGAACGAATATATTGGAACCATTGATAAGGGAAATTTGATTCAAATTACTTGTGATTTTCAGAGTGTAAAAAATAAAGAGGAAAAGTCTGACCCGATCTGCTTATTTATCAGGTTGGGTCTAACTGGTGGAAACTTTAAGGAGCAGAACAGCCAATAAAATCCTTAACAAAAAAGTTTTATAATTTTGGAAAAAACACTTGTAGTTCCAAATGTAGTTTCACATGAAACTCAAGTTGTAGCTCCTTTTTTAAAGAACTTATTTGGTCTTGTAGTACAAATTGAAAATTCATAATTTTGAATTGAATATACAACATACAGCAATGGAAACCCAGTGTAATTATTAAGTTTAATTTTTAGCATGCAGTTCATGTTTATTGGACTGATCTGACCTCTCAGGCACAATTTGACCTTTGTTGTCGTGGTGCTGTTAAGACCTCATCAAACAAACAAACAAACAATCACCCTTCTCGGTCAATTCATGCAGAAACATCATTGTAGATGATGCCTCCTCACATAGCGTGTATTTCACCAGTTAATAGCTCCATGATTTCACTAAGATTATTGTCCCTTGTAATGTAATAAATAGGTATATCTCTACCGTCATCTGTCCACACATGCATTTATTGTTGACTTGGTGCAAACAATAAACTCTGGCCCTTGGATTTGATAGGTAAAAAGCCCTTATATAATTTGTGAAGAAAAGTGTATCAAACAATGTTAAACCCTTTCTTATACTTGATTCTTTTGTCCAAGCCACTTTGTTTAAGTCTTGAGTTCCAAGTTCTGTAATTTCATCTCAAGAGTTTGAGCCATGGCATGCAACTTCAATGCAAGTCTCTGACTCAGGTAATTCATTTCTGCATGCTTGCAAAAACATACTTGCGACCTACAAAGAGTGATTTCATTTTTCAAAATTCATTCTTAGTGGTAATTGTCATTAGCTCAGAAGAATTTAGCTCAAAATTCATTCTTTTAAAGTATTTTTGTTTTACCATAAAGTGGATGGATCAGCACAAGGATCTCACTTGTGAACAGTTCAGTGACTGGATGGAGGCCAACGATCCTGACATGCAGAAGAAAGGATTGACAGCTCACCTGCAACAAAACGGCATTGGTAGGAGGAAAATATATTATCTTACCCTCCATGCCATAAATATGCAATCTGGTCCAATGACTTGATTCTAACGCACTTCTAACTGACCTTAAAAACATGCTTAACAGCCCAGCCCTTACCTCCAAAATACCTCTACGATCCCTCACTTTTCAGCGCGTTGTTGTCACATCGCTGGAACTGGCTGAGAAATTTCTTTTAATTTTCGCCTTTTTCTAACAAAATTCATCCTTGCAGCTCCTACCATGCAGGTTTTAATGCTGTTTGGCATTTCCTTCTAGCCTTTTCAAATTACTTAAGGTAAGACTAGGTGGCCATGGGACCGGGATATTTTCGGTCCCGACTCACAGGACTTTCCCCATTCAGCTTACACTTAAATTAGAGTGTTATTGCTTCCATCCGTACAAAACAGATTTTTAGTATGAGAGAGCCCCACTCTCGTAGCGGGTATTTAAGTCCCTAGAGCACCTGGTGTGCTTGTTTAGAGGACCCCATTTTCCTGGGTCAATGTGTTTTGCACCCTAGGCCCCCGGTCTACCACGAGGATAGCCTAGCGTTATACAGTGAATATGTATTAACATGTTAGGATGTCTTCAGTGCAGGTTCTTGTATGTATTAGGCCAACTTCTCGTTTCGATGTTGGCGCATGCGTAAGATGTCGATGTCACCACATGATGAGTGAGGAGTTAGCTTCAACCAGCTTCAAGGAGCTACAGTTATTACAAGAGAGCCTATATATCATTTAACGTTACCATACAGAGCATGAGTTCATAACTTTTGCATATAATTGTGACAAAGTTTTTAATTTATGGACTCGATTAAGGGGGTGCTGGAGAGACCATGAGGGGGTCTCCCTTGCGCCCTTCTTTCTGAAAGAATTCATCATTTCTTTTGATCTCTACAGACACCAAGATCACAGTGGTTTGTGTTTCTACGCTACCCCTGTGCATTTAAAGATTTAACATTTTGTGCATTTTCTCGGGTTTTAAAATTTTCAGATAAAAGTCATATCTGTTTTGTTTTTTTGGTGTACTAAACTGCTGTGGCTTGTCTCATACCATGTTTGACGTCTTCTACAGTCATGTCCCGCCTGCATGAGGGTCGTAAGTACATCTCCCGCAGGCGAACTTTGGTGTAACTATATATTTATATATACATATATTTATTTTCAGATGCCTAGAGGCGTTTCACGTTAAATATATCATATCAAAATAGTCGAAAGTTTTCTGCTTACTCCACGACCCATGGCTTGACGATACTAAGCCGCGGAGGTCTGAGGCAGTAGTCTACTTTGTTAACTTATACTGACTTACCCCTTGGGCCCCCCGACTTGACGCTACTGAGTTGGCAGGGCCGCAGGCAGAGGTCTGTCGGATGTAAGTTATTTCTGAAACTATATTGATTAGCTAACTTAGAATAAACCATGCAATACTAGTGCCCACATCTCGACGATACTGAGCTGATGGGACGCAGGTAGTAGTGGGTAACTCCTTATTACACCACTGTGGACCATGGTTCAGTGTAGGAATCGGTAGGGTAGGGCCACAAAGGGCGGCGTCTTAAGGAAGCTACAAGTAATTTCACGGCTCGCTGTAGAACCACTAGATTACTTCCAAGGGGTAAATAAGCCACATAATATTAGTGCCCACCTCTCGACGATACTGAGTCAGTGGGTTGCAGGTAGTGGTGGGTGACTCCTTATTGCACCGCTGTGGACCATAGTTCCGTGTAGGGCCACAAAGGAGTGATTTACAAGTAATTTTACTTCCACGGGTCCATACGGCTCCGGTGAACAGGGCTCCAGTGAATGGAGCTCCGGTAAACGGGGCTCTGGTGAACAGGGCTCCGGTGGACTGGGCTCCAGTGAACGGGGCTCTGGTGTATAGTATACACCGCACATTAACACTATATCAGAATGGTTGTAACTTCTTTACGTTAACGACCCGTATAGTATACAACGTATGTTTATAAGATATTAAAACACCTTAACTAAGTTCATAACCGGACAGGCCGTAGCCAACAGCCCCATGCTTCCAGGGTTGCAAGAACCTATTTAATGTAATGCCCCGTATTGCTTACGGTGCATGTTATAACATCATATCGATTATTTTTTTCAGGCAAATGGACTTTCATTAGTTAATGGCCTGTTCTGTGTAAGGTACTAGTTATCTCCAGGGCCGTAGCCAACAGCTTACGGCTCCGCGGTCTTGCAACCCATAACCATCTATGGCTTAAAGCCTTACGTGGTTGAAAGCCCTTTTAGTATGAGGTTTACATTAATTAGGGCTAATAGTACCAGTTATACCCACAACGTTGTGTTGTCTTTACTTTTTCAACCACGCAGGTCTCTACGACCAGCCGGGTTTACTCATCGGCTTAAATCAGTAAATGACCCATTTTTCATACGCCGTTACTCCAACACTAGACTTTAACAGCGTGTGGTGACAGGTGCAGTTATCCTGCCACGTTGCTCCTCAGTAATCGCCTAGGGTCTCAGCAATGTATTTGTATGCTGACACTATATGAAGACAACAGTCTCCTTATGCTCTTCACAGCGGTAACCATGGGTTCCACAGTTCCGCTGTTGTAAGAGCTTTCCAGAGTTAATGGCTCGTAGAGCATATGATGTACGTTAACCCTAAGGTAAAAATAGCTATTTGGAGCTAATGGCCCAAAAAAAATTCCCCAATTTTCAGAGCACTTTACTGGTAAATTGGACAACCTAAGCAAGGCATCTAGCATAGCCAGGTGAACCCCGGATGCACCCAGGTGTTGCATTGGCAAGAGTTCGGTTAACTCCGCCCAGGGTGTACCCGCGAGTCGTGCTATGACAGCTAACCATGTGATCCCCTGCAGATTTGCACACTATACAATGACTAAGACGTAGTGGCGTGACAAGACCACGCGTGGCTTGAGCGGCACTTAGACAAAGTCACTATGAGAGCAGGGAAGGGAGGCCCCATTTGACGGTCCTCTTCCCCCTCCCCCCGCCTTCTCATCCACCACGCTCAACAGCACTCCACTTGCGGGTTTTGCCAACTACTATCCCCTAGTCCTCTCCACAATGGAGCAGGTCCCACAGTAGGGTTCGAGAAAGAAGCAGGAAGCGCTAATGGATAGGACAGTTTCTTTCCTTCCCTTACTTCCTTCCTACCTGAGCCCAGGCATGGACATAGAAAGAAAAATAGAGTTAATCCATGGTAAGATGTTTCCTACCTTCATGGACTCCTTAATATCCAGGCTTCTGTCTTGTGTCGCACAGGCCATGAAGGAGAGGCTGCTGCCTCTCACGCACCACCGGCCAGCAGCGACCAATGTGTACTTCCAACACTTTTCGAGTCGCAAGGAGGACATCTTTGAAATCTACCCCTCGGGCTGAAGATGGTGTTATGGAGACCTCGACTATCCTGCACATTACACAAGGCCATGTGCGGCCGATAGAGGATAGAGTGTTAGCCATGAGGGTGATAGCAGATTTTCTACTCTCACAGTGAACGTTTCTGAAGAGACACTGGCTGATGCTCATAGACCACTCAGCCTGTTGGGTGGACGTAGTCCCCATGTGCAGGTTTCATATGAGCGACCAATGTCCCCTTCTGCTAGACCTTCTGCAGTCCCTTCCAGGACACATCAGTACTCCCGCTCTACACTTTCAGATGGTGGCCACCCACATTTAGTGTTGGTGCAGCCTCTCTGACCTGTCGTGAGGAGCAAAATTTCTACTCGTCAGACCTTCACCATCAGTGGTGACAGATGCATCTTGGACGGGGTGGGGAGCACATTTAACGTGGTACCCAATCGCAGGAACTTGGGCAGGTACTTGGCATATACTTAAACCACAAGTGCGGAGCAAAACAATTCAGATACGCACCGACTTTGCACCACTGATGTGGTCTCTCTCTCCCTTTCAGACAGGGAGGAACAAGAGTCCAGGAGTTTCTGGAATCCTTCCTCCCCTCCCTTCTGTCCACCTGGGCCTCTCCACTCAACGCAAAACTCAAACCCACCCTAACCTCATCAATCTCCACAACCAAATCAAAGACCAACTCTCAAATTACACCTGCATCTATACTGGTGGCTCCAAGGAAGGCAACAAGACAGCTGCTGCTGCCGTCATCCAAGACATCACCCTCAGTAGCAGACTTCCCGACTACTCATCCATCTTTTCAGCCGAGGCTAAGGCCATTCTCCTCGCCCTCAACTTTATTTGGTACTCTCCGCTCAGCCACTTTGCCATTTTCTTCGACTCAAAGGCTGTCCTTACTTCTTTACTCAATCTTAAATGGGATAACCTCACATGCCACCTCCTCCTCCAGAAACTCCTTTCTCCCACCCTCTGCACGAAAAGTGTTTTGCTGATGCAGCCACCAAGCTTGCCCTCAACCTCCTCCCTACCCCTTTCCCCAAAACCCTCTCTGACATTAAACCGCTTATCGCTTCCCTTGTTCGTGACCGCTGGCAGACCTCATGGAAGTCCCAAATTGATAACAAACTCCATGTCATCCAGCCCACAATTCCGATCAAATCCACCATCAACAACCTCTTTCGTATCGACAACGTTCATATTACCTGTCTTAGAATTGGTCACACCCACCTCACTCACTCCCACCTTCTTATTGGCTCCCCCAACCCCTCTGCAACAATTGCTACTGCACCCTCACAATCCATCACGTTCTCCTTGCTTGCCCCCTGTACAACCTTCCCAAAGCTTTCCTCGCTCCCCACAACTCAATTGCTGAGTTCTTCCAGGAAAATCCTCTGGATAAAATTATCTCCTTCCTTCATCATGCTTCCCTCTACAACCATATTTAATTCTCCTCTTCCACCCCCTCTCTACTTTGTTTTTGTTTCAACCATGCACCTCCCCTCTCGATCACAGCTTTCTGACCTTTTGTTCTTGAATTTCTCTCATTCTCCCCCTGTTTCCTTTCCTTCCTACCTCTAGAATGATCTGATCTCTCAGGCACAGTTTGACCCTCGTTGTCCTGGTGCCGTTAAGCCCTCATCAAACAAACAAACAAACTCTCGTCTCGGTGTAAGATGAAGTAGGTCAGCCTTCAGGCCGTTCACCTTTCGGGCTATGGTGGGCTATCCATCTCAGTGGAACTCCCACAGGATGGGCTTGCTTACTACAGGTGACCAGCGCATTCTGGACAACATTTGGCCTTCTGGACGTAGGTCTGTCTGCGCCCGTGGATGATCACAAGCTACCGATTCTCTGCATCCCGAATCCTGACTTGCAGATTTTTGGAGTCGTCACATTCACAATCACAGGGACTCACTGCGTGGGTTACGCCTTTTCCGCCCTTCGCGTTGGTACCAAGGGTACTTAGCAGAGCGATGTACGACTGGTAGCGTCTATTTGGGCAGGCCGACTGCAGTTCCCTCAGCTGCTCAAACTCTTTGAAGGCTTCTTGTCAGAGACAACGTGGCATAGCAAGGCTTTTCTGAGAAGTCGATGACACCCCCCTCTCCTTGTTTTGGAGAGGTCTTCTCCCAGACTCTGATCAGTCACGGTCAAGGGCTCTAGGATAGTTGTTGCAGCCATCCACCAAGGCTTTCTAGTTGGGCGACGGTCACAGCCTCGCAACCACTGAGTAAATTAGCCAAAAAGAATCATCTTAAAAGACCTTCAAAGATTTTTACATCCCTGTGGGTCATGCAAGTTGTCTTAGGCACACTGATGGAAGCTCTGCTTGAGCCACCTCCATGTACTGACTTAGGGAGGTGACGCTTAAAAGAGTTGTCTGCTTTCCGCGGCCTTTACTAAGCGCAGAGGTGCTTTCGTGCTCTTCCTCCAAAAAAAGGTCATTTTCATCTTTCACCCGGAGCAGGTACTCATACTGCCGCTTTCCGCACCTTCAGACCCACCAGAAAACAGAGTATGATGTCCCGTCTGTCTGGCATCTTTAGAATTGCTTCATAAGTATGCAGCCAATGCTCGGCGTTACAAAAGCGTTCTTTGTTTCATTACGGAGATCTTATCGGATGGTGTCGTGAGACACTATCTTACGAGGAATCGTCCAAAGCAATCTCTTAAAATGGTCGTCGCTGTTCATGGAATTGCCAGGGTATGCACTTGGGTTAGAGGCATAGACCCTTTCATGGGATAATTAGTGCAGCCGTTTGGAAAACGCATGTCCTATTTATTCCCCTGTATTTGCTTGACCTACTTTATGACGTTCGTGTTACCCCGCTAACTTTTGCTTTAGCCAGGTTGCGTGCTAGAGAATTTTTTCCTAGGTTCAGGAATTCTCAATTCTGATTAGCTAACACACACTTATTCCCAATCGTGTATTTACTAACCGGTTCCATCTCGTGGACGAACCCGGTGAGTTTTGTTGCATTATTTTAGTTCAGACACTACTATGATGTTTATATTGTCTGAATGCTCTCTCCATTGGCCATTGGCATGTTTTCTGAGTTTTTAACTCAGATTCATGCAGCGTTTGTCTCAGTTACTGATAATGGGTAGTAAGCTGATTGTTTTGACTGCAACTAGGAGTGATTTACTATAGTTTGGTAATTCCTATTCAGAGGTTTTTCGTCCTTAAGAGGATAAGGAATCTAATCCTTTAAGTGGATCAAACTATTGCGAGTATTAGGACCAGCCTTTTGAAAATTGGGCTACAACCTGAACTCCCTTCCATTCCTGGGTTGCAATCTGATTGCATATTTATAGCATGGAAGGTAAGATATAACTTGAAGTATATTTACCCCGCTAACCATTGCAGGGAAATTTATGAGAGTTATACTTCCCTTCCATGCATCTCGGCCCTCCTCCCCTCTCGATCAGGCCTTGGTGGACTGTTAAGTGAGGATGTTAGAGGAATTATGGTGGTTAGGGCTGGGCTAGTAAGTATGTTTTTCAAGTCGGTTGGAGTGCATTTGAATCAGGTCATTAGACCAGATTGCATATTTATAGCCTGGAAGGTATTAAGTTTAAATCTCGTAAATATCCGCTACACTTAGCAGGGTAAATTTATACCTTAAATGTTTTATCATGTGTTTTTGGTTAGGTGCAATGGCTCAGTGGTTAAGGATTTTTGCTCATATATGCGAAAGGTACACAGTTGGATTCCTGCCACAACGCTGCATTGTGTCCTTAATCAAGCAAGGCTTTTTACTTGCTCCAGTCCACTAAGCTGTAAAATGAGTATCAGCATTTTTGGTTCTGATGCGATAGCATAAGGAACCTATGTAGGTGTGGGTGTGTGTGTATGTACAGTCTGTGTGTATGTATGTGTGTGTACGTATGTATGTATGTATGTATATTTATGTGTGTATGTGCCTGTGACAGAAACTTGTAAACACAATATCTCAAGAACTGTCTGGTGGATTTATGTCATACTTGGTATATGGACGTGTTGCGGTCTGTACATGATCGCTAATGTTTTTTGTGTTGATATGTTGGATATTATTTAGTGGGTGGGGCTAAATGTAAAATTCTGTTAACAAGCTTGTAAACACGATATCTCAAGAAGCGTGTGGTGGATTTATGTCATTAAGAATTTTTGGCCCTTAGACCTCTCCAACCCGACACCCCCGATTTTCTCAAAATCAGGGGTAATCCACACCATTCAACCCGAGAGACTTCACAATTCAGTGACTAGCATCCAGCTATTGTTACACCATACACAACACAGGGGTAATCTATACCTTCTTATCTAATAAGATCTTCATAGTCTATTCACAGTTCACTTGTTAGCAACTAGCTACTGTTACACTGGTACACAATAGGTCATTTATCTTGGATTCAAGCTACATAACTGCTGTTCAGTGATAAGAATCAGATTAGTCCTTGGCAGAGCCTTAATAAAAATATACATTATATGCTTGGGAGGACTTTGTGCAAAACCCATGAATGATTGATGGACCATTCTTCATAAGGATGGTTATTTCATCATGTCATACTTAGTTTATGGATGTGTTGTCATCTGTACATGATCTTATTAATTTTGGTGTTAATGTTATAAATAATAATTAGTAGGGGCTTAATGTAAAATCATGTTAACAAGCTTGTAAACACGATATTTCAAGAACTGAGGGTGGATTTATGTCATACGTGGTATATGGATGTGCTCTTGTTTGTAGATGAGCCCTGCTGATTTTGGTACTGATGTCATGAATATTAATTAGTAGGCGGGGCTAAATATACAATTTTATTAACAAGCTTGTAAACACTATATCTCAAGATCATTAAGGTGGATTTATGCCATACTTGGTATATGGGTGTGTTGTGGTCTGCAGATGATCCATATTGTTTTTGGTGCTAATGTCATAAATATTAATGAGAAGGCGGGACTATGAAATTCTGTTAATGCTTATATTTCCACAAACCCATGTCAAGATTTAAATCAAATTTGGTATGATGCTGTTGATATAAAAAGCGAGGATGATACAGGATCCTATAGAATGTTGAGTTGTTGACTTCATCATTATTTATGTCAGGCAGAGCCAAATACTCTTTTTCATTGGTTGTTGTGATTGCAGATTATACCTTGAGGCAAAAATCTTAACACTTAAACAAGCAACAAAATATCCACAAATTACATGTTCCAGTATAATAAATAAACTAAACGTGTAAGAACACAACATTTAAAGTTATACGATAAAAACTTAATTGCTTTTAATCCAAAGTTAGCATTGAAACCACATGGAATCTCTTCCTCTGGTTTACCTAAAATGTTTATCATGTGCTTTTATAGAATAAAAGTTTGTTTTTGAGAGAACCGCAGTAGTCAAATAGTAAGCTTTTAGTTTTTTTTTTGTGCAAAGTTTGCAACTATTTAGGAGTAAAAATCCCATCTTGTTCTGGGAGATTGCTAGTGTGAAGCATGCTCAGGAAAGCATTTACTTAGTATTGAACTCAAAACTCGGCTGGAGAGATAAAATTACTCATATATTCAATATTACAGAACAACGAATTGCATGTTAATATTACAACAGGTACAAGGGGTCAGCTTGAATGTCACTAAGGGTATACAAAGAGGGCTTTAACTGTCAAATACTGTGCTGTAATCCCCGAAATTGATGGGATCTTTAGACCCACATTACACTATCCAAGCCCTGTAACCATGGACAAAATTCTTGGCCCTTTTTTTGTCTCGCCTGCAATGCAGAAAGGGACATAGTAATCAGTCTGCCTGCAATGCAGAAAGTGACATAGCTATCAGTCTGCCTGCAATGCAGAAAGGGACATAGTTATCAGTCTGCCTGCAATGCAGAAAGGGACATAGTTACCAGTCTGCCTGCATTGCAGAAAGGGACATAGTTATCAGTCTGCCTGCAATGCAGAAAGGGACATAGTTATCAGTCTGCCTGCAATGCAGAAAGGGACATAGTAATCAGTCTGCCTGCAATGCAGAAAGTGACATAGTTATCAGTCTGCCTGCAATGCAGAAAGGGACATAGTAATCAGTCTGCCTGCAATGCAGAAAGTGACATAGTTATCAGTCTGCCTGCAATGCAGAAAGGGACATAGTTATCAGTCTGCCTGCAATGCAGAAAGAGACATAGTAATCAGTCTGCCTGCATGCAGAAAGTGACATAGTAATCAGTCTGCCTGCAATGCAGAAAGGGACATAGTTATCAGTCTGTCATTGTCAGCGTTGGTGGAATGTTGCTGGTATTTTTGAGTTTCTCACAACATAAGAAGATTAAGTCTCAATACCAATTTATATCGCATGTGAAAGAAAATGGGAAGAATGGAAGTTTGCCTCAAAAGAATTGATTCCTGGTCTGAATAGTAGTTAATGTAAAGCAAAAGTACCTGGCTTGAAAAGAAAATAAACAATTAGGATATATAGTAACACAACCTCTAAGGATAAAATAATGTGAAGAAACTTCAGATGTAATTAGGCCAGACCCAGAACCCTGTTTACAACATCAATAGGTACCCCAATTTCTCCACCCTCTTTGATAGGACTAAAACCATATCCCCTCCCTTCAGCTTACGCATCAAATCAGACCTTCTCCATCTCAGCATCAATCCCACCACTCTCAGCACTTTCCCCTGGCCCACTTTTCCTCCCTGGGCCACCCCCTCCCTACTATCCACCTGGACCTCTCCACTCATCACAAAACCCAAACCCACCCTAACCTCTTCATCAACCTCCACAACCAAATCAAAGACCAATTTTCAAACTACACCTCCGTTTATACTGATGGCTCCAAGGAAGGCGACAAGACAGCTGCTGCTGCCGTCATCCAAGACATCACCCTCAGTAGCAGGCTTCCCGGGTACTCATCCATCTTCTCGGCCGAGGCCAAAGCCATCCTCACCCTCAACTTTATTGAATACTCTCCGCTCAGCCACTTTGCCATCTTCTCTGACTCCAAGGCTGTCCTTACTTCATTACTCAATGTTAAATGAGATAATCCCACATCTTACCTCATCCTCCGTAAACTCCTACCCCCCTTCCCCCTCCCCCTTCTGTAGGAAACATATTCTTTTCTTCTGGATACCCAGCCATCTTGGCTACCCTGGCAATGACAGGGCTGATGCAGCTGCTAAGCTTGCCCTCACCCTTCCCCCTACCCCTTTTCCCAAAACCCTATCTGACATCAAACCGCTTATCACTTCCCTTGTTCGTGGCCACTGGCAAACCTCATGGGACTCCCAAATTGATAACAAACTCCACGTCATCCAACCCACCATTCCGATCAAACCCACTACTCACAACCTATCCCGTGTTGACAGCGTCCACATTACCCGCCTTAAAATAGGTCTCACCCACCTCACTCACTCCACCTTACTGGCTCCCCCCACCTGTCTGCAACAATTGCCATTGCACCCTCACAGTCCATCACATTCTCCTTGCTTGCCCCCTGTACAACCTTCCCAGAGCTTCCCTCGCTGCCCACAAGTCAGTAGCCGAGTTCCCCCCAAAAAAACCTCAGGATAAAATGATCTCCTTCCTTCATCATGCTTCCCTCTTCAACCATATTTAGTCCTCCTTCCCACCTCCTCTCTCTCTACATTATTTTTCCACCCATACACCTCTCTCAATCCCAGCTTTCTGGCTTTTAATTCTTGTGTTTCTCTCAATCTCCCCCTGTTCTCTCTCCTTCCTACCTCTGGAATGATCTAACCTCTCAAGCACAATTTGACTCTTGCTGTTGTGGTGCCGTTTAACTGTTATCAAACAAACCAACTAGTAAATTTCTAGTTACTATCCCCTTCTATCCTGTTTTAAGGTTTTGGGAGAGCAAAATGTGTCTGCAACTTTCGCATTGACTTTCAACATACAGTAAAGTAAAAGGGCCAGTTACTTTTGCCTAGGATTGGCTGAGATTATGAATGCACATGATTAACAGTACTTACAGACGTTATCAATCATGCAAGTTGTTTGTACTGAATGATATAATTTTTGGGAAATTGCTGGAAATGATCAAATGAATAATTTAAGATAAAGATAGTAATTAATTTGATATTCCTGTAGATTGTCCAAACTGCAAATTCCGATACGAACTGGCTAAAGGAGGATGCATGCATTTTAAATGTACCCAGTGCAAATTTGAGTTCTGTTGTGGCTGCAGTGCTGCTTTTAAAATTGGAGGGGTGAGTGTACATTATGAATTCATTTTTTTAGTTTTTTTTTTAGAGCCTGTCTTTTTTTTAAGAGCCAGTGTTTTTACCATCACTTTCCACATTCTCAAGAACCATGGGAGACAGGGTATGGTGCCCAGTTAGGTTTCTCAAGAATGATATCAAATATGTACTCATAGTTGCTCTTCGGCGAAGAGAAACACATTGTTTGCCTCATTACAATGACCTCATCTATAAATCTGAAAAAGGATACAAAATAGTGTTCTTAGTAAGCCAATGAAAAAATCCCCCCTTGTCACCTCCCCCTGGTAGCTGTGCCTCTGAGAATTGCATGTAGGATTTGTCTTATGTTATATTTTGTGGAATTTTCTAATTGAATGAGGCCTTTAGGTTAAATTTCTGAATTCTGGATAAAGTTTTTCTTCTTCCTTTTAATGTCTTCAGTATTGTAAGAAGTTCAATTCTTGTGGCACTAAAGGTTTGCATGCTCATCATCCAAGAGATTGTTTGTTTCATTTGAGGGACTACAGCATTCAAGAATTACAACAGCTTCTGCAAGTAAGTCACTTTGTTTAAACCAACTGAAGCTTTTTGTGTTTTGGACCATCTTACGTTATTTTGTAGAGATAATTGCTTCACATTGTAGGCCAACCTGTTGCTATTTGGCATTGTTTTCTTCTTTTGCATGAAGTGAGGGTACATGACTGTTAATATCCCCCTCACCAACAAGGTTGTCTTGATGAGTGGGGCTCATGGTTGGGGAATAGATGGTCTTACAACCCACCACTGCGAATGACAAGTATCCCATCAATGCTAAGTAGACCCTCATATGTGTTGTCAATACTGTCTGTAAAAGTGTAATTGATGTGTCGTAAAAAATGTAATGGCATGTCTGCTTGATATCAATTATCACACAGGCCAATGGTCAGACTTACACCGCAAATGCCAGAGTGGTGGATGACCATGTTTGCCAAGTGAAAGAACAGAGAGAAACACCAGACGGCCTTATAGATGCCCGATGTGGAAGGGCCACAGCTCAGAACACTGGGCTTTGCAAGTTAGTATCATCTTTTAAATGTTCATTTCTTACTTTTCCTTCCTTATGTATGGATAAGGATATATTTGCATGAATTTTGGATATTTACAGATAGGAGTTTTAATTGTGAGATTCAGATTTGAAACAATTTTATCAGGAATTTGATGAGCCATCAAGGCCAGTGCTTATCACTGGTTTCCTTGGCATAAGTAGATGATAGCATGTACATGACTCCCCCCTGGACAGGACTCTCCAGCAGTGCTTGTACTTATTTCACATCTGAGTAGACTGGAGGAAGTAGAGTAAAGTGTCTTGCTCAAGGACACAATGCAGTGCTTGCAACAAGAGTCGAGTCCCTTGTGTGTCTTGGCAGGACTTCCTTATGGAGTATTGAGGCCAAGCTATAGCAGATGCTGGCTACAGCAACTGTCAGTCTCGTGTGCTACACACAAAGCTTCACGTCCATGATTTGGGATTTCACATGGGAATCTACGACCACAATAACATCCCCATTCCTCACTCAGACTTTCACCTTGATATTGCTTGTTTTCTAAAGGAATGTTGACAAAGCTTAGACTTGGAACCTAGAGACCTCCACCTTGTATGGAGGACGTTATCATCATTCCTTCACGCCATGGCTACACTAACTTATAGTACCTATCTCTCCCAAACTCTTCTGTCGCACTTGTAATATTGAACTCTCTTTCATCATATTTCTAACCTTCCCTCTAAATATACTATTCAGGAATCTCTTCCTTCTATGATTCCATCTTTCTCTATTATAATTAACTTCTCTTGAGTTACAAAATAAGCCACACCCACCAGCAATGCGGTAACTAGATCCTCAAATCCGCAATTGTGCATTACCAATGCATTGACATTTAGATCTTCGCAATGCCTGCCGCAAGCTTTGATTCATTTATGGCACTTTGCTGGATCTTTCAAGTTTTTAGCAAAAGGGATAAACAAAATTCACTTTGCTAACTGTTCTGGGTAACAGCAATCAGATTTACAAAGCCAGTAAGCACAATTTTTGTTCACCATTTGCCATCACTCAGTCTGTGTGCAGAAATTTGTTTTGTACAGTAAATTGCTTTGACTACATAAGCGCGCACTGGTAGTCATAGTTGTACTGTACCGGTACAGTGTAGGATGTCTGCCCCACCTAGTTACACAGATTTTGTTGCTATAGGCAAATTCATGCGGTGATTGCTTGAAAAAGCTGTCAATCATCAAATCAGACAGGTTAATTAGTTTCATCCTTAACTGCAATATATTCCACAAGATTTTATTAGGATTACCTTTTTGCTTTCTCATTCCCTTACTCCTCCATATCTCTCTCCTATACCTCAGTTGGCCTTCATACTTAAACTGTCTATCCCTTTCTTATAGTACTCTGATTTGTTTTATTTCCTTGGTTCGGCTCATTTGACTCAAATTGTTGCTGTGCCATATATCCTCAAAAACAAATATGATGACAACCCAGATTTTTTTGATTGGTTGTTTAACAGAAAGTGGGACTTAATGAGAGTATACTTTGTCTATATCATTATGTAGGGGCAGGATTTGCCTTTGGAAAGTGGGACAACTTGGGGCACAGGTGTTTCTAGTGTTATGGCAATCTATATATCTAATACATATATAAAAAAAAAGGTAGGTCACTTTCTAATGCGACTTTTGAACTGTATAAGAAAATTCCTTTTTTTGACCACTACAAATCTTAACTACATTTTTAACTCAATTCACATTTGCTGGAAACTCCCTTCTTCGTTTATAAGCCACAGTATTTTTTTTTTCTTTTTCTGATGAGATAAACAAACGCTGAATTTTCTACCGACATTACAGTTATAACAGTGTAAAAGCCCAACAATTTGCTGCAAACCAATTGAAGTGCTGCTTCTTCATGACGTCATCACAACGTTTCTTTAACTTTGCAGCAAATTTTTGGGCATTTACACTGTCATGACTGTAATGTCGGTAGAAAATCCAGCGTTTGTACATCTCATCAAAAAAAGAGAACAAATACTGTGGCTAAATGAAGAAGGAAGTCTCCAGCAAATGCGAGTTGAGTCAAAAAATGTAATTAAAATTCACTAGTAGTCAAAAAAAGGAATTTTCATATATGGTTCGAAAGTCGCGGTAGTAGGTGATGTACCTTTTTATATACATGTATTAAGTATATAGGTTGCCATAACGCTAGGAACACCTGTGGCTTGGAGAGGGTGTGAAGCAACAAAATCAAGCTAATATACAACCAGTAATATTCACCATAAAAAATATGAGAAAATAAATTGTAGATGCCCCTCATTCCAACTGATTTATATGTATAATGACAAAGACTTGAACTTTCCTGTGGCATCTATGATGGATTTTTCTCTGCATGCTGTGTAAATACCATTACTACAATTTATCCAAATATCCCCTGTGCAGCAAGCGGGTTTCAGAAAGCCCAATCTTCCTGCATGTCAAAAACCACAACCATTTGTGTAATACTAGCCCTGTCTGAACTTTCCGCTCCAATGATTCAATGAAAGGATCTATTGTTAACCAGCAAATGCAGTGTATTTGCTTGCCTTTATAGTAGTTGATGGTGGTGAAGCAGAAAGCTTACTAAGCAACAATAGTTGGCTGCCTAAAGCATTTAGAGCTAAGTGATTTGTCTGGAAAGAGCATGCATCACTAACTTTAGTTGACATTTTTTAAAGAAATATTTTCAGCACAGGGCCTAACGGCCTTTACTCCTTCATGGTTGCACCCTTACTACCATTTATTTATTAATAAGAAAAGCAAATACCTTAATAATCAATACCAACAAGTATTGCAGGACTTATTTTCTTTACACACTTCTGTTCCATTCATCTTTCTTAGAACTCACTACATTGAGTATTTAGTGGGATTGGTCAACAAGCACTGCATCGATCCATTGCAAATATTCCCAGCAGAGAGAATTCATGCGGTTTTGGGAAGGAGTGAGGTTCAATACAGGAAAATCAATCAAGGAGAGAGCCCGGCCGCATATAGAACCTTCCTAACAAAGGTACAAATATTATGTCAAATATCATGCAGGAGAGACATGCGTTGCTTCCCTATACACTATCATGCAGGAGAGACATGCATTGCTTCCCTATACACTATCATGCAGGAAAGACATGCGTTGCTTCCCTATACACTATCATGCAGGAGAGACATGCATTGCTTCCCTATACACTATCATGCAGGAGAGACATGCGTTGCTTCCCTATACACTATCATGCAGGAGAGACATGCATTGCTTCCCTATACACTATCATGCAGGAGAGACATGCGTTGCAGGAGAGACATTGCTTCCTATACACTATCATGCAGGAGAGACATGCATTGCTTCCCATATACACTATCATGCAGGAAAGACATATCATGCAGGAGAGACATGCATTGCTTCCCTATACACTATCATGCAGGAGAGACATGCGTTGCTTCCCTATACACTATCATGCAGGAGAGACATGCATTGCTTCCCTAAATACTATCATGCAGGAGAGACATGCGTTGCTTCCCTATATACTCCTATAAACTCCTTCCCTTATTATTTAGGGAATCAGTTTAAGCTTTTTACGAAGTGGAAAATTAATAAAATAAATGACATGATTCTAATTTTCTGTTTTTATTTCCTATATTCAGTTAAAAAGTAATTATTAAGTATCATGTCCACTTTTATTTTCCTGATATGTTTTCAGCTATTTTATGTGATAAAATATTTCATGATTAATAGTGAAAAGGTGAAAAGTAATTTATTGAAAAATTTACAATGCTTTGTTTTCATTGCAGGTTGTTCAGGAAAATCTACCTTTGGAAAAGAAACCACCCAAAAAGAGAAAATAATAGCTCCCAGAAGTTGATCTTTGTGGAAAAGATTTCTTCTAAGGCTTGTTTCAACGTATGATATGTATATATAATTACAGTGAGTCCCCATTTATTTGAGCACCTCATTTATTTGAACAAACACATGCTGACATCCAGATTCAGGCCTTGTGAAAGAAGACAGCGATAGTCCAATAGTCTTAATAAGCACATCCACAATGTATTCATCCATTTTCTTCCAGAGCATTTTGCAACATAAATCACTTATCCAATAGGAATTGCCTCTGGTTTTGCCTGGTTGATATAGAAATTACTATATTTGCAACACCTGTTCCCATTATTTGTACAGTTGCCCTGTACTCAGCAAGAGGTAGAGGTGCAGTGGTTAAGGCACCGGATTAGATTCTTACCACAAACCTTGTTTTTGAGTAAGGTACTTCACTCTACTTGCTCCAGTCACTCAGCTGTAAAATGAGTACCAGCATTGCCGGGGAGTTAACCTGTGATGGACTGGCATCCTGTCCAGGAAGCCATGTGCTCTCATCTGCTTATGCCAAGGAAACCAGGGATAAGCACCTTCAACCAAACCTCTACAATGCATCTCTAGTGTGGATTTAACTTAACCTGCACTCAGCACTTTTTTGACTGAGGTTTTTTTAATCAATTGGACTGATTTGTTACGTATATTTTTACTGACTTTTTACATCTTATTTGATCGAATTTCAGTGCTGAGCCTGAAGCAAAGCTTCACGTAGATTTAGTACAGTATTCATAATAGACAATGTAATATTTGCAATTTATATTTGAGTGATCTTAGCTACTCTTAGGATGAATGCTGAGAAAATTTGTATTTTTTTCTGAAATATGCCGTGTCTTTCCTCTGTTTGTAAAGTACTATTGATATGTACAGTCAGTGGCATAGCCCTAAGGGAGGGGAGGGGGGCGCCCTCCCTAATATTTTAATCTGTTGGTTTAGATTTCAATCCGTTGGTTTAGATTGGTGCCATCGGTTCAACAAGCTTCGACATTCAAGGTGCTTATTATCTTTTTAGATTTCAAAAGTGCACTTCCTCAGAAAAAAGTTCTTCAGTAATAATATGATAAACATTGTGCGTTTTTGTATTTAAATGCATGAACTAAGACAGAGGGGGTGTCGGAGTGCACGTGATACAGAACAGGCTCCTTTTAAAAGTTTGACAACATTTACACAAGTTTGTAGTAAATTATTGAAAACCTTTCTTTTAGACAACCCAGATTTTTCAGAGTGACAATCAACCTAATCATGTACAAATGTAAACAATAAAACATTATATTTCCACATTATGCATTTTCATGATTTTGTGGTTTGTATATGGTGTATTATAGCTCTTTTGACATGAATTTTGACTTGTATAATACACCTTCTTACTAGGCGTTGTGACATACTTTTTTCCCTTGAAATGTCAATTTTGCAAGAGCTCTTTCGGTGTCACCTCAACTACCACCACTGAGAACAGGTTCCAATGGATTTGATATATTTGTTAAATGCGGTTAGGTACTTTGCATTAGAAAATTTGTATTACTTTATGAAATGTATTTTGCATTTCTACTAAATAAAATACTATTGATGTAAACAGTACTACAATTTTTGTTACGATGATGCAAAGTTGTTATTCGAGAAGATAGGTATTAGAGTTTCTGAAATGGACAATGTCTTTTAATTGTTTGGTGAAGTACTGATGATATAAACAGTACTATAAGCTTCTTAGTGTAACTCAAGTAATATTTATCGTTTTCTTTAAGGTATGCTATTTTCATGTTGAGGAAATCTGATGATTTACAGTAGAGGGATACAAATATGTAACTATTCTGTTCAATTAATTACCACAGACAGTCTTGAATATTCTGATATTCTAATATTGATTTGCAAAATATAAGGAAAATGGAATCATTTGTGTAATAAACATTCCAGTTTTGCACATTTATTTTGATTGAGCAGAATTGGTAATTGGTAAATGATAACTGGTTAATAGAAAATTGAAATAGGTTTGAGGATAAATATGTTATAAAGGAAGTATAATGAATAGCGATTTAAAAAAATTTCAATGCGTAATTTTGAGATGATACTCATAGAAAGATATTTCCTTTTAAATTTTTAAGCACTATTTTCATATATATGTTTCCAGATACTTTTACTGCTTTTTCAATAGATTATGCATATATTCCTGAAATGTTTTTGATATGATTAATTTTTATTAATATATACAATAATATAATCATTATATAGAATTTATTAATGAGATTCTTCTCAAAAGTATAAAAGAAAGAGCATATGACTTGCCATAGAAAATAATATATCAAATAATATATGCCACAATATATAAATCTCGATATCAATATATATAAATATATATATATATCAATTTTCTTCAAGTTATATCTTACCTTCCATGCTATAAATATACAATCTGGTCTAATGACCTGATTCTAACGCACTTCTAACCGACCTTTAAAACGTAGTTACCAGCCCAGCCCTGACCTCCATTATACCTCTAATATCCCTCACTTCTCTTCAGCGCGTTGCTGTCACAACATTGCTGGAACTGGCTGAAAAATTTCCTTTTAATTTTCGCAGCTCCTACCATGCAGGTTTTAACGCTGTTTGGCATTTTTGGGGAGAGTATTCGATCCGATTCACAGGACTTTCCCCAATTAAGCTTACACTTAAGTTGAGTATTTTTGCTTCCATCCGTACAAAACGGGTGGCTAGAACAAGCGTCATTCTTGTGGCAGGTGTTTTTAATCCCTAGAGCACCTGGTGTGATTATTTAGAGGACCCTTCCCTTGGGTTGATGTGTTTTTCACCCTAGGCCCCCGCACTACAACAAGGATGGGTCGTAAGTACATCCCCCATAGTAGGGGAGCTTTGGTGTAAGTATATATTTATATATACATATATTTTTTCAGATGCCTAGAGGCGCTTCACATTAAACCTATATCAATATAGTCCAGAGTTTTCTGCTTACGCCATGACCCACGGCTTGCAATACCGAGCCGCGGAGGTCTGAGGTAGTAGTCTACTGGTCAGAGACGACTTATGTCCCATTCCCGGACTCTAGCAAACTGCACCACATTCCCAGAGCACTTTATTCGACTGTGTGGTCTCTGTCCGCCAATCCTTGGCATAGCAAGGCTTTTCTGAGGAGTCAGTGCCCCCTCCCCCTCCGTTTTGGGGAGGTCTTCTCCCAGACTCTGATCAGTCAAGGGCTCTAGGATAGCTGTAGCAGCCAACCACTGAGGCCTTCCAGTTGGGTCGATGGTCACAGACTCGCGACCACTGAGTAAATTAACCAAAAAAAACCTCATAAATACCTTCCAAGATTCTATTCTTGCATCCCTGTTGGCCATGCAAATTGTCTTTAGCACACAGATGGAAATTCTGCGGGAGCCACCCTCCAAGTCCCCACTTAGGAGTTGACGCTTAAAAGAGCTGTCTGCTGTACTAAGTGCAGAGGTGGTTTTGTGCACTTCCTCCCAAAGAAGGTTTCGTCCGGAGCCGGTACTCGTACCATCTGCGCCTTCAGACCCACCAGAAAATGGGGTATGGTGCCCCATCTGTCTGGCGTCTTTAGAATTGCTTCAGAAGTATGCAGCCGATGGTCGGCGTTATAAAGGCTTTCTTTGTTTCGTTACAGAGATCTCATTGGACGGTGTTGCGATACACTATCTCATGAGGGATCTTCCAAAGCAATCTCTTAATATGGTTGGCGCTGTTCATGGAATAGCCAGGGTATGCACTCGGGTTTAAGGCAGACCCTTTCACGGAAAAATTCGTGCAGCCGTTTTGGAAAACGCATGTCGCATTCATTCCCCATGTATTTCTTGACCTACTTTATGACGTTCATGTTACCCCGCTAACTTTTGCTTTAGCAAGGTTGCACGCTAGCGAATATTTTCCTCGGTTCGAAATTCTTCAATTCGCATTAGCTTACACATGCTTCATTCCCAATCGTGTATTTACTAACCGGTTCTGTCTCGTGGTCAAATTTAGTGAGTCTTGTTGCGTTATCTTAGACACTACTAGGATGTTTAGATTGTGTCCAATGCTCTCTCGATTGGCATGTTTTCAGAGTTATCTAAACTCAGGTTCATGGATAACGGGTAGTGACCTGTTCGCTTTGACTGCAACTAGGAGTCATTTACTAAGGTTTAGTAATTCCTATTCAGAGGTTTTTTATCCTTAAGAGGATAAGGAATCTAATCCTTTAAAGTAGGATAAAATTGTTGCGAGTATTAGGACAAACCTTTTGAAGATTAGGCTTCCATCTGAACTCCCTTCCTCCCATTCCTCGGTTGCAATCTGACTGATTGCATATGCATAGCATGGAAGGTAAGATATAACTTGGAAGTAAATTTACCCCGCTAAGCGTAGCGGGGATATTTATGAGAGTTATACTTACCTTTCATGCGTCCCAGCCCGCCTCCCCTCTCATTCAGGCCTCGGTGAAATGTTAAGTGAGGGATCTTGAAGGTGTTATGGAGGTTAGGGCTGGGTTGGTAAGTACATTTTTAAGGTCAGTTAAAAGTGCGTTAGAATCAGGTCATTGGAACAGATTGCATATTTATAGCATGGAAGGTAGTATAACTCTCATAAATATCCCTGGTACGCTTAGTGGGGTAAATATATCGATATATGGATATACCCATATCGATATACCCATATCGATAAACATATCCATATACCCATATCGATATACCCACCCCCATGCCCATATACACATATATCCATATCATTCCTATATATATATATATATATATATATATATATCCTTGATAGGTTCCTTTGGAATTTACAAGTTTCTAAAGCACCCACGCCTAATGTTTTTTCTGATCATTTGCATACCATTAAAGAGTTGCAACGCAATGATAATGTTATTATTCAATCCGCTCGTCATCCAAAACCGGGTAGACTACATTTTGGAAGCAGAGAGGCAATTAGCTGACGAGGCCTTTTATGAGAGGTTGGATTCTGATCTTATACTTGAAATGAAGGCTGGCACTGTTAACCTGGTAAATATTTTACATGACGTAATGAAGAGTAATGCTGAGAAACTTATCCCGCCTAACCCCAAAACCCGTATATTTTATACATTACCTAAAATACATAAGTTACAAGGTATTTTTGAGAGAACGGTACCTGAGTCGGACAGGTCCCATATAGGTGTAACCTAGTCGGCCTTTGTCGTGATTATAGTGTTATCCCACCGGGAAGGCCTATTATTTCAGGTATAGGTACCTGCAGGGAATTCTTGTCTGCTAATGCGGATGCTCAATTAACCTTAAAATATTTACCAGGTTGAGGGAGTGCCCTACTCGTTAAGCCATGCTGGTTTTTTAGGGCACTTCCTTTCACAACTTTCTGTATTTGTTTATATGTACAGTATATCGTCGTCGTTGTCGTCATTATTATTATTGTTATTATTATTAGTAGTAGTAGTAGTAGTATTATTGTTATTATTATTATTAGTAAGTATTAGTATTATTATCATTATTAGTAGTAGTAGTAGTATTATTAGTATTATTATTATTAGTAGTAGTAGTAGTATTATTATTGTTTGTTTTAAATGTTGTGAAGAAACAAATAAATGAAATGAAATTATATATATATTATATATAAATATATTATATTATATATATTATATAAATATATATATATATATATATATATATTATATTTTTAATATTATATTTCCTTATTGCAGAGGTGGCTTAAGAGCCCCACATATTCTTTCCTTTATTCGTTCTTTAAAATGCTCATGGGTTTATAGATATATTAATGATACAAATGCTAACTGAAATCTATTTAAAACAATTATGGCAAGAAATTTATTTTTAAATGTAACTTTAAATCTGATGATATTATTATTTCAAATGTAATTATTAGAGATGTCTGTTCGGCATGGTCACATGCATTTTATAGTATTCCCAGTAATAATTTTATGAATCAGATTATTTGAAATTTGCTCTTAATCCCTTCCCATTCACTATTTATAATGGTGTCATTTCTGCAATCCCAAGACTTTGGAAGCAAAATTTAAATAGTATCGTTTGTAGTGCTATTGATATACCTGTAAACAACCAACCATCATCATCTCGTTTTATTTATAGTAACTTAATATCACCATTATGTACTCAACCTAGGGCCCTTGTCAAGTGGGAAAATCTGTTTAACACAGACTTAAATTGGCAGTCAATTTTTCTAGCCCCTTTTGCCTCCCTAAGGGAGACTAAATTATAGTATTTTCAGTTACGGTTCCTTCACCGTATTTTGGGGAAGAATAGTTACCTTTTCCGTTTACATTTAAGTAATGATTATCTATGTTCCTTTTGTGGTATTGCAGATGAAAGCATTGATCATTTATTTTGGAATTGTAGATTGGTGTCTAATTTTATTCTTGATGTTGAACTGAGCTTTTTGGGAAGAAATTTTGTCTTTTCTAAGCAGGATATATTTTTTGCTAACAAGTCATTAAGTAAACATCCATATAACTTTCTTTTTTTTCACCTAAAATATTATTTATGTGGTAAAAAGCTTGTTTCTTGAACCCCCTTTGTTGATCGAATTTACACATAAATTAAGGTTTGCTCTTCAAGTTGAAAAATACATTATATCCAAGTATTCTACTCGTTGTATTCCATTCAAGGACTTTAAAAATGCCTTTTGTTATTGTAAATTCCTGTTCTTTTAAGATTTCTTCTTATATACTGTAAATTTGTTTTAAACTTAATTGTTATTCGCTGGCCTAGTCAGTCAAGAGTATCCTCTTGATCCTCTGTTTATTCTAAATTTTGTTTACTCTATTGCAATACGGCCATCGTTTGGAATTTACTGCATTGAATAGTGTCTATTATCCATGACTTCAACCTCTTTAATTTTCTATTATTTATATTTATTGTTTCAAATATTTGCATTGCAAAAACAATACGGTGTAAAATAATACCGGCTATCATGATTATCATATGTTTATATGGTTATAAATGTACTTGTAAACCTCTACAGTCTTTGTTATCCTTTATATATTTTCAGTATGTTACTGTATGTTATGTTATATTATAATTTTTGTATATGAATTTTGAAGTTGATGCAATAAATGAGTTGGAAATATATCATATATCATATATTATAATAAATATATATATATATATATATCATATATTATATATATATATATATATATATATATATATATATATATTATATATATATATATATCATATATTATATATATATTATATATATATATATATACATTATATATATACATATTATATTTTATATTATATATATATATATATTATATATATATATATAATATATTTTTTTTTTTGTATCATCTCATTTATTTCCATGCTCATTTAAAGTGACAAATACAACAAGAAAAGAATAATAATAGACAATTTCTTGTGAGAGTTACAACATACAAAAATGCATAGGTAGAGTCAAAGTCTAAATGAATACATAATGAATACATAATTGCATCACCTTAAAAAGGAATGTTCAAGTGAAGACACTTGAAGGTCTATCAGTCTATTGCGTAAACAGAAGGGGACAATTCTTGAAAGCTGTCTCAAGTTCATTAAAAGAAGAAGGATTAGTGTTACCGCTATTAGAGATGGTCTTTTCGACTTAGAGGAATTTAAACTTGTTTAAAAACTCATTAACACTGGGGGACTCAGAGCAAAGTTTTTTACTAAAGATATAACACTTTAGATGTAGGGTTAAGAAATTATAAGGATGCCTTTGAAATAATTTATATCCGGAAAAAAAAGATCACTCTTTGAAAATACAAACTGCTCCCCTAAAATACTCTGTTCTACATGCAGTATAAAGCATGAGGTAATATTACATCCCCAAAAAGATGATCAATGGTCTCATCAGAAGTATTGCAAAATGTACACAAAGCATTATCCTTAAATTGCATACGGTGAAGAAGGTAGTTTGTGCCAATGATGCGATAAATGAAACGATATTGGAAGTACTGAACTTTGGGTTCTCTAACTGAAGTAAAGGGGATAAGGAAAATTTTACGCCACTGTTTGTAATCTAAATCATTGGAGCTTCTCCATTTATTCAAGCAAGTCGGGGGAGAAATAAAACGAGCTAGCAAACTTTTTATAAATACATCTAGAAAGAAAAGGGGTGGTGTGAATCGTATCAAAAGGGCTAGCATGTAAAACTGGTGGATTCATCGATGGCATATTGTTTTTCCAATGTCTGGGGATAGCGGAGATGAGACCATAGAATAAGGTGAACGGGAAATCATCAAAATGATACATGCGTTTAAAATTAACAAAGCCTAACGGTCTACAGTCGTCATCTAGCAAATCATTGATAGTTACAATACCCCTATTGTACATAAATCTGTAAAAAGCTATTTTGTTATTAACCTTGATATAAAATTATTCCAGATAATTTCAGACTGATAATTGTTATCGATGTGCTGAAAATTATAAAGTGCCCAAGCAGAGCACACATCATTAATAAATGAATTAGGAGTAACAATATCTTTACCGTCATAATTGCATTTAAAAAAAAAATCCTTACCATACATATTTAAGTGAAGGTCAAAGAAAAGTTTCCAATTTGCATGTACCCCATCAGAATACCGTCTTACCCAGACACATTTTAAGCTACGAATAAAAGAATGGATATGAATGGCCCTGGGACCACCTAAGTTAAGAGCGTATTGCGCTTAACCTTATCAGGTTTGCCTCCCCAAACGAAAAAATAAATTCTCTAACTCTTTAATAAAATGAAACAGGTGGGTCAGGGAGAATCTGAAACAAGAAGACGAACTGTGAAATACCTAATGATTTAAAAATTGTGATTTTGCCGATAGGAGCAAGGTCTTGAGCTGACCAAAGATTTAAAATTTGTTTTAAACGGAAAAGCTTAGGGGGGTAGTTGAGACGAAAAAAGATTATTGTGACAGTTATCAAAAGTTATACCCAAGACTGTAACAGGACCTAATGTCCATACAAAATTAAAATTATTTATAAAATGGGGTTTCTTAGAAGCAAGAGAACCTAGTGGGAATATACTCGACTTATCAAAATTTACACGCAAACCTGATGCAAGTTCCAAAATTTTAAGAATGTCAACTGCGGCCTTTAAACTATCATAAGTGCCGTCTAGTACAATGCAAGTGTCATCAGCATATTGAATAAGCTTACACTCAATACCTACAATAGAAATACCTTTTAACAAGCAGGAAGAATTAATCTTGATAGCAAGGGCCTCGACACAAATGGTAAAAATGTAAGGACTGAGAGGGCAGCCTTGGCGGACTCCTCCCGAAATTTTGAATGCTGGCGAAGAAAAACCATTATTTATAATACAAGCTAAAGAATTGGAATAAAACGCACGGATCCATCTAAAATTGTTGTTGAATTTAAAATAAAGTAAGCAATCAAAAATGAGGTTCCATTCAAGATGGTCAAACGCTTTTTCGAAATCTAGCAGTAATAAAAAACCAGGGACCTCTCACAAGAAATTGTCTATTATTCTTCTTTTGTTTTTGTATTTGTCACTTTAAATGAGCTTGGAAATAAATAAGATGGTACCAAAACAAAAAAAGATATATATTATAGATATATTATATATCATCGATATATATTATAGATAGATATATATATTATATATCATAGATATATATTATAGATATATATTATATTATATATGTATATATATTATATTATATATATATTATAAAAAAAGATAAACAAAGAACTTTACTTGTGGTCTGAGCTGGTGCCTGTTCACCAAATTACATGAACATGCACACCAAATCATGCAATTATTATAATAGTGTTGTTTAAATTCAGTTTAAAACCACTTCATATTCAAAAAGCAGCCTTTTTAATTTATTCGATTCCCTGGGATATCTTGATTTACATGGTGTGCCATTAATTTATTTACCCTACCATTATCAAACATATGTTTCCACTTGTACCTCCAAATGAACCATCCCTTACCAATACCAAATACCCATTTCCCCCTTAAAATTTATCCTCCTCATAACACAGGCCCACACAACAGTAAGTTCAGGATCACATATGTTCTGTCCTAAATATGTATTGCCATATGTACTATGTCATCATAAGTCTACCAAGTATGTGCTATCCAGACACGAGGCACCAGTAGCAACGCCGCCCTCGTCTGTACTGACACTTTTCGTTCGCAACAAGTATCCACTATCTTCACTGATGATGACTTTACCATTTTTTCTGCAAAGAAGATAGAAAGAAAAAAACACTCAAATTTATTTTATTTGAGAATGATGGAATGGTTTTGGAAATTTGGAATCCAAATGTACTGCAACAATGTCATCTGTTACGATGCACTCAATCAATTTAAGGGCAATCTGTTGAGTGTTAAACTTTGTCAAGTCACATCTGAGAAACAGACAAAAAACAATAACAGGCAAAAGGTAATCACATTTCCCTTACGGTAGACAATGATGAAATCCGCAACAAATTTCACCAAAATCCATTCATTACTGATCTACTTGATGCAGATTGATTCCGACTTGTTTCAAGAACCTTTCTCTAAATTTGTTGGTGGAGTTAATAGTCAATCTGCTCATCAAGACTTGGCAAAAAAGTAACAAATGTTTCACAAATTTCATGGATTATTCACATTTTCTTTTGTTTAATTGCAAATTGAAACAAGCGTCAAATTCTCAGTGGACTGTTATTCTGTACCTGGTTAACTCTCAGTAGACTATGTTATTCTGTACCTGGTTAATTCTCAGTAGACTATGTTATTCTGTACCTGGTTAATTATCAGTAGACTATCTTATTCTGTACCTGCTTAATTCTCAGTAGACTATCTTATTCTGTACCTGCTTAATTCTCAGTAGACTATGTTATTCTGTACCTGGTTAATTCTCAGTAGACTATCTTATTCTGTACCTGGTTAATTCTCAGTAGACTATCTTATTCTGTACCTGGTTAATTCTCAGTAGACTATGTTATTCTGTACCTGGTTAATTCTCAGTAGACTATGTTATTCTGTACCTGGTTAATTCTCAGTAGACTATGTTATTCTGTACCTGGTTAATTCTCAGTAGACTATGTTATTCTGTACCTGGTTAATTCTCAGTAGACTATGTTATTCTGTACCTGGTTAATTCTCAGTAGACTATGTTATTCTGTACCTGGTTAATTCTCAGTCGACTATGTAATTCTGTACCAGGTTAATTCTCAGTAGACTATGTTATTCTGTACCTGGCTGAACAAATGTTTAGGATTTTTTTTATGTATAAGGAAGATATTTTACCCCTACATATTGAGTTTGGATGTAGTACAATTTATATGTCAAATTTAGCTGTCCTCTTAATATTGTGTCATTAAAAGTATGGAATACAGGAAGTACTATAAATTTGTGCATGGTCTATGGAATACAGGAAGTACTATAGATTTGTGCATGGTCTATGGAATACAGGAAGTACTATAGATTTGTGCATGGTCTATAGAATACAGGAAGTACTATAGATTTGTGCATGGTCTATGGAATACAGGAAGTACTATAGATTTGTGCATGGTCTATGGAATACAGGAAGTACTATAGATTTGTGCATGGTCCATGGAATACAGGAAGTACTATAGATTTGTGCATGGTCTATAGAATACAGGAAGTACTATAGATTTGTGCATGGTCTATGGAATACAGGAAGTACTATAGATTTGTGCATGGTCTATGGAATACAGGAAGTACTATAGATTTGTGCATGGTCTATGGAATACAGGAAGTACTATAGATTTGTGCATGGTCTATGGAATACAGGAAGTACTATAGATTTGTGCATGGTCTATGGAATACAGGAAGTACTATAGATTTGTGCATGGTCTATGGAATACAGGAAGTACTATAGATTTGTGCATGGTCTATGGAATACAGGAAGTACTATAGATTTGTGCATGGTCTATGAAATACAGGAAGTACTATAGATTTCTGCATGGTCTATGGAATACAGGAAGTACTATAGATTTGTGCATGGTCTATGGAATACAGGAAGTACTATAGATTTGTGCATGGTCTATGGAATACAGGAAGTACTATAGATTTGTGCATGGTCTATGAAATACAGGAAGTACCATAGATTTGTGCATGGTCTATGGAATACAGGAAGTACTATAGATTTGTGCATGGTCTATAGAATACAGGAAGTACTATAGATTTGTGCATGGTCTATGGAATACAGGAAGTACTATAGATTTGTGCATGGTCTATGGAATACAGGAAGTACTATAGATTTGTGCATGGTCTATGGAATACAGGAAGTACTATAGATTTGTGCATGGTCTATGAAATACAGGAAGTACCATAGATTTGTGCATGGTCTATGGAATACAGGAAGTACTATAGATTTGTGCATGGTCTATAGAATACAGGAAGTACTATAGATTTGTGCATGGTCTATGGAATACAGGAAGTACTATAGATTTGTGCATGGTCTATGGAATACAGGAAGTACTATAGATTTGTGCATGGTCTATGGAATACAGGAAGTACTATAGATTTGTGCATGGTCTATGAAATACAGGAAGTACCATAGATTTGTGCATGGTCTATGGAATACAGGAAGTACTATAGATTTGTGCATGGTCCATGGAATACAGGAAGTACTATAGATTTGTGCATGGTCTATGGAATACAGGAAGTACTATAGATTTGTGCATGGTCTATGGAATACAGGAAGTACTATAGATTTGTGCATGGTCTATGGAATACAGGAAGTACTATAGATTTGTGCATGGTCTATGGAATACAGGAAGTACCATAGATTTGTGCATGGTCTATGAAATACAGGAAGTACCATAGATTTGTGCATGGTCTATGGAATACAGGAAGTACTATAGATTTGTGCATGGTCTATAGAATACAGGAAGTACTATAGATTTGTGCATGGTCTATGGAATACAGGAAGTACTATAGATTTGTGCATGGTCTATGGAATACAGGAAGTACCATAGATTTGTGCATGGTCTATGGAATACAGGAAGTACTATAGATTTGTGCATGGTCCATGGAATACAGGAAGTACCATATAGATTTGTGCATGGTCTATGGAATACAGGAAGTACTATAGATTTGTGCATGGTCTATGGAATACAGGAAGTACTATAGATTTGTGCATGGTCTATGGAATACAGGAAGTACTATAGATTTGTGCATGGTCTATGGAATACAGGAAGTACTATAGATTTGTGCATGGTCTATGGAATACAGGAAGTACTATAGATTTGTGCATGGTCTATGGAATACAGGAAGTACTATAGATTTGTGCATGGTCCATGGAATACAGGAAGTACTATAGATTTGTGCATGGTCTATGGAATACAGGAAGTACTATAGATTTGTGCATGGTCTATAGAATACAGGAAGTACTATAGATTTGTGCATGGTCTATGGAATACAGGAAGTACTATAGATTTGTGCATGGTCTATGGAATACAGGAAGTACTATAGATTTGTGCATGGTCCATGGAATACAGGAAGTACTATAGATTTCTGCATGGTCTATGGAATACAGGAAGTACTATAGATTTCTGCATGGTCTATGGAATACAGGAAGTACTATAGATTTGTGCATGGTACATGGAATACAGGAAGTACTATAGATTTGTGCATGGTCTATGGAATACAGGAAGTACTATAGATTTGTGCATGGTCTATGGAATACAGGAAGTACTATAGATTTGTGCATGGTCCATGGAATACAGGAAGTACTATAGATTTGTGCATGGTCTATGGAATACAGGAAGTACTATAGATTTGTGCATGGTCTATAGAATACAGGAAGTACTATAGATTTGTGCATGGTCTATGGAATACAGGAAGTACTATAGATTTGTGCATGGTCTATGGAATACAGGAAGTACTATAGATTTGTGCATGGTCCATGGAATACAGGAAGTACTATAGATTTCTGCATGGTCTGGAATACAGGAAGTACTATAGATTTGTGCATGGTCTATGGAATACAGGAAGTACTATAGATTTGTGCATGGTCCATGGAATACAGGAAGTACTATAGATTTCTGCATGGTCTATGGAATACAGGAAGTACTATAGATTTCTGCATGGTCTATGGAATACAGGAAGTACTATAGATTTGTGCATGGTACATGGAATACAGGAAGTACTATAGATTTGTGCATGGTCTATAGAATACAGGAAGTACTATAGATTTGTGCATGGTCTATGGAATACAGGAAGTACTATAGATTTGTGCATGGTCTATGGAATACAGGAAGTACTATAGATTTGTGCATGGTCTATGGAATACAGAAAGTACTATATATTTGTGCATGGTCCATGGAATACAGGAAGTACTATAGATTTGTGCATGGTCTATGGAATACAGGAACTACTATAGATTTGTGCATGGTCTATAGAATACAGGAAGTACTATAGATTTGTGCATGGTCTATGGAATACAGGAAGTACTATAGATTTGTGCATGGTCTATGGAATACAGGAAGTACTATAGATTTGTGCATGGTCCATGAAATACAGGAAGTACTATAGATTTCTGCATGGTCTATGGAATACAGGAAGTACTATAGATTTCTGCATGGTCTATGGAATACAGGAAGTACTATAGATTTGTGCATGGTACATGGAATACAGGAAGTACTATAGATTTGTGCATGGTCTATGGAATACAGGAAGTACTATAGATTTGTGCATGGTCTATGGAATAAGGAAGTACTATAGATTTGTGCATGGTCCATGGAATACAGGAAGTACTATAGATTTGTGCATGGTCTATGGAATACAGGAAGTACTATAGATTTGTGCATGGTCTATAGAATACAGGAAGTACTATAGATTTGTGCATGGTCTATGGAATACAGGAAGTACTATAGATTTGTGCATGGTCTATGGAATACAGGAAGTACTATAGATTTGTGCATGGTCCATGGAATACAGGAAGTACTATAGATTTCTGCATGGTCTATGGAATACAGGAAGTACTATAGATTTGTGCATGGTCTATGGAATACAGGAAGTACTATAGATTTGTGCATGGTCCATGGAATACAGGAAGTACTATAGATTTCTGCATGGTCTATGGAATACAGGAAGTACTATAGATTTCTGCATGGTCTATGGAATACAGGAAGTACTATAGATTTGTGCATGGTACATGGAATACAGGAAGTACTATAGATTTGTGCATGGTCTATAGAATACAGGAAGTACTATAGATTTGTGCATGGTCTATGGAATACAGGAAGTACTATAGATTTGTGCATGGTCTATGGAATACAGGAAGTACTATAGATTTGTGCATGGTCTATGGAATACAGGAAGTACTATAGATTTGTGCATGGTCCATGGAATACAGGAAGTACTATAGATTTGTGCATGGTCTATGGAATACAGGAAGTACTATAGATTTGTGCATGGTCTATGGAATACAGGAAGTACTATAGATTTGTGCATGGTCCATGGAATACAGGAAGTACTATAGATTTGTGCATGGTCTATAGAATACAGGAAGTACCATAGATTTGTGCATGGTCTATGGAATACAGGAAGTACTATAGATTTGTGCATGGTCCATGGAATACAGGAAGTACTATAGATTTGTGCATGGTCTATGGAATACAGGAAGTACTATAGATTTGTGCATGGTCTATGGAATACAGGAAGTACTATAGATTTGTGCATGGTCTATGGAATACAGGAAGTACTATAGATTTGTGCATGGTCTATGGAATACAGGAAGTACTATAGATTTGTGCATGGTCTATGGAATACAGGAAGTACCATAGATTTGTGCATGGTCTATGGAATACAGGAAGTACTATAGATTTGTGCATGGTCTATGGAATACAGGAAGTACCATAGATTTGTGCATGGTCTATGGAATACAGGAAGTACTATAGATTTGTGCATGGTCTATGGAATACAGGAAGTACTATAGATTTGTGCATGGTCTATGGAATACAGGAAGTACTATAGATTTGTGCATGGTCTATGGAATACAGGAAGTACTATAGATTTGTGCATGGTCTATAAAATACAGAAAGTACTATAGATTTGTGCATGGTCTATCCAGGATGCTATAGGAGCAGACCATGTAGGCCATATCTACAAATCATATAATATACCACCCTTATGTTGCTCTATGGCTTTATGAGTGTGCTTGTGTAACGTGCCTTACCTGGAATAAGGGATGCAATTGGGTATGCTTTAATGTGTATAGCATACCCAATCTGCTCAGGTTGCACATGGGTATGGTATGCCATCTTTTAAAGGATCTGTATGTGCAATGACCGAGGATCTAAATTCCCAATGTTCTGAAAACTGCCTTTGAAGTAGGAACAATACATTTTCAATTATCACTTTTCCAGTAGAACAGTGTTTTACCCACAAAATGAGGCATAAGTGATCAATAACTTTATATCAACTAAAAAAATGGTATCAACCAATATCCTCCCATAAAATGAATTTCTTTATCAACCCTTACTCTACCAGGGGTTTGAAAAATGTGAGCCAAATGTTTTAAACTTATTTTTCATATGAATTTTTCACAACTTTCGTTTCATTTTCTTTCATTACAAGTTTGGTTTTAATAAGAACTAAGATATTAATCTTTGAGTAATGCAAGCAAAATTAGGAAAAAATGGATCAATATATGCAAATTAAGCAATTTTTGGCTAAAGTCGGTCTACAATTGGGCCAATTTTTGCAGGAGTATAATTTCTTGTCAGTATTGAAAACATAGAGTTTGGTGTAACATATTTAGATTCTTTATCAAATTTTGTTTTCAATGATGCTAATCTACGAATTTTAGCTAGAAGGAAAACATGAGATAACACTTAAAATAATTTTAGCCAAATGACCCGTGAAAACAACAGCAAAAAAATTAGTGTGGTAGTCTCACCGGAGGCTCTTGTGCGTTGATAATCGCTACACTGTGTAGTCATTATTTACTCACTGGTGAAATTTAAATCCTATAGTTTTGGGTCAATTTAAAGGGGGTATGCCTTTATTTATGTATTAAATGTAAGGAAATCTCAAGAACTTTCGAACAACTATTCAACAAAGCATGTGCGATGTACGGTTTTGGTATACGATATTTTGAAAAAAGGACAAAAATTTATGAAATTTGGAAGAAATTTCCCCAGAAAAAAAGATTGCAAATAAATATAAAAAAGTTTCACCAGAAATCAATACTATTTGGTCTTAGGACTTTTGTGTTTGATTTTAAAACAAAAATGTGATCTTGAAGTTGGGTAAGTTTAAATAAAATATAAAAAATTCCCAAAAAGTTACATTTTCTGAAAGAACTTTTCAAGCTCTTTGAAATGATACTAAGATTACTCATACAGATCTTTGGTAAGGTCCCAATTTTACTTTTAGATAAATAAAGGTGGTTTGAAAACGGCGATATTATCGCCGTGTGGTCAAGTAAGGGTTAAAGCTTTATCCAGCTTTACTGTAATTGCTGGTACAATGGATCATGAATACATAGTGTGTAGGCCATTGCAAGGCTGCTTGCCTGTAACTAAGTGGACATCGTGTACATGCTTAAACTTGGCATAGCTGCCACATGTCAGATGGTTGTATATTAATTTGAAAAAGCAATGTGCCCTGTTTTTGACAAAAAAGTTAAATAGTGAAATATGATCTAGACATTATTTTTGAGAAAGTACTGTTTGGTGGAACAGCAGCGAGAAATTAAAAATTTGACTACTTAATTTGTGCAAAGTATAATTGAAAGATCTCAAAAGTCAGTAATTAAGAGTAATAATGAAGTCTTACATCAAATATGCTCCAAACACTCCTAACTCGCTCACAACATCTGCTTGCTGAACAGGAAAATTTCTTCTTATGGCGTAATTTTTGGCAATATGAGGTTTTATTCTGTCCATCAGGATAAACGCTTCACGATCTTTTGAAGCTCCTAATTCCTTCAACTTTATTCCTACGTTCTCCCCATATATATTATTACCTGAGCAAAAAGAAACAAATTCAACAATCAATATTTTATATCAAACTGAAGCACATGCACAGAAGTGAAAAAATAATAACATTATTCTATCTACAGGGCACTCAGTACAGTACATACCTCCGCCTTAGTAACATCTTTTCCAGGGTTCCGTACAGCCTGCCCTTATCCGGGTTTCTGTGGTGCATGTGTATGGATGTCAATGACTTTCCCTGGATAGGGCACCAGTCCATCCCAGGTTAACTTCCCAGAAATGCCAGTCTTGCTGAAGGGAACATTGCAAGGCTCGTGCCAGGAATCAAAGTGACCCTCTACCACTATAGTCACTATGCTTCATGCATGTTTTAGAAATGTTCAACTATCTCCTCCCATTAAACATACAGGTGGTGTGCAATTACTCTTTTCTTTAATGCAGGTTTTGTTTCATATTAAAACTGAGACTAAACTGGTTCCTTGAGACCAACAGAAACTTCTCCCCTCACAAAAGCGGCTTCCGAAAGGTCACAATACCCTAGACCAGTTAATTACGCTCGACAACGCTATCTGGGAATCCTTTGTAAAAAAGGAATACCTAATTGCCATCTTTTTTGACCTGAAGAAAGTGTTCGACACTACTTGGAAATACAGCATTATCCGTAAACTTTACACCATCGGCCTCGAAGGCCACCTCCCCATCTTTATTCAAAACTTCCTCTCACCCAGGCAGTTCCAAGTTCATATTGGCCACACCCTCTCCAACCCGTACCCCCAAGATGAGGGCGCCCCCAGGGCAAGCATCCTCTCCCCCACACTCTTCAACCTGAGCATTAAAGACATTGCAGACAACCTTGGCCCCAACATCAAACGTACCCTCTACGTGGACAACTTCACCATCTTCTATTCCTCCCCTAGATTTTCTCTTGTCGAAAATAGACTCCCAATTCAGTTTCAATCAGCTGCAAGTCTGGTGCAACAATAACTGTTTTAAATTCTCCAAAGACAAGATATCGCGGACAACCTTGGCCCCAACATCAAACGTACCCTCTACGTGGACGACTTCACCATCTTCTATTCCTCCCCTAGATTTTCTCTTGTCGAAAATAGACTTCAATCAGCTGCAAGTCTGGTGCAACAATAACTGTTTTAAATTCTCCAAAGACAAGACAGTCTGCATGCTCTTCTGTCATTTCAAAAACCTCCACCCCAACCCGAACCTCGTGCTCAATGGCAATCGCATCCCTAAAGCTGAACACACAAAGTTCCTGGGCTTAACTCTAGACCCCAAGCTCTCCTACAAGCAACACATCACCAACCTGAAACTGAAATGCAACAGCTCCCTCAACATTCTCCGCCTCTTCTCCAACACCACTTGGGGTGCAAACCGCCATGCTCTCCTCAAAATCTTCAGGCTCACCATTCGTGCCAAGCTTTACTACGGCAAATTGTCTACTGAGTCGCTCACAACTCATACCTCAACCACATCAAGACCTCCCCAATCACCAGCCATCATGTTGAAGCCAACGAACCCCCCTTTCTGCAAAGGTGTAGAAAGCTTAGCCTCTCCTATGCTTGTAGAGTCCTCACCAACACCCAGATCCCTATTTACAACCTCATTAGGTACCTCAATTTCTCCACCCTCTCTTTGATAGGACTAAAACCCTATTCCCTCCCTTTAGCTTATGCATGAAATCAGACCTCCATCTCGGCATCAACCCGCCACTCTTGGCACCCTCTCCTGGCCCAATTTTCCTCCTTGGGCCACCCCTCTCCCTTCTATCCACCTGGGCCTCTCCACTCATCACCAAACCCACCCTAACCTCTTCATCAATCGCCACAACCAAATCAAAGACCAACTCTCAAACTACACCTCCATCTATACTGATGGCTCCAAGAAAGGCGACAAGACAGCTGCTGCTGCCATCATCCAAGACATCACCCTGCAGTAGCAGGCTTCCCGACTAACTCGTCCATCTTTTCAGCCAAGAAAAGGCCATCCTCCTCGCCCTCAACTTTATTGAGAACTCTCCAGTCAGCCACTTTGCCATCTTCTCCGACTCGAAGGCTGTTCTTACTTCTTTACTCAAATCTTAAATGGGATAACTTTACATCCCACCTCCTGCTCCGGAAACTCCTTACGCCCACCCTCTGCAGGAAAAATATTCTTTTCTTCTCGATATCCAGCCATGTTGGCATCCCTGGCAATGACAGGGCTGATGCAGCCGTTGGGCTTGCCCTCATTATTGGCACTCCCCAACCCTTCTGCAACAATTGCCATTGCACCCTCACAGTCCATCACGTTTTCCTTGCTTTCCCCCTGTACAACCTTCCCAGAGCTTCCCTTGCTCCCTACAACTCAATTGCAGAGTTTCAGAAAAACCCTCCAGATAAAATTATCTCCTTCCTTCATCATGCTTTCCTCTACAAACATATTTAGTCCTCCTCTTTCACCCCCTCCCACTTCCCCCACCTCCCTCTCTTCACTTTTTTTTTTTTCTTCACCCATGCACCTCCTCTCTCAATCCCAGCTTTCTGACTTTTGGTTCTTGTATTTCTCTCATTCTCCCCTTGTATTCTTTCCGTTCTACCTCTAGAATGATCCAACGTCTCAGGCACAATTTGACCCTTGTTGTTGTGGTGCCGTTAAGCCCTCATCAAACAAGCAAACAAACATTAAAGCTGCACACAAAATCTTGTCCTTCTAAAAGATCCTGTCAATTTAAAGGCCACATATCACGTTAACGCGGAGATGAAAATATACTACAATCCAACGTTTATATTTGGCTGAAATTTTTAGACAAGTATATCAGTAACTAACATGGAAGTGAAGTACAAGTATATATCAGATTCATCAGTGACGGATCAAACAATTATCTTGAGATGAGATTCCCTCTTTAAATTTAATATGTAAATATGGATATGGACTGCTGCAGGATTAGAACAGAACTTGGACTGAATGGATGGATATGGACTGCTGCAGGATTAGAACAGAACTTGGACTGAATGGATGGATATGGACTGCTGCAGGATTAGAACAGAACTTGGACTGAATGGATGGATATGGACTGCTGCAGGATTAGAACAGAACTTGGACTGAATGGATGGATATGGACTGCTGCAGGATTAGAACAGAACTTGGACTGAATGGATGGATATGGACTGCTGCAGGATTAGAACAGAACTTGGACTGAATGGATGGATATGGACTGAGGATTAGAACAGAACTTGGACTGAATGGATGAATATGGACTGCAGGGATTAGAACAGAACTTGGACTGAATGGATGGATATGGACTGCTGCAGGATTAGAACAGAACTTGGACTGAATGGATGGATATGGACTGCTGCAGGATTAGAACAGAACTTGGACTGAATGGATGAATATGGACTGCTGCAGGATTAGAACAGAACTTGGACTGAATGGAAGAGGGCTCTCACTTAAAGGAGACATCAAGTCTCACATAATACTTATTTCATGATAGAATTAAAAATAACCAATTCTTCTGAACAAGTTTCATACTCCCGTAGTAATCTAACACAATTTTTGCAATTATTACAAACTTTAATGGTACTGTAATAGTACCATGGGAGCCGCCATTTTGATTTCAAAAGATGCAGATTATGATGTCATCAGCCCAGCAGGTTGTTGCAATGTTGTGTATTTCTTTATAACTTCCTAAAGTTTTCTAGCTGAAGAGAAATTGTTTTGTTTTTTTGTAAGGTTTAAGGACATTTTTCTGTACACATGAAATTACCAAAACATGCAGTTCAAATTTTGTGTCACATCATGTTGGAATGAAAACTAATCACATTTATAGTGGAAAACATTAAATTCATTATGTCCCTATTGGGGAAATAATGTCATCATGCACAATATTTCAATACAGAATTGAACAAAATAGCAGCCTCCATGTGTCAACTTTAAACATGAACAACTTGAGGTAGGAATAAGATTTTGACTTGCTGTTTTTGGTAGTTGGGTTAAAAGTTGTATCCTCCATCATATGTAATAATGATTATATAAGACTGTATGTCTCCTTTAAGGGCATTGTCACAAAACGACATCATTTATGATAAATAGTGGCAAAATGCCTGTGTACGATTATGATATAGTGATGCTTAACACTTTATTTAATTCTTTTTCTTGTCCAATGATTCTTAATAAACTGATAGCAAAACAATTGAATGTGTTAAAAAATAAGAATGTCTAAACAATATAAATTAACATTCATGAAATCATGATAAAAACTTTGCCACATCTCTGAAAAAACCTGTTGATTAAAGAAGTCAAAAGTCTCAGCTATAGACACAAAAGTAGCTGCTTGAAATTTTTCCTCCCAAAATTTCAAACATTTTCACAATTTCTATGTAAACTTAGGAAAGTTATTTTTTCAAGGATGTAAGGTAAATGGCCAATGAGAAAAGGCATGCACTGTGACAGCTTGAAATACATTATGCAACATGTTTGAGGCATTGCATCGACTCAATGTAGGGTCCATGGTTGCCAAAAGAGGCAGGTGAAGTTATGGGACAAATCAAATAAAACCAGCATTTCTGATTCATTTTTAATTAACTGAAATTAGCTATTTTCTTACTAAATATACCCACCCAGGTATATACTGCAAACAAAATTGAAAAATCCTGAAGAGAGACACTGAAGATATACATTCTTGAATTTGTAATGAAATTTATCCACATACCAAGGATAAAAACAAAAAATGTATATCCAAAAGCTTGATTTTCTTACACTTTAATTTTCATTTTGACCCTTTAACTGAGGCTGCATCACAAATCTTTCAGTATTTTTTATATCCCAGAGTTTTAAAGGAAATTGTTTTAACCTTGCACCATGGACAAAAAGAAGAGAAGGTGAAATCATGAGCAAAATATTATTAGACATTAGTTGATTCATACCTCCTCCCTCTAACTGAGGTTTCATCACAAATCTTTCAGGATCAGCGATGGCTCTGGCTACTGCTTCATCACCCTCAAGAGTCTAAAAACCAAACATGAATAAGAAGCAAATAGACGCAGGAACATCTTACTTATGATCATGACCACTGGAGATATGTTTCTCCCTCAGTTGGCTCAAAGTTTTAGTCCTTTCCTTTTCATCGAGCAGATCATTTTTGTCGCTTGTGCAATATTGCTTATTATTAATTGTTTAATTTCTTGTCTGTTATTTTCTATTTTTTTTGTTTTATTATATCACTACCATTATCTATATCACTACAATTTGTGGCTTACATAAAGCAAACATTATTTTCAATAAATGTGATTTATAAACATCTTTTATACATTTTTGAATTCCTACATGGGAGCAGACAGGACACGCCCTCAATTTCCAGCTACAGACTTTGTGGTTGATTTAGCTGTTTAGAACAAATCTCCTTTCCATGGAAAAACAAAACAAGGATAACATAAAGCACAAAGACATCAATACCACTACAATTTGTGGCTAAAATCACTAAATAAACAAACATTATTTTCAATGAATATTATCTACACAACTTTGCCATTTTTGTATTCTTGTATGGAAGCAGAGAGGATAAACTCAACCTCTGTTTAGAGACTTTGGGTTTGATTTAGATGTTTGGAGCCAATCTCCCCTTCCATCACAGTCTGACACATACAGTACTCCAGCTTTTACTCTAACAATGGAATATTTTACATACTAAAATTTATTTCAAATATTGGAGAATGTTTAATTAAACTCCGTAGAAGTGTCTCTAAATTTTCTTCTATTTTCTAAGTTAAGTCTGATTAAAGTTTAAGATTTACTATGCTTTCTTACAGCAAAGAAAGAGTACTACTTTCACAGGAAAAAAAGGAGTAATACTCTTACAGTAAAGAAGGAGCACTACTCTTACAGCAAAAAAGGAGTCCTACTCTTACAGCAAAGGAGTACTACTCTTGCAGCAAAGAAGGAGTCCTACTCTTACAGCAAAGAAGGAGTCCTGTTTTACAGCAAAGAAGGAGTACTACTCTTACAGCAAAGGAGTACTACTCTTACAGCAAAGGAGTACTACTCTTACAGCAAAGAAGGAGTCCTACTCTTACAGCAAAGAAGGAGTACTACTCTTACAGCAAAGAAGGAGTACTACTCTTACAGCAAAGGAGTACTACTCTTACAGCAAAGGAGTACTACTCTTACAGCAAAGAAGAGTACCACTCTTACAGCAAAGGAGTAATACTCTTACAGCAAAGAAGGAGTCCCACTCTTACAGCAAAGAAGGAGTACTACTCTTACAGCAAAGAAGGAGTACTACTCTTACAGCAAAGAAGGAGTACTACTCTTACAGCAAAGGAGTAATACTCTTACAGCAAAGGAGTAATACTCTTACAGCAAAGAAGGAGTACTACTCTTACAGCAAAGAAGGAGTCCTACTCTTACAGCAAAGAAGGAGTCCTACTCTTACAGCAAAGAAGGAGTCCTACTCTTACAGCAAAGGAGTACTACTCTTACAGCAAAGGAGTAATACTCTTACAGCAAAGAAGTACTACTCTTACAGCAAAGGAGTACTCTTACAGCAAAGAAGGAGTACTACTCTTAGCAAAGGAGCAAAGAAGAGTACTACTTTACAGCAAAGAAGGAGTCCTCTTACAGCAAAGAAGGAGTACTACTCTTACAGCAAAGAAGGAGTACTACTCTTAAAAAGGAGTACTATTCTTACAGCAAAGAAGAGTTAAGGAGACTGTTTTACAGCAAGTCATTGGAAGTTCTGAAATAACACAGTCCTACTCTTACAGCAAAGAAGGAGTCAAACAGCAAAGAAGGAGTCTACTCTTACAGCAAAGGAGTAATACTCTTACAGCAAAGGAGTAATACTCTTACAGCAAAGAAGGAGTACTATTACAGCAAAGAAGGAGTACTACTCTTACAGCAAAGAAGGAGTACTACTCTTACAGCAAAGAAGGAGTTACTCTTACAGCAAAGAAGGAGTATTACTCTTACAGCAAAGGAGTACTATTCCTACAGCAAAGAAGAATGACAGGAGCTCTTGTTTTTAAGTGAAGACATGTTTTATGCCAAGTCATTGGAATTCTGAAATAACACAGAAATTATTTTTGATACTCAAAATATTTTTATGAAAAACTGTATTTTTGTGGTTTATAGCCTATTTTCTTCCAATTAAGCGCAACTTCTTGCTACCTGTCCACGGTTCTTGAAAATTGAATTGCTTAAAGGATGAGTTCATGGGTCAACCAAGTCCATCTTATATGAAAGAAGGCTTCAACAGAAACAAAATGGTGAAGAAAGCATTCAAAAATTATATTCCCTTACGGAGATAACTTAAGTTTAAAGTTTGGTGTCATTTGTGAAGAAACAACTGAAATCAGACTAGTTGTGATATCACAGCTTTAGATTCCTCAAATTCTTTATGTATTCTATCACATTTTGTCCTGTGATTATTTTGGCTTAAAAACCAATGGATATTTCAAAAAAGTGGTATAATTGAATATTTTTCTTTTTCAACTTTCTTTAAAATACATTTAACAATTGTTAAGAATGTGAGGATAAGGAAACCAACCTTCCACAGTAGACTTACTAAACCATGTCATTTCTACACTGATAAGAGAGAGCTTTAAACTTGAATATCTCCTTAATAGAATAAGATTTGTGCATGCTTTCTTCACCATTTTGTTTCTTTTGAAGTCCTCTTTCGTATAAAATGGACATATTTGACCACTAAACTAATCAAATTTGTACTCACCAAATCTAACGGATACATCCCAACAAACGTTGACCGGATTGCTTTTACTGTTTCAGGATCTGACACAAATCTTTCTAGAGTTCCAGGTCGGGTCAATTCTTGCTGAACCTTTTTACTTCCTGCTAGATGCCAAGCAATGGACGGGCACACCACTGCTTTCGAGAGGTCAGCTAGAAGTTTTCCATGCCAATCCTTGAGAACATGTAAACAGATAATATGGATGAAAAATATCTAAAACTGTAGGAATATATAGCTACTTAAATGCTATTTATCTTTTATCCTTCAATGGCAGTCGATTAAATCCTTTTCTTCATTAAAGGATTAGTTTGGTGGTTCATCTTATATGAAAGAGTACTTCAAAGAAAACAAAATGCTTAACAAAGCATTTGAAAATCTGATTCTGTTAAGGAGATAATTAAGTTTAAAGTTTAGAAGCATTTGGGTAGAATGACTGAAATTAGACTTAGTTGTGATGTCACATACTCATGATTCCTTCCTCAGTCTTTATGTATTCTTTCATATTTTCCCTGTGATTTTGTGGCATAAAAGCCTTTGGATGTGACAGTGAAGTAGTAAAACAGAAACAAGTAAGGGTAATTATAATTACCCCCTGAAGAAAGTTTAAATAGCAAAGAAGTTAAATTAATTTTCTTCAAAATACATTAACAATTGTTAAGAATATGAGGATAAGGGTGCCATCCTTTCATAGTAGACTTACCACACCAGTCATTTCTACACAGATAAGACAGAGCTTTAAACTTTAATATCTCCTCAACGGAATAAGATATTAAAGAAGTTTTTTCACCATTTTGTTTCTATTACAGTCCTCTTTCATATGAGATAAACTTGCTTGACTACTAAACTAATCCTTTAAAGACATGCCAAGTTTCTACAAATTCCTTGTGGGATGCCCAGGGAAAGTTTTTTCACATGGTGTATGTAATACGACAAGAAAATCGTTTAGTGCGAATGCCCACTTCGACAAGAAAAAATTAACAAAGAAGTAAGGGAAAATATAATTACAATTTCTTTTACAGATTAACAAGTCAAACTTAAGATTCTAAAGGTTTCACAAACATGCTTTTAACCAGCTCCTTTTTGTCTAAAAAAGATAGTTGAGTTGCCCAAAAACCTACATTTAAAATCAGTGAAGGTCAGAACACATGCATATTCATCATCCTGTATTTGGGAACAATATAGGGTACACAAAATATTTAATTACATTATTATCAATTACAATATTTATTCTTACAGGGATCTGTTTTAGCTTTTACTCTACCACGCGGCAATATTATCGCTGTTTTGGGTGCCACGTCTTTGACTCCGCCTCCCAGGCGCATTTAAAAAAAAGTGCTGGTAGAGTAAGGGTTAATCAACCCAAGACAAGTGCGCCAACTCGAAAATATATGCAGCATAGACCAGTGGCCATCGGGTCAATGAAATGAAACGAGCTTGACATTGCTGCTCGAAAGACAGAGAACCCTTCATAAATTAGCCTGTGATTAACCCTTACTCTACCATGCAGCAATATTATTGTCGCTTTGACTCCGCCTCCCAGGCGCATTTTCAAAAAGTGCTGGTAGAGTAAGGATTAAGCAAGTGCAAGCAAAATTTTTATCAGACAACTGGTGGGCAAGTAAACTTTTTTAAATAGATGCCTGATTGCCATGCATAATTTTTTTAGGGGGATTTGTCACCTATCATTCCTATGGAATGGCAAGCATGCCTTATTTGTATGAAGATAAACGAACGGTCGAAGCCCTACAATAGATCAAACAAAGACATACCTTTTCTGAGCGAAACTGTTTAGGGACGTACCCTGTTCTATAATAGACCACTGCCACCTCATGCCCATCTCTGGAAGGAACAAAAGAAACTTAACCCTTAGAGACTTAGCTATTCAAAACTTGACTGCAAATTTTCAGAACTTTTTTTCAAAATTAATTTTAATTTTCATAACTTTCCTTTCGTTTTCTATCACTACAAGTTTGGTTTATATGAATGTTATGACAAAAACCTTTTCAATAAAAAAGTCAAATTAAAGAAAACATAAATTTTAGGCCAAAATCAGGTCAAAATTGCTCAATTTTTTGAGCTTCTATTAATTCTTGTGGATAATGAAAATGAGATTTTTTTTTACATATTTAGATTCTTTATGAAATTTCCTTTCTATTGCTACCAGTTTAATTTTTTTCTCAAAGCAAAACATTTAAACAAAATGAATTTTTTTTATTAAGTACTAATGTAATTACTTGTGAAAACAATGCTGCGCATCCGGTGCAGTACTTTAACCAGGCCATCCACGTGAACATCCGAACACTAACCGCTGCACTAATCTGGGATGTTGTAATGTGTGGGTTTGCTTTCATACTTAAATGTCGGCATGAATGAAGAGGGGGTAGTTGCTCTTTATTTTTTTAATTGAAATTAGGTTTCTAACAATGTGTTTTGCATATTGCAGTTGTACTTGCAATCAGAAACTACAATTTTTGCCAACTTTTGATCTTAAAAGGATACAAATCATGAGAAATTTTGCACAACTTTTGCCAAAAAAGAAATTGATTATATGGGCAGTCAAAATTTGAATTGCATTGGATGCACAGGTTTTCAGGCAGAAGCAAGGTCTGGAAGTTGGTATGTAAGTTTTTAAAACAAATCATTTTTTGTTAATTTTTGTGCATTATTTTAATTTTCTCTATTTTCAACCCATTTTTTCTCAAAATCTTCAACATAACTAACCCTATCCAAAAGTTACATTTTCTGAAAAAACTATTCAAGCTCTTTTAAATGATACCAGAATCACTGCTGTGAGCCTATTTGATGTAACAACATAATTTTTTGAAAAAGTGCATGTCATATCAATCATGTCACGACCGTGTGGGATTCTAAGGGTAAGATAAATTATTGTCTGTGTTAAATGTCTGAGTGGTTACAGTTTGGGGCAAATTAGCTCATAGCAAAAAATGTCCTCAATATTTGTTAACCCTATACCACATGGCGAAATATATTGCCGTTTTTAAACCACCATTTTCTAAAAATAAACTCGGGACTTTACCAAAGTAGTATGGAGTAATCTTGGTATCATTTGTAGTTCTTTTTACAGGGCTCATATTACAGAATTTTGAGAAAAATTTGCTTGAAAAAAATAAAACTCAAAATTTGCTAAAATAATTGAAAAAAAAAGTGTTTTCATTTTAATCTTACAATAACTTCAAGATCACATTTTTGCTTCAAAATCAAACACGCAAATCCTAAGACATGATAGTATTGATTTCTAGTCTAATTTTCATAATTCCTACATACAATCTTTTGTTTTGGAGAAATTTCTTTAAAATTGCATGAAATTCTGCCATTTTTGACCCATTTTTTTAATTTTTAAATCATGTACCAAATCCGTACATCGCACATGCTTCCTTGAACCGCCATTCAAAAGTACTTGCAATTTCCTTTCATTTGATATAAAAATACAAGCATACCCCCTCTATTTGGGTCCTTTCCTATAATAATTAAATTTCACCACATCACCTTCATTGATCTTGTGGTGTAATGGGTATGAACACGGCCGGCACACAAGCGCACCAGGTCGGTGTTATGATTTTTCTGCTGCAGTTTTCAGGTGGGTCATTTAAATGATTTTTTTTTTTTCATCTTTCCTTTCTTTCTAAAAATTCTAGATTATCATCATTGGAAAGGAAATTTTATAAAGAATCTCAATATGTAACACAATTCTCTGTTTTTGATACTGACAAAAGTTATACTTGTGCAAAGATTGGCCATTTGTTGACCAAATTTACCCAAAAATTGCCTAATTTGCATATTTATTTCCTAATTTGGCTTTCATTACTCAAAAGATAATTATCTTCCATTCCAACCAAACTTGTAATAAAAGAAAATGAAAGGAATGTTGTCAAAAATACAAATGAAAAAGAAGTTACAAAATTTGGGCTCGCATTTTTCAAAGCCCTGGTAGAGTAAGGGTTAAACACTGACCATTTTACAGGGTTGTTAAAGAACAGGCACATTTTGCATAATTTATGCAAAGTTTGTGATTTATTACCAGGCAACCTTGACGTTTTCTTTTGTAAATCCTTTGCTTGTCTGACATGATTCTTTGAAGTGGTGAAGAGTTCTGACCAAAAATTTCTGCCCAGTCATACATCACAAATTTCACATAAATTAAAAAAGATCAAACTTTGATCAGCCATAACTCAAAAACTTAGTGTTTTTTTCTCAAAATTCAAAAATTGATTTGTTCCAATTTTAATACTCTTTTCAACCTATACAGAAATTGCTACATCATAAGCCTTTGACTGTATCTGCTTCCGTTCATACCTTACAATTTCCTATCCTATCTTTATTCACCTTCACTTCATAGATGCCTACTGTAAATTTCAGTTTAATAATTAGGCTAAACTGGTTTTTCAGACAGGTTTTCATGGGAACTGAAGAAAAAAATTTGGAACAAGAATGAAGTAGGTTTTTAAACTGATACAAAACAGTTCAAACAAAATACAGTTTGACAAGTTAAAACCCCATCTGATCACGGTATTTGAAGAAAGTTTGACAATGAACTGGAATTTTTTTCTCTCTTTTCCATTCCACCCCCACACCCAAGCGCTCTTTCTCTCAGCTTTTATGTAAATGTTTGTCAATTAAGTTGTAATATAAGTTTGATGTAGAGGGGGAGTACCAATTGTGTACAACTTCTTGCATTTTCTTCTACCTTTATGTGCAAATCATTGTATAAATGTTGTGATAAAACAATTAAAAAAATAAAACCAATTTCCAGCAGGGATGCATTGATTGTTAAGAATCTTACAGAATCAGCCTCCCATCATCCTGTAGTTGACCCCTCTCTCCAAGGTCATTCAGAGTTTTCCGCACTAGCTTTACACCAGGTTCCAGCTCAAATATGGTGTTTTCAAGCCACCTTTGATCAAATATATTAGTTTCTGATTCGTCAACCATCATAACAATTACTGAGCTGTATGGAAAAGAGCATAAATAATTAGGAAATTTGAATCTGGAACTTCAATGTCTTCAATGCTTTCTTCAATATTCTAAGAGGTCATTGAAGATGGATGCATTAAAGGATTAGTTCAAAGGTCATACATGTGCATGTTTAATACAAAGGAGGAAAATCAAATGAGAAATGAAGAAATTTTTAAATAGTTTATTTCATTTAAGGAGACATGTAACTAAGTGAAAAACAAAAGGTAAAATGAAAGAAAATAATGATAATAAATTAAGTTTCTATCAAACATTACTGTTAAGTGGGAAATGGTAAAAAAATTGGGGAATTTCCTTAAACTTTTAGTAAATGTTTGGGAATTTTTATTCATTTTTAGAAAAAGTTTTAGGAAATTGTATTCATTTGTAGAAACTTTTCATCAATTTTCTTAAAATATCCAATAATTTTCCTTCAATTTTATTATTTTTCCAATTATTTTAATAATTTTGCAATTTTACCTCCCAACCAGGAAGGAATCATGCAACCAGGATGGTAAAATCTTCTCTCAGGGGGCAGTTTGTCCCCTACGTCTTTGTACAAAATGGTCAAAAAAATACAAATTGTTCCCAAATACTAATAAGCTACTAAACAAAGTTGAAGAAGTGTTATACAAAATATTTCCCCAGTAAGAAAGCTCATGTAAATTTCAATCTTTTAAAATTAAAACTGGGTATCAAGTGATATTCTTATATTGCATCAAAAAATGCAAGTTATCACTAACCTTAATACAAAAGTGGTGTTAGCAAAATATCAAAGAAATGGAAATATTGTACCTTACTTTGGCACATCATAAGCTTTCCATGCTTGTATGAATGCTTCTGCAAACTTTTGACAGGTCTGACTAAGCTGAACCCTCTGCACATCTGCTTCTGAGAATCCACACTGCCTTAAAACAAACCTATGATAAAGGCAATACATCATGATTCATCTTGGCAACTTCTAATTCATTATTTTGTATTTTGGTTGAAATTCCTGATAGTTCTTTGTGTCTCACAGATCATTTCAAAACCAGATCTCTGATGTTGTTTTGTTTCTGCCACATGAGTTTTGAAGGAAAATATCAGGGTCACAATTAGAATACATGAAATTCTAACAAAACCAACTAGCCTCCTATGAAAACTAAAATTTATCACTTACAATGATAAATTTAACTTTCTTAAGTCAAAACTGGGAACCAAGATCAAAAAAACAATTGCAAGGATTTATTATACCTGAAGAACCCTTGAAGAGATGTAGTCTGTCTCATAGAGCGGCTCAAGTGGGAAATGGTGTTCACTTTATATGGAAAATTGATTTTTTTTTTGCTGAATACAATGGCGTACAACGATAAATTCTAAAGTGTGCCCAAAGCATCTCCATGGGGGGTTGGGGTCCTAATTTACTATATGGCTAAAAATTAAGCGATTAAAGTAGTTTTGTTGTCTATTTGTAGGTTGTTCAATGTACCGGTTTCAAAAAAGTAATTTTCACAATCCAAAATGGCCGACATATGGGTCAAATTTCAAAATGGCCTCCATGTGGCCCCACTTTATCCAAATTTACTGTATGGCTAAACATCGAATGATTAAAGTATTTTTGGTGTCTATTTGTAGGTTTTTGGATGTATCGATTTAAAAAAAGTCATTTTCAAAATAAAAAACGGACAACTTAGGGGTTAATTTTCAAAATGGCCGCCACATGACCTCCGCACATTGACCATTTAAAGTAATTATGGTATCTATTTGAAGGTTTTTGAATGCACCGATTCAAAAAAGGAATTTTCAAAATAAAAAAAGGCTGACTCAGGGGTCAAATTTAAAAATGCTGCTACATGGCCCCTTTTGTCCCAATTTAATGACTGTGTGGCTAAGCATTGACCGATTAAAGTAATTATGATGTCTATTTGTAGGTTTTTGGATGCACCGATTAAAAAAGTCATTTTCTAAATCCAAAATGGCCAACTTAGGGGTCAAATTAAAAAATAGCCGCTAAGTGACCTCCCTTTGTCCAAATTTACTAAATTGCTAAACATTGACCAATCAAAGTAATTATCTTGTCTAAATCTACATTTGTAGATGCACCGATTAAAAAAAAAATGACTTACGGGTCAAATTTCAAAATGGCAGCCAACATATGAAGTTTTCAAAAGATGCATATTTTACTTATTTTTAAATGTTTTGGTGCTTATTCTGTATGTTTTTGGATGTAGCAACTTAAAAAAACACTTTAAAAATCCAAAATGGTCCCATTGTGAGTCAAATTCAAAATGGCCACCAAATGTTAAGAATTTAAGTTGTGATCATCATCAACATCATCATTATCATTATCATTATTATTATTATTATCAAATCAGCAAGCGTAAATGAAAACATTGATTAGCCTGGCAGCTAGGATTATGGAAAGCAACTTAACTGCCAAAGGTCCAAATGTGAATACTTGATTATTACATTAGTCTTCAGCACTGTCTGTGCTATGGTCACTAAATGGAGCATCATCATCATCTGATTCAAAATCTGGATCATCAAATTCAAAATCAGTCAGTTCCATTAATATTTGATCCCTCCGGTACAACAACTGTAGAGGGTTTGGTATGGAGTGTTGACAAGTTTGATGTAGAAGTCATGTGAGCTTGTTCTTCAGTGGCTGGCAGAGCTGTGCCTTCATACCAAATGGAGACTAGAAAGTCATTTTCAAGTTTCCAGCCATATATGAGTGGATCCAGTTGATCATTAGAGCCATTCAAGCAGTTCACCATTCCATGAACAATGCTTTCAGATTTGATCACTTCAAAATAATATTGATGATGATCATGATGATCATATGATGATGACAATGACAATAACAATGACAATAATAATAATAATGATGACGACGACAAAGACGACGACTACAACAACAACAACAACAATAATAATAATAATCACAATGTAAAATCTTAATATTTGGTGGCTATTTTGAATTTGACCCACCAGGGGGCCATTTATAATTACTTTAATCGGTCAATGCCTAAGTACACAGTAATTAAATTAGAACAAAAGGGACCAAGTAATGGCAATTTGAAATTTGACCCCAAGTCGGCCATGTTGGATGTTAAAAGTTACTTTTTTTAAATCGGTGCATCCAAAACCTACAAATAGACACCATAAGTAATTTAACTGTTCAAAGTTTTGCCATACAGAAAATTTGGACAAAGAGAAGAACCACATGGCAGCCATTTTGAAATTTGACCCCTTGAAAATGACTTTCTTGAAAATTGTGCATCTAAAAACCTACAAATAGACACCAAAAATTCTTTAATTGTCAATGTTTAGCCATATAAGTAAATTGGGATCCCCACTCCCCTCTTTCCCAGGGGTTCCCGTGGGGTACTTTGGGCACACTTTAGAACGTATCGGTGTATGTCATCATATTCAGCGGAAAAAATCAATAAAATCCCTTCTCTATATAAAGTGAACACCATTTCCCACTTGAGCCACTCTGTGAGACTAATGATGGCCAAGAAGACCACTCAGAACCCCCACCACCCCAATAAGTAAAATACATTTATTTGTCATGTTTTTCCTGGCACTTCTGCCATTTTGGGGCAGATGAGGTGGCTCCCCCAGCTTCTATTGCTCCTGCTGGGAACACATTTTTTCCTTTTTTAAGAAAATATGTATATGAAATAGAACCTTGTGCAATAAATTTTAATGGGAATATTTTACATATTTGCATGGATGCTGCACCATATTGTGGATTAACTCTTGACATCACAATTACCATAATTGACCAAACACATGTTAAATAGATAATTATTTGGAATTACTATCTACTCACAATTAAACTTCATGAATTAAAGCAATCAAACACAAACACATTCTCTTGGTTCAGATTGATATCCGTCGGTTCAACAAGTTTGACACTCCAGGTGCTTATGATGTTTTTAATTTCAAAAATAAAGAACAGGCTCATTTGAAAAGTTTGACAACATTTACACAAGTTTGTAGTAAATTATTAAAAAACTTTCTTTTAGACAACCCATATTTTTTAAAGAGTGGCATAAACCTAACCATGTACAAAGGTAAACAATAAACATTATATTTCCACATTATGCATTTTCATGATTTTGTGTTTTGTATATGGTGTATATTATAGCTCTCTTTGACATGAAATTTGACTTGTATAATACACCTAACTATGCTTTGTGACACACGTTTTTGCACTTGAAATGTCAATTTTACAAGAGCTTGGACCCCACCAGGGGCCCTTAAGCGGGCCCCTGGACCCCATGCCAACAAGTCGAGCGCTTTGCACTTTGATTTTGTGTTTTGTTTATGGTGTATAATAGCTCTCTTTGACATGAATTTCCGCTTGTATAATACACCTTCTTACTGTGCGTTGTGACATACTTTTTTACTTTTTAAATGTCAACTTTACAAAAGCTTCCTAGGGCATCGCCCCCCAAAACCCCTACCGCGGCTTTGCCCTTGGACCCCACCAGGGCCCTTAAGCGGGCCCCTGGACCCCATGCCAACAAGTCGAGCGCTTTGTGCTCAAAGTGACACCTTCGGTGTCACCTCAACTACACCACTAAATATTGTGTTGGTTCAATTTAATTCCCCAGCCCCCAATATGAAAATCCTGGCTACGCCACTGCTTACGTGAGTACCGGTATACTGCCCAAGCTATCTTCCACGTCATATCCAGTTGTGGATCATTTCTAATATGCACTGTACGCATTGTGTGTGTATGTACAGTGTGCTAGTCACTTCCGTGGTGGTTATTGATTGGTTGTTGGTATTTGTGTACAACCAATCAGAAACACTGACTTTGATTGTATATTACTGTCCATGATAACATGATATCTGGTCTTTCAAATGAACTTTAAAACTGCAAAGTGCAAGGTTGGTGGGGCTAATGGGACCAAGAGGGTGGTAGGGGGTTGCTTGGAGGCTTTGGCTGTGGTTGGGGTGTGTGGAAAGTAGATGCTATTGAAACTGACAGACCATCCAACGAGCTAACCAACAATAGATGTCTTGATCAAAATGGCACAGGAATTCTCTATGAAAACTGTTTTAGACTGAAATTGAGAGAAATGAATTACAAATTCACTTATCCAAGGGAATTAAACACCATTTGAATTTATATATGTTTATTTCTGTTTAAGTGCTCTAAGATTTTGTTCAACAAGCATGAATACATTGCACTAAAGGTGTGTTAGATTCTTTTTTTATTTTTTTTATTTTTAGAAAAGCCTACCAGTACAAGTTCAGCAAATTTTACTGTTTGGAGTTTTTTGCTCGCTTCCAATTTTCTTTATATCTTATTTAAGTAAGTTATATTTTCACCAGGTATACGAAGAGTAACTTTAACATTAACGCCATCTGATTGTTTGTTACACTCAGACAAAGCCTACATACCTGATATAAAGTGCTCGCTGGAAATCAGAGTGTGTAAGGCCTACAGTAGGTTGAAAGCCCAGGGTTGAAAGCCGTTGCGTCGTACAGCAGAAACCCACTTTGAATGTTAATCAGGATCAGATGGCAATTATGAAAATGTCTTTTTATTCCCTGCACACATCTATTAGTGCAACAAATGGCACAGCAAGATTCCAGCTTAATTATCTAGCAAAAATAATCTTATATAACAACATAACTAGTTTTGAAGATGCAATAAATTGAAACTGAAAAATTTCAACTGAAGATTCTTACCTGTGGGTTGCAGAAACTTTAGGGGAAAGTCCAAGAAATGACGATGATATGGTGTTCACTTCTACTTGTGATAATTCCAGCTCTGACCCTCTGCAGGTGTCTAGCATGTAATCTGACCGGAGAAGAGCTAGCTGTATAGGCTACGGAAGTAACATGATAAAGTTTACCAGTACTTAATCAAACACACATAAAATTCTAGTACTGTAAGGTTTTAAATCATAGGTCATAGCGAAAACCTCATTTCATAAGTGATCACATTGTCTTAAACACACAAAATGGTTACAACTAATGAAAGCTGTATTAACATTTACCTCCACACAAACATCACCAATTAGGGTGTTTCACACAAAAACATCGCCATTTTGTCGGTCAAAACAATCTAATTACATTTAATTAGACTTAAGCTGTTACTGAATCTTGCTGTGCCATTAGTTGCACTAATAGATGTGTGCAGGGAATAAAAAGATATTTTCTCAATTTCCATCTGATCCTAATCAACATTCGAAGTGGGTTTCTGCTGTATGATGCAACTGCTTTCAAGCTGGGCTTTCAGCCTACTGTAGGCCTTACCCACTAAGATTTCCAGCAAGCACTTTAAATCAGGTATGTAGGCTTTGTCTGAGTGTAACAAACAATCAGATGGCGTTAACGTTAAAGTTACTCTTCATATACCTGGTGAAAATATAACTTACTTAAATAAAATATGAAGAAAAATTGGAAGTGAGCAAAAAACTCCAAACAGTAAAATTCACTGAACTTGTACTGGTAGGTTAGCATGTAGTATGTTTGTTGTACGTGTGATGTGCCTGAGCTGTGTAAAGACGCGTGAAACGCAACAACACCGCTGCTTGGCAAAATGAAGTCCAGTTGAGTTAGAGTCACGTGATGAAATCCCTCTATATACTTTTCCCCTTTCTTCCAGATATGTGTTTGTCACTTTACCACAACTGTTACATTTTCTTTATCTGCTTAAAAAAATTATGACACCCATTCAGTTCAATTAGGTCTCACCTTTTCCTTTCCTTCTTTCTTCACTTTTTCATATATTTCCCATTGTTTTGCTGTAAACTCATCCACAGGAATTGTGCTAGGTAGAAAATAATAAAAGTCCATTGATTAAAAACAATATCTGCACACATTGCACATTTATTGTGCTATAGGGTCTATGAACTGGTACACAAACTAGGTAACTGTGGCTGAAACACCTAGCAAAATATGCAATTAAACATCATATTATTTATTGTAGCACAATTAAAAGAGAAAATATAAATAGAAAAATTAATTAATCTTGTATGAAGAACACAGAGGGTGAAATAGCTATTGACTGTTTATTTCTGTATGCTATAAACAAAGACAGACATCCAAAACTTACAAGTTTTAGTCTTTTTTTCTACATAATAAAATATAAATATTTCTCATACTTACAGTATATGCTTTCAAACATGGCAGAATATGATACAGAAAACTGAATTATAAACCAGTGCCTCTGATAACACTTTGAAAGAGCTTCAAAACAATTTTGCATGAACTGAAATTTTTCACAAATCTCAAAGGGTATTTTATCATATTTTTTAAGAAATAGAAGGCTGTGATATCATTACTAGTCTGATTTCAGTCATTTCTTCAAAATTCTGATTAAAAACTTAAGCTTGAATAATAGAAAAGATTTAACAGAGAAAGCGGAGTGTTCTTTTTACAATCTCAAAATATTCAATCTTGGTTGAATTCTTACCTTTTCAGAGCATTGCATAGAAACTCATGGTCACTTGCAACTTTGTAGTAGAGTTCATTCACACTGGCTTGCAACTTGACTGCTTTGTCAAAGAGACTACGTGGGAATGGAGTCGGAAAGAGGCTGAAGGGGGCATGTGTCAAAATGTGAGATGAGTTTGGGGCTTCCCCCGTTCTCATGAGCAGTCCTTGTAAGCAAGCAAAGTCCCTGGCTTTATCTGCAATGATATCTAGTTGTTCTGAAGGCAGTGTTGATTTCAAGACACTGGTTTCCAGCAAGTCGGCAGCCATTATAGAGGTTCTTTCTTAAAAACAAAGTCCACTCAGCTATGTGAAGTTGGCTACAATTAGTATCCTTTTGAAACTGAAATAAAGAAGAAGAATTGAACATTAAATACGTTTAAAAGTATTTTCACTTAAGAATAAGTTCATTCTGAATATGACCTCATTCCTTGGACAGTTGTCTTTATGCATTTCTTTTGTCAAGTGAAATTGTAAATATAAATTATCACATGAAAACAAAATCATTGATACAACAGCTCCCTTGGTATACTCTACATGTGCCTTCTCAATCTCAAAAAAAACAAATGGGAAATTTAAAACATAACATGTTTTTTTAAGAAACTATACAAAAATATATATATAAAAAAAAATCCATAAAAGATTAACACAAAATGTTAGTCTGTGATTCAATGATACTGTATATTCTATTAACCTCAACACTTAATTGCCACAAAATATGATCAATCTTTATCAGTTTATTTCAAATGCCAAAGGCTCCTGTTTCTTATGCCTATGAATAATGCATTATAATGCACATAGCATGAGCAGTTTGGAATAACATGTCACACTGATGAAAGCACCCAGCAGAACTCATTCCCTATAAAGTAATTTTTGGTTGGCAGTTGAAACTTAATTTTCAAGTAAAACACACAAAATGTCAAACACTTCACAGTAACACTCCAATAAATTTCTCTTTTGAGTCCAGAACCATCACAATCATTAAAGGCTTTGTTAAGTATCTGTAGTCACAGTAAAAGTTAATACTTTGTATTGATTTAATGGTTTTAATTAATATTTTTATAAATGAAAGTTATTTTACTACTAGACTTTGTTCTGGTACTCTCCTGAAATACTCGGTAGTTGCACAGTAAGTTATATAACAATATAAAAACAATATACCGACTGCTCAGAGAAGTGAGGATATGACGTCACTTTAAAGAAAGTACAAATATAATGAAATAGCTTTCAAAATCACGATAGAGTCTTCTATGGGAGCCACTGTACTCGATCCACCTATTGAACCAATCTGCAACATAAATTCTGACTTAAAAGTACATATAATCTGTCCTATACATGTGGCAATGCTTTCTGCATGCATACAGTTGATCACCTCATCACAACACAGGTTTACAACTACAAATTATAATCAGCTACGTTTACAAGAAAATATCCCAGTAGACTCACAGTGACTATATGTAGTCTACAGCTAGAACAGGGTAGATTAATATGGAAAATCTGTTAACTACTGCAATTTTATGTACACTGTTACCAGATGCTACATGTACTTTACATCAATTTTGTTTATACCAGTAGAAAATGAACAATCTTATTCTTCTAAACACCAGGTGTCTGAGATATACGTTATTTACATATAAGATCATCAATTTAAGTATCATATTCTTTTATGATATTCATAAAATTGAAAAACAAATAGTTATCAACAGAAATTAAGGCATGAAGGTCCTTAATGAACATGCCTAATTACTTTTGCCAACGAAGTTGGACGGAGGCTATATTTTTGGCTCTGTAAATTTGTTTGTCTATTTGTTTGATTGTTTGTTTGTCATCAAGATATTTCCAGAACTGATGATTGGTTTTGGATTAAATTTGATGTGGTTTTGTTACTGCTTAAAGTCATACAGTAGTTCAGGGGTCAAACATGTTGATCTGATATGAAGGAAGACCTCAAAAGAAGCAAAATAGTAAAGAAAGCGTTCAAAAATCTTATTCTGTTAAGGAGATATTTAAATTTAAAGTTGGGTATCATTTGTGTAGAAACGACTGAAATCAGACTAGTTGTAATGTCATAGCCTCAGATTCCTCAAAGCCTTGATGTATTCTATCATATTTTGTCCTGCAATGTTGTGGCCTATAAACCATTGGATATGTCAAAAAAGTAGTAAAACTGAATCTAGGAAGGGTATTTATAATATACCACCTGAAAAACGTTTGAGGACAAATAATTTAAATAGTGAAACAATTAAATAAACTTTCTTTAAAATACATAAAGACTTTGAGGAATCTGAGGCGGTGACATCATAACTAGTCTGATTTCAGTCGTTTCTACAGAAATGATACCAAACTTTAAACTTGAATATCTACTTAACGGAATAAGATTTTGCAATGCTTTCTTCATTATTTTGTTTCTTTTGAAGTCCTCTTTTATACAAGATGGACATGCTTAACCACTGAACTAATCCTTTAAGAAAAAAGTGATTAAAATTGGAGACATATTGGAACAGGGCAAAGGTGCAAATGGAGGGGTGGGGACATTTTAAGGTGAGTTGGTCTGTTATCAAGATATCTCCAGAGCTGATGATTGAATTTGAATTAAATTTGGTGTGTGGTTTTACTACAGTTTCATGAAGAAGTGATTACAATTTGGGACTAATTCGAACAGGGAAAGGGCAGAAATTGAGAGGTGGGGGTGTTTTAGGATGAGATCTGTCAAGACCTAATTGTCAAGAATAAGTTGAATCTTTCCAATGGAATGTGCTGAACAATGACTTTGCACTCTGAATAAAGATCCAAACAATCAATTTTCTGGATTCAAAGAGACTTACATCAAGTGTTCTCTGGAATCAATGAAAACAAAACAATTGGTTTCAGAAATAAATGGATAATGATGGAATGTGAATCCTGGCTAAATAGAGCTCAACAGTGATGCTTCACTTGAATAAAACTGAAAACAATGGTTTGGCCTTGGAAAAAATCCAGTCAGAAGATAATCTTCCAGTGTTTAGATTGCAAATGTGCATAACAGATCACAACTTGGGGATGAATCTTGGTGGGCCTAGGATTTATGAGGTAGATTATATTGGGCATATATAACAAATGAACTCTAAAATTATTCTAGGCCTGTTGGAATTGCAACGGCAGAGGTATGCACTTTAGAGAGTGCTAATATTCTAGTTAAAGTTTGTTGTTCATTAAAGTTTTGCTCCATTTAGTTAAACAAGTTATTATAATCATTCAATCCTTTCATCATATTTAGCTTTTTAAAGTTCTCAATCATTTTAAAGAGCAGATATGAAAAGAAAAGCAAGATGGCAATCCACGGAGTTGCTGACCTTATGGCCTCAAGACACACAAATTTGTATATAATCATCAATTATTTTCCCATGAAAATATATATAAATTTCAATTAATTACTTGATCCCTGACCTTTTTAATGACTTGTCTCATTACATACTGTAGTATGTGTGGGACACTTCACCCTTCATTATTGACCGTGCAGCATATTACATTGGCTGAAGGTTGGGCATATATTGGCACTATGTTGGGTTGGCATATGCACATTCGGACAATTTTGGCTCATCTTTCAAATGTGTTGGCCCAAAGTCGCCACAATAATCTTTAAATGACATCAATTGGCACAACATGAGTTTCAATGTAATTTTCAATGAATTGCCAACCATGGACAAAGGTAATTGTGCTCTCAGAGCAAGTACCAAGCTACAAGCACAGTATTTGCCATTACAGTTTTCAACTGTTTGATAAATGATTAGGGAGATAAATGCAAGGGTGGCCGGTCTCGAGACCAAAGATGACTTCATCGCAAGGTTTGAGCGGACCAAGGTGATAGCCGAGGTCCGCTGGCCCTACAATGACGTCATCCGCAGTCTCAAATGCCATTTGAGACCAGCCACCCTCGCTTATATCCCCATTCATAATATCTAATTTTTTAGGTGAAAATATAGGAAAAAAAGCAATTTATTTTGATCACTGTTCATATTCTCCTAATACTCATTGTGACGTCATTTATTTAAACGTTTCTTCATTTTTTGTTGCGACGACCAACTGACCAGTCAAAGATCTGACCATACAGATTAAAGTTACTCACCAAACCTAATGAAACAAAATACATGTTTGTTCTCAAACATCTTTTTCATATTACTTTCGTACGACAGACGACCGCAAGAAGCTGTTCGTTGTTTTCAAACAATGATAAACAAATACATTAGAATTTGCAGCTCATAGATTATTGAATTTGACAGACAGTTAAAACTAAATCGCGAAACCGACTAGCACTCTGAACATTTAGAACAAAGTTGAAAAACAAGGTCAAACAAGGTCTTGGAAAAGTATAAACAGCCACAGATGAAGTAGGGATAAAGGTAAGACTCGAATGATAAACATAGGTTTATTTTTAGGCCTATTTTGAGGAAAGTTTGCAAACGTCGAATTTAGGTTTAATTGGGCTAGCATTAGTTGGCTGCTCATTTAATTTGTGATCAAAATAAGCTCAGGCTAGGCTAACATGTACACAGACAAATGGCGGACTGCAGTGTCAGACTATTAAAATACATTGCATAGGGTACTGTTAGTTACATATCTACAATTTAAGGTATGTTGATAACAGTGTCAGTAAAGGTTGCGGCATTTATTAACTTGGGGACCAAATATTGACTTTGCAAGGCTTTCAATTTCTGTTCTGGTCAGGAAACTTGGTGGCAAATTATCATCATTTTAATCTTTTATAAATTAATTAAGAACAATTGCTATAAAAAATGTTCTCCAATCAAAGCCGGAGCTGTTGATTGAGACTCATCAGAGTCGTGATTGTTGTGGCTATAATTTTGTGTTTGGTTTATTTTTCTAATACATTTTCTTATATTTCTTTGCATATCCTTGGATATACTTTTCATTATTTTGCCAATGTAGGCCAATATTTCTCCAAGGGGCACATATGCACTGCCATACAGGTCAGTCTGGTCTCGAACGTATTCCAGATCATCGATTAGCCAAACAGAGCAATTACAAATCTAAAATTGTGCCATTTGAGACCTAGGATGATGTACATTTGTTATGCTTAATATGGGTGTTAATATTTGGAAAGTGTTGATCATCATCATTCTCCTAACGTACATCTTGCTGGTCTCGAATCGAGACCACCTTTTAGCCAATCAGAAAGCTAGAAACTTAATTTACTATTACTATTTATGAATTTACCTTTATCTCGAATGAATTATAAAATACATACTGTATGTGACTTCTGAACTTTTTAGTGATTTGCCCCACCATGTAAAAGACACACCTTTACATCATTTTTGCAATAAGTCAATTCTGGTTTTCTCAAGAACATTTTCCCATCATTTGACCTAAGACTATTGACATGTAAGTCAAAGGTTATATATATGGCAACACAACTTTCTACAACACCATTACACCAACTTTGAAGTTGATAGCTTACACAGCTTTTTTAAGAAGCACAACACAAACATTATTGTGCATACAAACACACACTAACCAAGTAATATACCTTATCAGTTATTGCCATATCTTGCTGTACTGTATATGCTGTGATACAGTGGCATAGCCAGGATTTCCTTCTTCTTCTTTTTTTTTTTATGTAGCAGTAAACTTGAGGTGACACCAAAGACTGACAAGATATGTAGCGGCATAGATTAGGTGACACCAAAGATGTCACTTCAATTTGTCCGGCATTTTGTCCAGGGGCCCGCTTAAGGGCCCCTGGTGGGGTCAAGGGCGAAGCCCGGTAGGGGTCCACGGGGCTTTTCCCCCGGAAGCTCTCCAAAATTGACATTTGAAGGGCAAAAAAGGGTCACAACAATAAGAATAAAGTATATAATACAAGTCAAAATTCATGTCAAAGAGAGATATAATATACATAAAACAAAATCTTGCAAACGTATGTGGAAATATAATTTTTATTGTTTACGTTTCTGTGCATGGATATAGGTCTATGATCACTCTTTGAAAAATATGGTAGTCTACACTAAAAATGTTTGATAAGTTTCCAATAATTTACAATGAAAATGTGTAAATTTTGTCAAACGTTTAAAACAAACCTGTTCTATATCCTGCCCCCTCCCCGTCTATCTCTTGGTGTCTTAGTTCATGTATTAAATACAATATTGCACAAAGTGTTAATATATAACTAACAGATTATTTCACATTTTCAAACTTTTCTCTGAATAATACCCTTTTTTGAGGAACGGAACGGAACACTTCTGACCATTTGACGAATTCTTTCAGGGGAAAAACCTGATATAGAACATCACGTTGCCATTTACATTTTCTCGAGGTGCAGGAAAGTGCTTTCTTAGACAAAAAATCGAACTCCTCTCAAAGTCCTGGGTATGAGCCTCCATAAAAAATTATTTTGGGACTCAAAATATTCTCCACAAAGTTTGCTGAATAATAATTAATAATAATAATAATAATAATAATAATAATAATAATACTTATAACACGCACATATCCATCCTAATGGTGCTTAAGGTGCCGTACATATAACATTAAAATTACAAATAAGTATACATGAACAATGAAATTAATGAACAGTGATTTTAAATTACAATAATTACATATTTGCATTGGTATCACACATGAGATGGGTTTTTAGATTTGTTTTTTTGAATATGTCAACAGAACAAGACAACCTGATATGGAGGGTAATCGATTCCAAAGACATGGAGCTGCAACAGCAAATGATCTGTCACCCCATGAATGGTAGGATTTTGGTTCACATAAAAGGAGTTTATCACCAGAACGAAGATTACGAAGAGGAACATATAATTTCAGAAAGTTAGATATATAAACTGGGGCACAACCATTCATCGATTTGTAAACAATAAGTAATATTTTGTACATGATGTGATGAGAAACTGAAAGCCAGTGCAAATCTTTCAGGATGGGAGTTATGTGACATGTTTTCTTTGAGAGAGTTACAATCCGTGCAGCCTTGTTTTAAAGTAGTTGAAGACGAATCTGTTTGTGGGGCAGTCCATGCAGCAAGGAATTTCCCATATCTAATCGAGATGTAACAAATATATGTACTGTACAATCTGTTCTGTCGCAGTTGAGTTGAGATATTTGCGCAATTTTCCAGTGTTTTGAAGATGTAAAGTTGCAGTGCGTTTGATATGAGAAATGTGACTATTCATGGTCATGAAGGAGTCAAAAATAACCCAGAGATTGCAAAATTTTACTGCAAAATTAACGGAATGAAACGGGCAGCTTTGAAATAAGTTGGAGGTCTTAATACAATTATAATTTTACCCATGTTTTATGATTCATGTGAGCAACCTAACTTTCCAAAATGTCAGAAAATAATTACATTCGCATCCAGGTATAGGCCAATAGTCAATAGTGCCACCATCTTCTTTTTTTCTTGAGTCCCATGTATAAATTAATTGGGAAGGAGCTAGATGACATTAATGTCAGGAATGAAATCAAGTACATAATACAATCTTAATAGTAAAGGGGAAAGTTAAAACTCAAGTCTTATTGGTTAAAAGTTTCCCAGGAAAACAAAACAGAGTGATCTACAGTATAAGTCCATTACATGGTGAGATATGATGGATGACTGCAGTGTGTATGTAGAAGAATAGCATGTACGTGCACGCATGCTCATTGCATGCACCCATCTCTTTCCCATTGTTAGAAGGAGACTGAATATGTGTTGGTTTGAACAAAGCTGCGTCTACTACTGTATATCATAATCGTTCAACCGAGTTGGATGATTATAGCACGGCGCGAGGGATAGCCTATCTCTATACCAAGATATTAATAACAGCTGCTCCCAGCCTACCATACTGTACTTATGATCACTTACTTGTCAAACTAACATTATATTACATGATTACTGGACACTTGGCACTAATCTCAACCGACACTACTGCACGGTAGTCTGCACCACACGCATATTAATGAAGTTGATGGTGCAAGTGTACCGATAGCACGCATATTAATGAAGTTGATGGTGCAAGTGTACCGATAGCACGCATATTAATGAAGTTGATGGTGCAAGTGTACCGATAGCACAAATCTGAACCGACGGCACCAATCTGAACCAAAGACACCAATCTGAACCAACGGCACTAATCTGAACTGACGGCACCAATCTGAACCGACAGCACCAATCTGAAATATCTAAAATATTGGGGGGAGGAAGGGGGGAGTTCACCCCCTCTGGGCCACTGCTGTGATATGATAAAAATCCTTCAGGGAAGAAAAACAGATGCACTATAATGGTGAACTAACAGCAGATTGTTAATTGAACATTTGAATTTGGCTTATAGTATGCATGCAAGTATGAAGAGCTGTAATATCTCCCTCACTAGAGTGTGTGTGTGTGGGAGGGGAAGGGGGCATACATTTATTCCACAAAGTAGGGCCTAATTTTTTACAACCTGATGTATTTATTTAAAATTCTGCCAAAAAGTAGAGGGAGGGGGACAAGTACTGCAGGTATTATCGCCCTACAGGTATGCTTAAAAGACAATGGCTGAGATCAAAGAATGAATTTTTTCCAGCAAGCTGCAGTAGGTGTAAACACTCTAGGTACTGTAGCTCTAGGTTAACGAGGGGAGAAGTGGACCCTTCCCTAATCCTTTAAATATAAATGATATACTCATGGAACTGCTGTACTTTATATATACTACTTCAATAATATAAAGTACTGAATATGCAGATTCTGTGAAGAATTTAATTAAGAGAGCCCCTTTACTTGAGGTTTTGGTCGTCACAACTTGGTGTATAAAAATACACAGCCAATTTGGGTTTCATATCATTTTCTTTAAATGTTTCTTCACAACATTCACAACAAACAATAATAAAAATATACATAGAACAAAAATACAGAAAGTTGTGAAAGAAAGTGCCCGAAAAAAAAACTTTATGGATTAATGAGTAGGGCACTCCCTCTAAATAATGAGATGATATGACTTAATCTACTTTGAGTATATACAAAGTTGTAGCTAAACAAGAATAGAGAGAAAACAAAATAAGGGGGGAAAAAACCCTTCCCCCAACTCACCCCTTACCACACACCACCCGTGGATAAGAAATAGTCTACATGAAGAGGGGACACAATAATACATAATATAATATTTGAACCCTCCGTTGAGATCTCCCTCACCCCAACTTGAAAAAAACCAAAAAAACTTAACAGAACAATACAAAAAACAATACGTTTAAATAAAGTATGTCTCAAGATGTTCAATGATTTTATTTCAAGAGGTAAAGAATTCCAGATGTTAATTGCACGATTTCTTATGCTACTGTATACTTAAGGCAGTCTTATTACGACAAGGAAGGGAATGTATGTTATCATGCTGTCTTGTATTGTAGGAGTGTATTAGATTGTTTTCAGTAAAGAACGAATAAAAGCAGTTTGGTAAGATACCATGAATACATTTAAAGGTGAAAATATCAATATTAGTGCTAATTAAATCTGGCAGTTTTAACAGGTTAAGGGAAAAAAATAAAGAAGTTGTGTGATCACAAATACCAGAATTGTTAATGTGACGAATTGCACATTTTTAAAAGACTATTAATCTATTCATGTAAGATTTAGTGCAGGCAGACTAAATTGTTGGACAATATGAGAAATGTTGCAATGCTAAACTTAAATAGATACAGCGAAGAACATGTCAGGGTAAGATATGCTCACGCTTAGATAATATACTGACACCCTTTGAAACATCGGTTGAAATAAAATTTATATGGTCATGCCATGAGAGTTTTGAATCAATAATAACACCTAAACACTTAATCTTATTAGTACATACAAGGTTTGCCTTAACGATGAATTTCAAAATCAAAGTAAGCTTCACTATTACTGAATACCACATACTGTAGTTTTTGTTTCGCCTCAAAGCAGGATGAAGAGACATACTGTAGGGGTCATCCTGTCGGCGTCCACAAATGTTCAACATAAGCTCATAACTTAAGTTATGAATGGTGTACATTCATGTAACTTGGCGCAGGGGTAGAGGACATGGGTACTGGTCAAATTAGCATGATTGGGGGGTTGTGTGCATACTAATTAGCTTATTTGCATACCAATGAAAATATTTGTCTCTTTGATGTCTCTTAAATTAAAGTGGGTGGGGATTTTGTTCGCACAAATGATCGTATATGTGAAGAGCATTGTCTATGCACTTAGTGGTGAGGTGCAGTATGCATATTAATTAGGTTACTTGCTTAACAATAGACTCATACAAAATGTTTCATGAACTCATAACTTAAGTTATAAATGGTACACATTCATGTAACTTGGCACAGGGGTAGGGGATATGGGTAGTGTTCAAATGAGCATGACTGGGAGGTTGTGTGTGCATATTAATCAGCTTATTTGCATAACAATGAAAATATATCTCTTTAATTAAAGTGGATGTGAGGATTTTGTTTGCACAAATGATCGTATATGTGAAGAGCATTGTCTACAATTAATGGTGAGGTGTAGTGTGCATATTAATTAGTTTATTTGCATAACATCAGACTTCCATACAAAATGTTTAACCTGAGATGATAACTTGGTACAGTGGTAGAGGGCATTGGTACTGTTCAGTTGAGATGATTGGGGGATGTGTGTGCATACTAATTAGCTCATTTGCATAACAATGAAATGATTTGTATCTATGATATCTCTTAAATTATAGTGGGTGTGGAGACACTTATTTTCTAATCTATGTTACTTGTAAAAACATGCATTGTTACTAATTGTAACATGAGAAAATCAAAAATATATGGCAGGCAAGACTTACTAACTTCATATTTCTAGTATCAATATTAAGGGATAATTTGTTAGCAGTAAACCAGTTGTGAAAATGATCAAGCTCATTACAAACTAACTGTTGAAGATTACAATGATTGTCACCAGAAAATAATATATTAGTATCAAGTGAAAATTTGATGATAATTGAATTATATTGAATGAAAAGGGATCAGAATATATTACATTGTTAGAATACGTGAACTGCGTTCTATTAGACAAATAGCTACAAAACCACTATAAACAGGTACCTCTCACTCCATAATGGGACAACTTATAAGTTAATATATCGTGATCAATTGTATTAAAGGCCTTCGATAAATCAAGAAAAATTCCCATGGATGTAAGTTTTTATCAGAGCTTATCAGCTGCATCAGTAATAAATAGCTAATTCAGTGGCCACACCTTAAGGAAAACCATATTGACAATCAAAAAGCAGATCATGCTTATTTAAAAAATCATATACTTTACTCTATTATACACAATCCATTCAAGTACCTTAAAAAAACATGGAAGAACAGAAATGGGGCAATATTTACCATAAGATTTAGGATCACCTTTTTATAAACTGGGAGAACTTTTATAGTTGTTATTTTGTCAGGAACAATACTACTTAAAATGGAAACATTGCAGTGTTAAAGGGGCTACAATTAAGTGTATTATTTTCAGAAATAAAACATGGGTCTTCAGCCCCTGGCCATGAGGTGTTAAAGATCGTACCCTGATTATGACTGATATTTTTACTGACAGATTGAAGAAAGTAACACTAACATTTGCTATGTGAAATTCAAAATTACTATGCTTTGGGAATGTTTCTAGGGCAACAAGTGGAAAGGGGGGGGGGGGAGGGGGGGTACAACTGTATTAGCATCCCCCACCCCCCTATAATCTACGGCTATGATCATCAGGTTTGCTTATAATGCACAAATAATACAGACACATTATTTGAGGCACTGTACATTAAACAAAAAAATATAAGTGAAATAAGAATGAATGACACTGTAAAACAAATTGAAAATCAAGTTGTTAAAAATAAGTAATTTTTCAAGGAGCACTAGCAGCAATGCTAAACATCTTCTCTAGCATCATCATTTATACCAAACAGCAATTTAAGATTAATAAACAATAATATTTCATCACTTTGAGACAAAATATGTCAATGAATATTGTACAATTCACCAAAAAAGATGCCCTCGCTTATGGGTCTAGTGTTCAATTAGTGTAAAATAAATGTACAAAGGTGAAACTAGAATTTTAGCGCTCTGCAGAGTGCACACCTCCACCCGCTTGATAATTCCAACATGCCTAAAATTTTGTAAAGTTCACCCCTATCCCCAATACAATCTCAGAAATCCTAGACCCACTAAGATTTATCCCCAAATCTCTTCCTCACTTTTAGTCAGTATTTGCCATTTACATTCTAGACACTTCAGAGTTATCTACTGTACCTTCATTGCTTTCACTTTTAATCAGGCTCAGCATTCATTGTTTGAGTTCTTTTCAGGCAAGATTCACATTCCATCCTTTTCCATTCATGTCCAAGGCAATTGTTTTGTTTTTCTTTGATACTCAAAAAATAAATTTGATTTTCTTTAGAGTCCAGAAAGTGGATTGTTTGGAAATCCTTTCAGGGCATGGATTAACTGTTCAGCACATATTCCATTGCAAACTTTGAACTATAAGTCTTGACAGATCTCATCCAAAAACATCCCCACTGCTCGTGTTTTAGGCCATTGACTTTTTCTTTATTTTGTGACTCACGATTTTCAATGTACATGCTTTCATGTCCTAATCCAAAAATTAGGTCACTACATGATTTGGGCATGAAGTTTAGTGCTAGAGACACCCCTCAGCAACATTATAATAATGAATAAATTACATTGATTTACTCTTAGAAAAATACAGTTTTAATATGTATATATATAATGTCACTAACCGATCTGCCAATCATCATGTCTTCAATAGTTAATTAACAATATATCGTTTATGACCCCTAGTGCTGTTTCAGATGGCGCTACTGGGCGTAAAAGATTGCACCCATAACGATATACACAATGTTTAAGGCAGAACGGCGCTGAAATTAGAAAGTTCACCTACACCTATGGCTGGGAGCCACACACTATATCATTATATTGTGCGAATTTTTCTTTCTACAGTCTTCAACTTTGTTGTTTCCCTCTCTGCCTACTTACCGAGTTGTATAGCTGATAACTCCAGTATGACCCAGTGAATTCTAAAATGATCCTCGAAACACACGAAGGGTAGGGGCATAGAAAAGGTTCACAAATCTTCCCAGGAAGGAAAGGGTGGGGGAATGCCCCAAATCTTCATTCTTCAATTTCTTAATATTTTCTTAAATCTTCAGAAGTTGTTGCCAAATTGTACATGTATACCCCAACAGTTTCAATTTTACCAAATTTATTAACTTTCAGATTTTATGCTGAAACAGGGCCAAGGATAAATGATGTATTGTTGAATAGTTTTATATGACTTTTCTGATATCATTGCTCCATACCTAACTACATTGTTCCTACTGTCCTTAGACAATATGACAGTTCCAGATGACTGGAAGGTGGCAAATACTATATCTCACCTATTTTCAAGAAGGGAAACAGATCTTTAGTATCAAATTATTGCCCTGTGAGCCTAACAAGTATTGTAGGTAAAACGATGGAATCGATTATTAGAGACCATTTGATTGAACATCTTCATAACGACAATCTAATTACACCCTGTAGTCCTTAACAGTTTGGTTTCATGAAAGGAGATCTACTTCTCTACAATTATTAAAGGTTTTAAATAATCTGTCCCTAGCATGGGAAAATAATGAGAAGGTTAACATTGTACATCTCGATTTTATAAAAGCTTTTGACAAGGTGCCACATAAACATCTGCTTCATAATTTAGAGTTATATGGTATTGTGGATCCACTATATAGCAAGATCAGATCCTTTCTTACAAATAGGTCACAGCGTGTTTTAATAAATTGTTGTATTTCTAATTCAGTGACAGTGACCAGTGGTATACCACAAGGTAGTGTTTTGGGTCCAATCCTATTCATTATATATATAAATGATCTCCCTGACAATGTGAGTTCTTTAATTTACCTTTTTGCAGATGACACTAAGATTTATAGGTCAATGAGATCAACTCAAGACCATAATATCTTGCAAGCTGACCTGGACTCCTTGGCAAACTGGTCTTCTCAATGGCTATTGAAATTTCACCCAGACAAGTGCAAGCTGGTCCTAGAAATTGCACGTTGTTCTCCTTTAAGTGATTGCTGCTACACCATGTTGAATCACAATCTTAAATTTGTAACGAATGAGAAGGATCTAGCAGTAAGTTTTGACTCCAAGCTTACTTTTAAAGCTCACATCAACAAGAAAGTCAACAAGGCAAATATGATACTTGGACTCATCCGTAGATCATTCATATATCTTGATAAAACCTCTTTAGTCCAACTCTACCAGGCATTTGTAAGACCTCATCTGGAATTTTCAAACTGTGTCTGGCACCCATCAAAGAAAAAACACATTGAGTTGATCAAAATGTTCAAAGGAGAGCCACCACACTTATCCCACATTTGCATAATCTGCCATATTCTGACAGGCTTAATAATCTGAAACTACAGTACCAACATTAACTTAAAAGAAGAGCAAGAGGTGATATGATTGAAGTACATATAAGATGGTCTCACAGATACAAGAGTTGCATATTTTTTACCTATTTATAATAATACTAGAACAAGAGGTTGTAAAAACAGGAAAATTCTTCAATCACATTCATTCACCAGCGTTCGAAATAATTTTTTCTTCAATCGGATTTACAAGTTATTGAATAATTTACCTAAGGAGGTCGTGGAAGCATGCAAAATTTGTTTAAGAACAGGCTGGATAAGCACTGGTGTAATCGGGCTTTTCGCTTTCACTCTTAGGCCGAGAGTCACGAATTACTTGACACTTCTAACTCTGTAATCTCAGGCTACTAGCCTTTCGTCTAGGAAAATCATAGGTATTATGTCCAGCACTGGATGCTTTCGAGAAGTTAAATCTTGCTATGCTATTCTCGGGAATGTTGTGGAGCACAGCGACGTAACAATGTTTTTTTGACAATCTCAAACTCCAGTCAAAGGGGAAAACAAACAGTCAGTTATCATTGCAGTCGATGGGAGAAAAACCTATTTTTTGTAATTTTTAACAAATACTGAACAGAATTTATTTTTCTTTACAAATGTTGTGTATAAGATAAGTTTCCAATATGAATACCATTAATTTTCGCTGACAGGCTGAGGCGGCACAAGTCAGACCCCTACTACTCTAGTCAGATAAACATCTGACCGTAGTACACGCTATAGCCATTACATGTACATGACTGTTAATACTGTACTGCATGTAGTGCGTAGCATGTAGGGCATACAGAGGGAGATGTTATCTCACTACTAACTACCCTAGTTTTGCTGTTTTACAGGGGCGGCCCTCCCTGCCCCTCCGTGGGCCCGCCCTTCCCACTAGGAGTCCACCCTGCCCCCTGGGGTCCGCCCTGCCCCTCATAAGAAAAAATATATATTTTTTTTTTAAACTTAATTAACCTCTAAATGAATACCTTACTGTACATGGATACAGAACACATAATGATATTGATAGCATAGGCTAGTAAGCAATTGTCCTGTTTGGCTCATGAATGGTCCATATCAATCAGAATAGTTTCATTCTGAGGCATGATTATAGCTAAAATCCCAGAGCTTCTTCACCATGGGATTGGGCCTTAATGGGGCCCCATGACTCCATGCCAAAAAGACACAGCGCTTTGCGCGCGTGCAAAGTCCCCCTCAACAAGTCTAGCACCCCGCCCCTTTTCAAATCAAGCTAGGGGTCTGCAAGTATTCATACAAAATATCAAATTGACTGTAAATAGTAATGATAAAGCTTCCCCTCCAACTTAGCAAAACCGTCGTTCCGACTTGAGTACGCATCTGCAGTCTGGGACCCCCATCACCAGTGCGATGTGGATAAACTTGAATCTATTCAAAGGAGAGCAGCCAGGTACTGTATGGCAGACTACTCTTATAAATCTAGTGTAAAAAACATGCTTTATAAATTTGATTGGCCCCTGCTTAAAACAAGACGATACAACACCCGGCTACATATGCTATATAAAATCAGAAATCAATAACAATCTTGTCGCCATCAATAAAGATGAACTTATCCCCACCATTAGAAGTAATACAAGAAATAATAATGACCTTAATTTCCAGGTTCCCTATGCTAAAAAGAATGTATATAAACACTCTTTCTTCCCTCACACACTAAAGGATTGGAATGCTTTACCATCAGACATTGTTCATGCACTAAGTCTCAACTGTTTCAAAGCTAAACTTACTAACACCTGTATTGCTAACTAGTTCTTTTATATTATTTTTTACTCATACTTTTTACGCTCGGTTGGCGCTCATGTCCTCTTGAAGGATTTTTGCCGACTTAACCGTTTCAGATTCAGACCTCCAGAATGCTAAAATGCAAATGTTTAATCTGATTATTCGCGCAACTAACGTTAGGCTTACACTCTACAGTATACCGAGGCCTGCTGCCAAAGATTATTAAAAAAATTACTTTTGTAAGTGTAAGCTGAGGATCCCAGCAATGGCGATGGTTCGTGGTTGGAGTTGTAGAACTAACTGCACGATCACATGCACTAGGTCTAGCCTAGTCAGATAACATATGACTGTGTATTGTAGCCATATGCATCAGCTGTACACAGTATTGCAAGTAGTGTTTAGTTGGGCCTGAAGTTGAAAATGCACAACGTCTTGCTTTATACTAAAATGCAAAGCTCACACAACGATGCTGCGTATCCCACAGTGTTTACACTTTTACAATGACTTGCAACTTTAATGATTCAGACTTAATCAAGGACCTGCAACTTTCATGCTGATAACAATTATGCATGATCATGTCAGGTTTAGTACATATTCACTTCTTGCAACCAATTTTGTTACAACAGGCTCATGAGGACAGCTAGTCGTCACATTTTTTAGTTTAAATCAAGTTTTTGAATTATTGCACCGTGCCACCTAAGGACATAAAAAGTCACACATTGAGGTTATGTTTCCAATCGGAGGACAGTTTTACACATTTTCACTATGAGGACAGTCCTCACATACTTTAGTGTGAGTGTAAATTATTTTAAAATCTTGCACATCTCAGGGCAAAATATTTCCACACATTTTGATTAGAGACATAAAATCTGACATAAACCTTATTTCATATAATAGAATTAAAAATATCAAATCTTCCTGCAATATTTCCTGTTCTGACCATGCAAGGTCCATACCCGTGGAAGCAATATGTGACCCATTTTCTTTTTTTATTAAAAACTTTAATGCTACTATACTATGGGAGCTGCCAAGTTGATTTTAAAACATACAGAAAGTGAATCCAACAGAATTGTTTTGTATTTCTTTATATTTGATCTCAAGTTTTCTAATTTAATAAAAATTGTTTTCCTTTGTAAGCAAATGTTTTGACACTGGACATGTTTTGACATTCTAATGAAGTTACTTATTAACAACATCCTTTAAAAATTATTCTTCACTAATTAACAGGCTTGTGAGAATAGTCCTCACATTTTCATGTGAGTGTAAATCAAGTTTTTGAATATTTGTGCATGTCTAAGGACGTAAATATGATGCATTATAGCTATGAGACCAATCAGAGGACAGTCTTAAATATTTTTACAGCTAAGCAAGACACATGAGGACAGTACTCACATGAATAATGTGAGTGTACACAGTATTGAGTGTACATTACTTACATTGCACATCTTAAAATAAAATATTCACACACTTAGATTAAGTTACCGTTACAGGATATTTGAAGAAATCTTTAAACCCTGGACACATTTTATCATTGTAATGAAGCTACAAATTACAGGACATTAAATACATATAACTGGACATTAAATACATATAATACATAAAACTCTGACCAACAAATCCTTCAAGATGATCTAAAATAACAAACTTGAAGAATGGCAAAACAAATGGCAAATGAATTCCAAGCCCTCTAAATGCTACATCTTGTCAATTTCCTCTAAGAAATGCTTTAAATCACTTGTTTATACCTTATGCAACCAGCCACTAAAACATGTCAACACCCATACCTAGGTGTTGAAATTGGTAATAAAGTTAGATGGGGGAACATATACATAATAAGGGATAAACATATACATAATATAACCAAGAAAGCTAACTCTGTCCCATTAATCATCTTATTCTTTGTATCATTATACTGTGCACTCTGGCCTCATTAAAAATATATTGTACTTAATCCCAATATTGCTGTGTTATAGTATTTTCTTGTAACCTCTCAAACAGTTCCACCGACCTTAATTCCACTGCTTATAAAGCTCTAGCCAGGCCAGTACTTGAGTACGCATCAGCAGTCTGGGACCCCCATCACCAGTGCGATGTGGATAAACTTGAATCTATTCAAAGGAGAGCAGCCAGGTTCTGTATGGCAGACTACTCTTATAAATCTAGTGTAAAAAACATGCTTCATAAATTAGATTGGCCCCTGCTAAAAACAAGAAGATACAACACCTGGCTACATATGCTATATAAAATCAATAACAATCTTGTCGCCATCAATAAAGATGAACTTATCCCCACCGTCAAAAGTAATACAAGAAATAATCATGAACTTAATTTCCAGGTTCCCTATGCAAAAAAGAATGTATATAAACACTCTTTCTTCCCTCACACAGTAAAGGATTGGAATGCTTAACCGCCAGACATTGTACATGCACCAAGTCTCAACTGTTTCAAAGCTAAACTTACTAACACTTGTATTGCTAACTAGTTTTTTTTTACTCATACATTTTACGCTCGGTTGGCGTTCATGTCCTCTTGAAGGATTTTTGCCGACTTAACCAATTCAGATTCAGATTTAGACTCAGGAGAATACAAAATGTGTGTAACAGGCCACTATTGGCTGATGAATTACAATGAATCAGTGAAACTTTTTTTTCTGTTTATTTTATCACTCCATCATGCAAAATAAAGTACATAATAAGAAGTATATAACATAGAATAATTATATATTTACATGGTACAATTTATACTTAAAGGTCTATGGACAGGTAGAGCTGCTTCCATATTCGCTAGAAAGAGTATTACATTCTGAAACAGAATAATCTTTAAATTATTTTAAAACATAGGAAATCATTTGAGTCAATAGATGTCAAAAAATATAAATTAAGCCTCCATTAATTAAAACTCTGAAAATGTCTTATTTATGGGGTGACTAACCCTTCTTAGCCCGTAATCTTATTATGTTATGTTATGAATAGTAAGCAGGCTAAAGAGCAAAGTACTTTGACCATAATTATGTTGTGTATCCTTTAAAACTGTCAAACCTAAAAGCATACAGATAAATAAGGTTAAGTATGACTTAAATCTCTCATCCTTGTCCACCTCAATAAAGCCACATTCTTACAGAGGGAATGTTTGCAAGTCATTAAAATATAAATCAAAAGAAAATCAAAATCCATCAAATTAAAAACTGAAGAATAAGAAAAACATATGTTAGATTAAGGGCGGATTTAATAGAGGGTTTCCCTTACAGAAATATCAGCTTGCAGCATACTTGCGACAAGCTAACAATTTATAAGCTTGCACAAGCGTGCTGCAAGCTTTCAGCAAGCATGCAGCAAGCAAGTATTTGGGATAAATTAGCTTCCCCAAGCTAGTAAAAAGTATCTGCAAGCTAGCAAACTCTTTCTGCAAGCAAACATATAATTTATGCGAGCTAGCTCAAGCTAATGTCAGCTTGTGCAAGCTAGTACGCTAGTATTTGTTCCAAATACTAGCTTGCAGCATGCTAATGCAAGCTTGCAGCAAGCTATTGCAAGATAAAAATGTTAGCTTGTCGCAAGTGTGCTGCACACTAAAATTTATGTAAGGGTCAGGGATTGAAACTCATCTCTCAGAACCCCTCATGAATCCCCTCATGAATCCAACCAACCTTTTTTTATTTGTTTTTTGTCTTTCTACCAAGCTTTTATGTTCTACTTTATAAACTGAAGGAAAAATGATAATGTATCTTTGATGCCACAGAACATGTTGAAAAAAATCAAATATCAGTTTTTTCCTACATTTGCCTTAAAAAAATTCAAAATATTTTTTCTATTAAAAGTTTTTTTCTATTAAAAGTTTTTTTTATTGACAAAACTAAAATAATATAAAGGACAAATTAGCTTGCGCAAGCTAGTATAAAGTATTTCCAAGCTTGTGAAAGCTAGCAAAAACTTTCTGCAAGCTTGTATAAAATTTGGGTAAGCTTGCACAAGCTAATAACAGCTTGCGGCACGCTTGTGCAAGCTTTCGGCATGCTCGTGCAAGCTTGCGGCACGCTCGTGCAAGCTTGCGGCACGCTCGTGCAAGCTTGCGGCACGCTCGTTCAAGCTTGCGGCACGCTCGTGCAAGCTTGCGGCACGCTCGTGCAAGCTTGCGGCACGCTCGTGCAAGCTTTCGGCACGCTCGTGCAAGCTTGCGGCACGCTCGTGCAAGCTTGCGGCACGCTCGTGCAAGCTTGCGGCACGCTCGTGCAAGCTTGCGGCACGCTCGTGCAAGCTTGCGGCACGCTTGCGGCAAGCTTGCGGCACGCTTGTGGAAAGCTTGTGGCACGCTTGTGCAAGCTTGTGCAAGCTTGCGGCACGCTTGTGTAAGCTTGCGGCAAGTTTGTGCAAGCTTGCGACACGCTTGTGCAAGCTTGTTTGTGCAAGCTTGCGGCACGCTTGTGCAAGCTAGAAATGTTAGCTTGTCGCAAGCGTGATGCAGGCTAAGATTTAGATAATGGTCAGGGATTGGAACTCTCCTCTCAGAACCCCTCACGAATCCACCCAACTTTCTTTTATTTGTTTTTTGTCTTTCTACCAAGTTTTCATGTTCTACTGTTTAAACAGAACGAAAAATGATAATGTATCTTTGATGCAAAAGAAATTGTTGAAAAAAATTAAACATAAGTTTTCTCGTACATTTGCCTTAGAATAATTCAAAATATTTTTTCTATGAAGAGTTTTCTTTATCGACAAAATAGAAATAATATAAAGCAAATTAAAACACACTAATGAAAATGACATCAGAAAACTAAACCTTAAATGGAAAAGAAAAATGTAACGATGATGGACTAATGTACTCATCATCACTCTGAAGAATTCCTGGGAAATCCTGGGAATCAGTGACATTAGAGGTGCAGCATTTGGTCAAATTACATTCATGAATGTTGAAAGATGATACAAGATTTTTCACAACTTTAGAAAGGAGTACAGTAGTGGTTTTACAAAGCAATTATGAAAGATACAAGCATAAAAGTAGAAATTAGTTCAACTGGAGTAAATCAATGACCTGTACAGTCAGAAGTACTTCAAACCATATATGGTCTTTTAAGCTAGTTATCATGATTAATCTGGCAGCAGCATTCTCAGCAACCTGTAGACGATGAATTAACGACTTATTTACACCAATCAAAAGACTATTAGCGTAATCAATCCTAGAAATTACAGGGGCCTGTATAAGAGTCCTAGTTGTATCAACTTCTAAGAAGTGACGGATTTGAGCAAAGAACGCAAATTTTACATAGCACTTTGACATTTTGCAGTAATGAAATTATGCATAAACATTTCTGAATCAAAAACAGTGCCAAGGTTTTTCACTTTCGATGAGTTTTTTTACTGTTACCCCATTAAAATTTAACGATAAAGATGGCAGTTGTGTCAGGGGAAAGTTCACTAGTCAAAATAAATTCGGTTGTATCATCATTGAATTTAAAAGTTAGTAAGCATCCACTTCTTGATGTCTTTTAAACAGTTTTCCAGACAATTAACTTGATCAGCAATATCTGAATTATCAAAAGAAATGTAAAATTGAGTGTCATCAGCATAGAAATGATATCCAATGGAATAGCGCTTTATGATAGTTAAATATATAGTTAGGCTTAAGGGATTTACTTCATAAGGTTTAAGTACTTTCTACAATTACCAGTTCCGACCATTTATGTTGCATTTCCGACCAAACAACCAGATGTCCGACTCTGCAAATTTGACAAATCGAGTTTCCGTTGCAGAGAATGAGGAGCTTCTGTCGACTGAAGCGTGAAATTGTATGCAAGTGTCTGGCTTTCCAAGTTTACATCCGTAGGTTGTAAACAAATGATATAAACATATAATGTTGAGTTTACGTCACTCAAGAGCAAAGAATTTCTGTTAACTGAAGCGCTGGTTTTCCGGTGTTTACTCGGCCCAAAATCATGTTTCTTGTCCACCAACTTTACATTTTTTTACGCTGTAAAACAGTTAAACATGAAATTTACGTCACCCGGAACCCGGCCCTGAGCCCGATCAGGAGCCATTTGTTTATGTTGCCAGGAATGGGGCATTTAAGTTGCATTAAATTAAATGTTTACGTTTTTAGCACATTTAATATGGAGTATACGACACCCAAAGCACGGCGTTTACGTCGCCAGGATTGAGGCATTTAAGTTCCATTAAATTACATTTTTATGCTGTAAATACGTTAAAACCTGTAGTTTACGTCACCAAGACCACGGCGTTGACGTCGCTAGGAATGAGGCATTTAAGTTGCATCAAATTACAGTACATGTTTACGCTGTAAAACATGGAATTTACGTCACACTCAGCTCGGTGTGATAATAAATTTTGCCCCTCGTAAGTTTGGACCCCTGCGGTCCTTATTTCTTAAGGAATGTCTAGTGAATTCCCCACCCCACCCACCCCCTCCGGCTTATTTTACCATGTAATTTACTGATGTGTCTGTACGGTTCCTTCAATTAATTTTGTGTACTAAAGTGATAAGCTAAAACCAAAATTAGTAATGTTTATGTACGGAATACAGCGCCGCTGTACTCGTAGAATTTGACCACGAATGTACTTTTTTTCTTCACAGAAATTAATCCATAGATAAAATTCGGCAACACCCTTACGCAAAGAGGTCAGCAGCAAAGACTGGATACTAATCATAATATAACCTGATAACCCATGCTGCGTAATTAAGCAAACTCTCATAAGATCGTAACTGAAGGTATGACAATACTGACACTCTTATATAACTTTCTACGTTTTTCTCACTCGAACAAATGTAGACAATTCAAACTGAAGCTTCGAAAATCTGTTTTCAAAACACCTCGCATCATCGTCGGTCACCAAAGTTGTAGCCTATAAAATTGCATCCTGTATTGATGAGCGCGGACTTTTTTCTATGATGAGGGACCAAATGTATTGAATGGCTACGGCTTTATGGTCTGGGGACCATATTTTCTACGAAAGAAGGACCGGGGGCCCAAATTTACTAAGGAGGGAGGGGGGGGGGACCCCCTTTTACACCGGCGTTTCCGTCACCCGGAAGGAGGCGGTTAAGTTGCCTTATACATTACAGGAAACATTGTCACGGAAACACGAATGTAAGTTTGTTTCAAAAGCGGTTCCGTTCAGCCAAGTAATGTTTAGGCCAGCGTAAACGTTAATTTTGTTGCCGTGAATACATATTGCGGATGTGAGCTTGACTTGAAATATTGTGGAAATGAACTTGGAGAAATACATTGTGCATTTTCTTGTTGTAAAACTAGTCTGCCTATGGTGACATTAACCCAGGGACGTATAGCCATGGGGACGACGTATGGCCAGGGTGGCGTATAGCCAGGGAGGGGAGGTGGAGCGAAAAATAGAGGAAAGGTGACAAAAGAGACGTTTAAACAGGCAGTAGAAGTAAATTGAAGAAATTTTTCGACATCTTGACAAAGGTTCCATAATATTGTCTGAACAGCAAAAGAAAATTAAGAACATTTCCCGAAAATAAAAGAAATTACCCAAAATCTGAGAAAAAGGTCTCAAAATTAAAAGGAATTTCCCGAACAATTGAATCTGATATTCATGATATATGTGTGCCTCCAATGTATCACTTTAACACCGTTAATGTACCTCTTTCTTTTCACAAAATAACATCGGAAAATACTTATCCTGAACTAAAACATGTATAGCCTACATACAAATCCATATACCTAAATGCAATTTGTAAACTTGGCATACTTTTTCTATGGATTTTCTACTACTAGCTAGTGCAATGTAAAGGATGGATCATTATCAGGGGCATAAGAAGGGTACTGCCTCGGGGAAGGAGTGCATGTCCACCTCGGGAAGGAGTGCATGACTGCCTCGGGGAAGGAGTGCATGATCCCCCAAATTTCACGGCTTACAAGCGGGAAAATTGCACCGGTAAATGAAGTTTCTCTCTGTTCAAGTTGCTACTAATCTAGAAATCTCCAATTTTCGGGAAATACCCTTCATTTTCGGTAAATTTTGTTAGATTTTAGGAACAATTTGTTAAACTTTTTTGGGAAATTTCCTTTATTTTCTGGCAGTTTTTTTTTTTTTAACGATTTTCCTTTAATTATTAGAAAATTTCAAGTGAGAAGTGTGCTTATTTTCAGGAATTTTTGGACAATTGTCGGTAGTTTTTTTTCAATCTGGGAAGTTAAGGTAATTTTTAACATCACAACAAAGAGGGTTTTAATTGTTGGGAGTGCATGGACACAATATTAAGCAGTTTTCTGCTCTCAAAATCTTGTGAAACGAAGGGCTTCATGAGGCCTCGCCCCACTGGACCCCTTCCAAGGCTTTGTCCCTAGATTTGAAACTGATTTTAAGCAATCTAGCCTGTGCTATCAAAATGGTGTAAGCCAATTTAGATACATGTGCTCAACGTTTTTATCTTATGAGCATTTTTTTAAGGAGGGGGAGGGAAGGGGGTGCCAAATACTCTCTCCCTCCCCACAGTGAAACATAACCAACCCACCATACCAATGGTGTTTATAATATTATATATTAATGTGAATAAAATTTGAAACATCTCACCAAACAGGGAAGTGCTCTTAAATGTATTAAAGTGCAACATTTAAATAATGCCCAGACTTTGTCAACTGTGTGGAGAGATTGTGGTGTATTCAGCCTTTGCTGGGGGAGGGGGGAGGGAGGACACTAATTATAGGGAAAGAAAGAGGTGTTGCAACGTGGGGAAAGCTTCCCCCGGAAGGATTTTACTTTCCTGTTAACATATAATTATAAGCAGAACCAAAAAGTTTTGTTTCCGATCCTTTTTTTTATATGCTGATTGATTTGCAAGTTTTGTATAACCTGTCATGTCATTGCATATCAACACACTAACTAACATCACATTTATACCAAATTTGAAATAAAACAAACAATGTGATTGTTAAAATATAAGTCAAGATTTTTACACTAAGCCCCGCCTACTTATTAACATTCATGATCTCGCCACCTAAAACAATAGGGCGCATTAGCATATCATGGGATATCTGTGTACCACATGTGAACTGAATCCCATGTAACGTTCTTGAGATCCTGTGTTTACATGTAGCTCTTTTCAACTGATCATGTTTAAACCCTGCCCACTATGCATATTAATGAAATTCAATATGTTGGTACCATGAACATGCACACAATAGCTAACAACATAATTACACCAAATATGAAACAACACAGACACGTGGTTCTTAAAATATCAGCATTTTATGATTTTGATATTAAGCCCACCTACTCATTAATATGACATCGCTATCAAAATCAATAGGGCACATTTATGGACCATGGGCTATCTGTGTGACACATATGAAATAAATTCCACGTATGTTCTTGAGATACTGCAGTTTACTACGCTCTTTTCAACAAAATAATGTTAAGCCCCGCCCACTATGCATATAAATGAAATTTAATATTTTGGTACCATGAAACATGTACACACTAGCTAAAAACATAATAATACCAAATATGACATAAAACAAACAATGCAATTTTTAAAATGAGCATTTTAAGATTTTTCCATTAAGCCCCGCCTACTCACTATTTGTGTACCACATGAAGTGAATCCCACGTATCGATCTTGAGCTTTTATGTTTTCAAGCTCTTTTCAACAAAATCATGTTAAAATCCGCCCACTATACTTATTAATAAAATTCAACATTTTGGCACCATGAACATGTACACACTAGCTAACATCATAATTACACCAAAAATGAAAGAAACATACATGCGGTTCTTAAATATGAGCATTTAAAGATTTTATCATTTAAGCCATTAATACTCATTAATATGCGTAACATCGCCACCAAAAACAATAGGGCACATCTGCGGACCATGGGCTATATGCGTACCACATATGACATGAATCCAGTTTATCGTTCTTCAGAAACCGAGTTTACAAGCTCTTTGCAGCAAAATCAAATTAAACCTTCCCACTATGCATATTAATGAATTCTAACATTTTTACATCACAAACATGTACACACTGGTAACATCATAATCGTACCAAATATGAAACAAACAGATATGCAGTTGTTAAATTATAAACATTTCCAGATTATTACAATAAGCCCCGCCTACTCATTAATGTATGACATCACCATCAAAAACAATAGAGCACATCTACGTACCATGGGCTACAGTATCTGTGTACCCCATATGACATGAATCCGGTGTATCGTTCTTGAGATATCGTGTTTAAGAGCTGGGAATCACACACATACATACACATTTGCATACATACGCTATCATGACTGTATAGGTTCCTGATGCTATCGCATTGGAACCAAAAATGAAGTAAAGTTATTGCAAATTTTGGTAAAATGTATTGCATATTTTAATTAAAATATTGGAAATTTCCCAAAAATGAAAGAAATTTCCTGCAAATTAAAGAAAATGTCCCGAAAATCTAATAAACATTTCCAAAGGAAAAAAAAATTGAAGAAATTACCCCTAAAATTGAATAAACTTTCCCGAAATGAAGGAAAATGTCCCCAAAATTGAAGAAAACATGTCCCACAAAATTAAATAAAATTGCCTAAAAAATTCCCGAAATGAAAGCAAATTGCCTAAAAATGTTTCCACAAATTGATAATCTACTGGGGAAAATTCACTTTCATTTAGTATTACAGTTTATTTCCCAAATATGTATACTGGAATATTCCGCTAGTTACATTTCACTTCACATGGAATTTAACCAGGGGGAGGGGGTTCCCCTGACCCCCACTAAATATGCCACTGTGGAGAGAATAAATCACTTCTACATGTTTTACCCCCACCACCCACCCCCCTCTCCTCCCACACACACACACATGCACTCAAGATCTCTTTAAAAAAGCTATGCTAGAAAAGTAAAAGAAAGAGGTCAGCTTAGGTTTGAAGATAATTGTAGTGGCACATTGTACAGTGTATTTGGTTACATATTGCTTCCTAAACACAACTGTGTTATTTTCAGCTGATAAACTTTAAAACATTGGCATTACAGAACTGTTTTCAGGTATTTTGAACGACATGCACGTTAATTCCATGCCTGAGTGGAGTTCAATGGGTGAACAACAAGTGAACAACAAATGGAGAAAGAACAATTGGGCACACAAAGGATTTTATTGGGGAGGGTTGAAATTTTCAGACATGGTTTGTAGCAAGAAAGAAAATCAGGTTCAAATAATTAACATGATTCATACTAAAGAAACTGAAAAATACTAGGAAAGCAAAAGAAATGTTATTTTTTTGAAAACCGAGGGTTTGAAAAACGTACATAGGGGAGCAACTTAAGTATTGTATTTCCAGATGAAGAAACCCCCAAGCTTTTCAAGGCAAAAATTATTATGCTTACTTTTACTAAATAACTATGTACTTTCATACTCTAAACCGAAAAGCTGGGGGAGGGGATTAGAGGTCCCATTTCCCGTTTCCGAGAAAATGTTGTCATAGAATACACCAATGTTCCTAATTTCATGAATAAAAGCCAAAGCTAAATCCATCATAGCAAGAAGCCTATAGGGAAAAGTTTATTCCCTGAAGCCCATAGGGAGTAGGTTATCCCCTGAAGCCCATAGGGAGAAGCTTATCCCCTGAAGCCCATTGGGAGAAGCTTATCCTCTAAAGCCCATAGGAAGAAGCTTATTCTCTGAAGCCCATAGGGAGAAGCTTATCCCCTGAAGCCCATAGGGAAAGCTTATCCCCTGAAGCCCATGGGGAGAAGCTTATCCCCTTAAGCCCATAGGGAGAAGCTTATCCTCTGAACCCACAGAGAGAAGCTTATCCCCTGAAGCCCATAGAAACAAGTTTATCCCCTGTAGCCCATAGGGAGAAGCTTATCCTCTGAAACCCATAGGGAGAAGCTTATCCCATGAAGCCCATACAGAGAAGCTTATCCCATGAAGCCCATAAGGAGAAGCTTATCCCCTGAAGCCCATAGGGAGAAGCTTATTCCCTGAAGCCCATAGGGAGAAGCTTGTCACCTGAAAACCCATAGGGAGAAGCTTATCCCCTGAAGCCCATAGGGAGAAGTTACCCCTGAAGCCCATAGGGAGAACTTGTCCCCTGAAGCCCATTGGGAGAAGCGTACCCCCTGAATCCTATAGGGAGAAGCTTAACCCATGAAGCCCATACGGAGAAGCTTATACCCTGAAGCCCATACAGAGAAGCTTACCCCCTGAAGCCCATAGGGAGAAGCTTATCCCCTGAAGCCCATAGGGAGAAGCTTATCCTCTGAAGCTTATCCCCTGAAGCCCATAGGGAGAAGCTTATTCCCTGAAGCCCATAGGGAGAAGCTTATCACCTAAAAACCATAGGGAGAAGCTTATCCCATAAAGTCCATAAGAAGAAGCTTATCCCATGAAGCCCATAGGGAGAAGCTTATCCTCTGAAGCCCATAGGGAGAAGCTTAACCCCTGAAGCCCATAGGGAGAAGCTTATTCCCTGAAGCCCATAGAGAGAAGCTTATCCCCTGAAGCCCATAGGGAGAAGCTTATATCCTGAAGCCCATAGGGAGAAGCTTATCCCCTGAAGCCCATAGGGAGAAGCTTATCCTCTGAGGCTTATCCCCTGAAGCCCATAGGGAGAAGCTTATCCTCTAAAGCTTATCCCCTGAAGCCCATAGGGAGAAGCTTATCCTCTGAAGCTTATCCCCTGAAGCCCATAGGGAGAAGCCTATTCCCTGTTTCTTGGCATAATTAAAATACTGGAGATCAATATTTTGACATTTGTGAAAATGTCTATTCAGGATTGAAAATGTCATTTTTCAAATGTTAATAACAATATATATGATTACAAAATATACAAGGGTCTAGAATTGAATCACCTATTAGAAGGAATTTTTGGAAAACAATCACTAAATTTCTGACATTCTTTTAGTTCCTAACTTCTGGCTGATTAATGTTTAAGGGATTTTCAACATCTGCTAAATTTGTGTTATATGACAGAGCCTAAAGTTCGAAATCTTTATGTAATATCTTAGATTTCTTTCCCAAATCTCAGTCACTGAAATGATGGAAAAGTCTATTCCTGCTAGAATTTCATTTTAGGCATGGATAAGACTAAAACATTCCTGATCACAATTTGGTGCATGCCTTCAAAAGATAATTATGACACACCATTACGATCGGAAAGGATTTGGATAAGAAAATATAAGAACTCTATTCATACATAACAAACATGCAGAAAATTTGCATGTTAATACCTGAAAAATAAATTAAACTAGAACTGTCAGAAGGACAGTATGCTCGACTATTCAAAGCTAGTATAGAGAATGGGCTTATAGAGGGAAGTATGTACAGAAATAGGGTAGGAGGGGCAGATGATTTCAAATTACTTGAGCTTTGAAAGAGGAAATTACATTTTCATTTGCACTACAAGCTTCAAACTATCTTTGAGCTTTCAAAGATATTTTAAGACAACAAATGCTCAAGGTTATCTCACCCAGTAACTCAGAAAACATGAAAAACCTAATAATGAGGACTCAGGCCTCAAGGATTAAAGATCTCCAGTAATTCTTTGAGCTTTCAAAGGACTGAAAAAATGTGTATAAATTTTTGAGGACTCACGCCTCAAGGTTAAAAGATCTCCAGTAATTTAGGGAGGGAAAAAAGGTAGGAAAGGGAGGGGGAAGGGAGGGGGAAGGGAGGGGGGAGGAGAAGAGCAAGTCAAATGTGCCAAGAGGGTATTACAAACTCATAGTGCTAGAATAAAGAGAGCATAAAGAAAAGCTTTTTAGAAGGGGAATAAGGAGTTTTGAGAGCAGAGGGCTAAGAAGATTTCAAACAGTGAGAGGAACAACTTTAGAGGGGCACTAGAGGGCGAACCCATGAATTTCAATTAGAAGTGGTGCTAATCAGTCCTAGACCCCCTCCCAAGGCAAAGTGCTCAAATTTAGCCCACTTCTGGGAGAATGCTTTGAAAAGTAATTTAAAAAATATAAAAGTTAACACAATTTCTGTAAATTTTCTGACATTTTAAGGGGGTGCAGGGATCCACCCTAATTCTGTAATATTTTCAAATAATGGAGCCATTTTTGTACAAGTTTCTGTATCATAATCAGTAATCCATGGTTATTTATTCATTTTTTTCCAAAGGAAATTTTCAAAAGGGGCACTTTTTATTTTCAAGAAGGGGCACTTTTACTTGCAAAAAAGGGGAACTTTTTAATTGTAGGAGAGGCACTTTTTACTTGCAAGAGAGGCACTTATGCCATTTCTTGGAAAAGTAAAGGGCATGTGCCTAAGTGATGTCAGAGGAGGATTAAGGTAATAATGATAATGCAAAGATTATATAGAATGGCACAGTTAACTGTTGTGAAAGAAGCTAATGATGTGAGAGGAGGTATTTTCAAATAGATCTATAATTGAGATGAAGGGATTAGAGAGATTCTGAAATCAGAGTGTAAGGAACAATTAAGCAGATATGTTGACTGAAAGTTGGATATTGCAGGTGGGGCAGAAAAGTTTGGGAGAGCCAAATAAGAAAAAAGGAGTATGTGAGAAAAGTATGGCCAAGATGTATTCGTGTGATGTGATGTGAAAATCAATGCCCATGTAATGATTGTGAAGATGACACCATCCATGCAAAACTTCTTCATATTACACCATCAAAAGGCACTGATTTTCACCCAGTTCAATCAATGAAAGAGCTTGCACTGGAATCTGATACTGTAGAACAATCATCTGGAGCCAAGACTCAAACTTGGGATATGAAGAGGAACACCTGCCCATGAAAAAGTAAGAGGGCAAAGGCAAGAGTGATAAAAAAAAAATTGGGATGCATGCATCTGACAGTGAAGAGGCACAAATGAAGAGAAACACTTTTTATGTCAAAAACAGCTATTATTTATAGGATAAAAAGATTTTGAATATCACAACTGTTAATTATTTTCATAAGCAGGGGCCAAATAAACCCTTTAAATGACAGAAAAAAAAGCTTGAAGGCACTTCTTGCCCCCCTTTGCCCCATGAAATAGAGGACACTTTATGTCCCTGTTTCTCCCTTGAGTTGAAGAGCAGGAAAAACAAGTGGCTTCCCTGTGGTGCAGGCAACCTTGTATGTACATCATATCATATATATCAACATCATGAAACATAATCTTTACAGGTTAAAAATCAGACATCAGTAATTTAAACAAAACCTTGCCTGCATGTATCTGCCCTCAAGTACTTTGATTGTCCTCCCTCATTAAAACTAGTAGCTCTCATTCAAGAACTGGTCTTTCATTTCTCAAAACAAAAATTAGACAAATATTCAATGTAAATGATATATTTCCCAATTTTTAGCTTATACTGATGTGACAAGTTGAACTATGGGAAGGCTATGCATTTGTAGGCAAATCCTTGCATCACTGGGGAAGGAGTACCCCAGGAGGGGCCCATGCAAATATCTGTGCCCCCTTGAGTGAAATCAAACAAAAAACAAAACAAACGTGCAAATATGTAGACTCTTTTTAAGTTTCCTTTTGAAGTGTCGGCTCCCCCTTTAAGTGTTGACGTCCCCTTTTGAAGTGTCGGCGCCCCTTTTGAAAAGTCGGCGCCCCCTTTTGAAGTGTCGGCACCCCCTTTTGTAGTGTCGGCGCCCCCTTTTGAAGTGTCGGTGCCCCCTTTTGAAGTGTCGGCGCCCCTTTTGAAGTGTCGGCGCCCCCTTTTGAAGTGTTGATGCCCCCTTTTGAAGTGTCGGCGCCCCCTTTTGAAAAGTTGGTGCCGTGCGCCCCCCCTTTTGAAGTGTCGGTGTCGGGTGCCCCTGTTGAAGGGTCGGCACCCCTTTTGAAGGGTCGGCGCCCCATTTTGAAGTGTCGGTGCCCCCTTTGAGAAAATCCTGACAAGGAGCCTTGTACTGCACAAGCCTACACAGAAATGCAACCTGCCAAAAACATTCTCAAAGTTCTACTAAATCAAAGTGTATATCCATATGAAGAAATTAACTTCTGCACTTTGCTTCAAAGTACTCTTGATTCTGCAGATCGTTCAGCCGTTCAATCCTCATCCATTCTGAATTGATCCATCCAGCAGATGACAGCTAAGACATTCTAAGTTTCCAGCTTCCAATGTCATTAATAAGATTTGATGAAACACTTACTGTCATGCTTGGTCAATATTAAGCTCCTATTGATGATAGAAAATAAATAGAAGAGAACAAAAATATCAAAGGAAAATTCCCATAAATTTATATGATTTATATGATAGAGAACTAGTAAAGAAACAAATTTAAAAATACATACCTCTTGAGTGTTTTCGTTATTGTTCCCTTTCTTCAGTGGTGGCACTACATGGGGGCATGAGGGCAGTTGCACCCCAGAAAATTGTGTAAAGTGACATATTTTGTCTGATTTACAAGTTTTTGCCCCCATGAGACAAAATTGCCCCTCTCTTGTCCCTTCCATGACCAGAATCCCGACACCGCCACTGCCTTTCTTATGAGATAAACATGCATAGTCAGACTATACTGATTTATTGCATGCAAAGTATACAAAGTATAAGAAAGCTTTGTTTGACCCATCTCTTTGTCCTTCCGTTTTTTCCCTGCTGCACCATCTAATACCTGCATATTCATCTTTTAGACAAAAATCGTAAAAGTCTTCTGCCTTTTGTGTACTTAACATTAACTTAACATTGCTGCCCTATACTATCCTAATGCAATGTATTAACAGGCAAGTAAGTACGAGGTCTGAGTTCAATGTCTATGGTACTATTCAACCCAGGATTGTGATGGCTGAATTTTGCAATAATTCTCCTGGAATCGTAAATTAATTGACCTTACTTTTATAAGTTGCATGAATGGAAAGCATGAATCTTAAACAAATTATGAGAATTAATCCCTGTCAAATTGCCCTTCCAGGCTCAGTACAACTAGGGTTTCTATGTGAAGCGCATGTCCCCATTGCTACTTTGGTCACGAATCCACGAAACAGATTGAAGCACCATTAAACCTTAAACGCCCAGTGCGTAAAAACATGAAATTAATTTTCACAACTTTGGTTTTGTTATCTATCACTACAGTTTGGTTTATACAAATGTTAAGACAATAAACTTTTTAATAAAAAAGTCAAACTAAAAAAAATATTGACATAAATATCCAAATTTGCAAATTTTAGGCAATTAAAAGTAAGGCCTATTTTTTGGAGCTTGTATTTTTTTTGTGAATAATGAAAATCAAGGATTTTGTTTACATATTTAGATTGCTTGTGAAATTTCCTTTCCAATAATACCAGTCTATTTTTCTTCTTCTCAAAGCAAAACAATACATATAAACAATTAGTAATCACTACTATAATTACTCAGGAAAAACAAAGTCACGCACACGGCCGGTAATCAAACCCAGGACATGTGTGTGCCAGCTCGGTCACTATCCGCTACACCAGATCACGTATGCGTAAATATATGGGTTTGTTTTTATACTCAAATAACAGCATGAAGAAAGAAGGGGTAGTTGCTCCTTTTGTTTTCAATTGAAAGTACGTAAAGTAAGCTTCATTAAAATACTTTTGGCATGCGGTAGGTGTTTGTTTGTTTGTTTGATGAGGTCTTAACGGCACCACGACAACGAAGGTCAAATTGTGCCTGAGAGGTCAGATCATTTTAGAGGTAGTAAGGAAAGAGACCAGGGGAAGAATGAGAGAAATTCAAGAACAAAAGCCAGAAAGCTGTGATCGAGAGAGGAGGTGCATGGGTAAAACTAAAAACAGAGTAGAGAGGGGTGGAAGAGGAGGATTAAATATGGTTGTAGAGGGATGCATGCTGGAGGAAGGAGACTATTTTATCTGGAGGATTTTTTTGGAAGAACTCAGCAATTGAGTTGTGGGGAGCGAGAGAAGCTCTGGGAAGGTTGTACAGGGGCAAGCAAGGAGAACGTGTTGGATTGTAAGATGCAGTGGCAATTGTTACAGAGGGGTTGGGGGAACCAATAAGGAGGTGGGAGTGAGTGAGGTGGGTGTGACCAATTCTAAGACGGGTAATATGAACGTTGTCGATACGAGAAAGGTTGTTAATGGTGGATTTGATCGATTGTGGGCTGGATAACATGGAGTTTGTTATCAATTTGGAAGTTCCATAAGGTTTGCCAGCGGTCACGAACAAGAGAAGCGATAAGCGGTTTGATGTCAGAGAGGGTTTTGGGAAAAGGGGAAGGGAGGAGGTTAAGGGCAAGCTTAGCGGCTGTATCAGCCCTGTCATTGCCAGGGATGCCAACATGGCTGGGTATCCAGAAGAAAAGAACACTTTTCCTGCAGAGGGTGGGAGAAAAGAGTTTCCGGAGGAGGAGGTGGCAGGTGAGGTTATCCCATTTAAGATTGAGTAATGAAGTAAGAACAGCCTTTGAGTCAGAGAAAATGGCAAAGTGACTAAGAGGAGAGTACTCAATAAAGTTGAGGGCGAGGAGAATGGTCTTAGCCTCGGCTGAAAAGATGGATGAGTGGTCAGGAAGTCTGCTACTGAGGGTGATGTCTTGGATGATGGCAGCAGCAGCTGACTTGTTGCCTTCCTTGGAGCCATCAGTATAGATGGAGGTGTAATTTGAGAGTTGGTCTTTGATTTGGTTGTGGAGATTGATGAAGAGATTAGGTGAGTTTGAGATTTGTTATAAGTGGAGAGGTCTAGGTGGACAGAAGGAAGGGGGGTGGCCCAAGGCGGAAAAGTGGGCCAGGAATAGGTGCCGAGAGTGGCGGGGTTGATGCCAAGTTGAAAGAGGTCTGATTTAATGCGTAAGCTGAAGGGGGCGATAGGGTTTTAGTCCTATCAAAGAGGGAGGAGAAATTGGGGTACCTAATGAGGTTGTAAACAGGGTTCTGGGTGTTGGTGAGGACTCTAAAAGCATAGGAGAGGCTAAGCTTTTTACATCTAAGTAGAAAGGGGGTTCGTTGGCTTCAACATGAAGGCTAGTGATTGGGGAGGTCCTGTAGGCTCCTAGACAAAGCCTGAGGGCTTCATTTTGGATGGTGTTAATGTGGTTGAGGTATGAGTTGTGAGCGACACAGTAAACAATATTGCCATAGTCAAGCTTGGCACGAATGGTGAGCCTGAAAATTTTGAGGAGAGCATAGCGGTTCGCTCCCAAGTAGTGTTGGAGAGCAGTCGGAGGAGGTTGAGGGAGCTATTGCATTTTAGTTTCAGGTTGGTGATGTGTGGCTTGTAGGTGAGCTTGGGGTCTAGAGTTAGACCAAGGAACTTTGTGTTTTCAACTTTAGGGATGCGATTCCCATTGAGCACAAAGTTCGGGTTGGGGTGGAGGTTGTTGAAATGACAAAAGTGCATGCAGACTGTCTTGTCTTTGGAGAATCTAAAACCGTTATTGTTGCTCCAGACTTGCAGCTGATTGAGGCTGGTTTGAAGCCTATTTTCAACAATAGGAAAGCTAGGGGAGGAGTAGAAGATGGTGAAGTCATCCACGTAGAGGGTACGTTTGATGCTGGGGCCAAGGTCATTCCCGATGTCATTAATGCTCAGGTTGAAGAGAGTGGGGGAGAGGATGCTGCCTTGGGGGACGCCCTCTTCTTGGGGGTACGGCTTGGAGAGGGTGTGGCCAATACGAACTTGGAACTGCCTGGGTGAGAGAAAGTTTTGAATAAAGATGGGGAGGTGGCCTCTGAGGCCAATGGTGTGAAGTTTCCGGGTAATGCCGTATTTCCAAGTAGTGTCGAAAGCTTTCTCGAGGTCAAAAAATATGGCAATGAGGTGTTCCTTTTTGCAAAGGATTCCCGGATAGCGGTGTCGAGCGTAATTAACTGGTCTAGGTATTGCGACGTTTTGGAAGCCGCTTTGGTGAGGAGAGAGGATTCTGTTGGTCTCGAGGAACCAGTTTAGTCTCTGATTAATGATCTTTTCCATAATTTTACAGAGACAGCAAGTAAGGGCGATGGGTCGGTAGCTGGTGGGGACGGTGCTATCCTTCCCGGTTTAAGGACGGGATGACAATAGCTGTCCTCCAGATAGGGGAAAGGAGTGTGAGGACCAAATGTGGTTGAAGATGGTGAGTAGGGTAGTGGTGGCTTTGATGGGGAGGTGTTTCAGAAACTGATAGGGGATGTTATCTGGGCCCTTGGAGGTGCAGCCAGCGTCGCTGATGGCTTGGTTTAATTCAGAAAGGGTGAGAGGGGTGTTGTAGCTTTCGGAGTTGTCAGAGGGAAAAGTGATTCTCCGGGCTTCATCGCAAGCTTTTTTGATTTTGAAAGCATTGGAGTAGTTGGTCGAGGCCGAGATGTTGCTGAAAGAGGCGGGGAGGTGGTCAACGATGTCTTTTTTTGCGGTGAGAAGGTCTCCATTCCAAGAGAGATGGGAGATGGAAGATTTGCCCACTCTGCGGTAGGTGTACTGTGATCTAGAATTTTGATTTTTTTCAAAGATTTGTCTCAAAAAGGCTACAAATCATGAAATTTTGCACAAATTCTGCCAAAAATTGATATTGATGATAGAGGCAGGCAAAATTCGACCGGAATTGGATACTTTGATATCTTTGACACTTTCTCACTGCTTTTAAAGCAAAAGCTAGTTCTGAAAGTATGGCAAGTAAGCTTTTGAAAAAGAAAAAGAAAAAAAGGTTTTTTTGTTAAATTTTGTGCATTTTTTTAATTTTCTCTATTTCAACTATTTTTTCTCAAAACTCTTCAACATAACCCCAATAAAAAAGTTACATTTTCTGAAAGAACTATGCAATCTCTTTCAAATTATAGCAGGATTACATTTATATCATGTTGTTAAGCTACTGAAATAAATTTTTTGAAAAGGTATGTCCACCCGGTGTGCCATGACCGGTTTGGGTATTTCAGGGTTAAGGCCACATTTGAGATTTGTATAAAAGTTTATGTGTGAATCCAGAGGGGGTCAAGTTTCTAAGAATCATAAATTTGATAAGTTTTAATGCTTTTGACAGCATACAAAATGAGATGGCCCAATTTGTGAGGGACGGAATTATACCTCCCCTTCCTCCATTGAAAATCTAACTCTGTCCCTGAGGTTAGAGATAATAAACAAAAGATTAATCTCCACGGCAAAAGCTCTAAGAATGTGTAACTTAAATGTCTGACCTTTTTTATTGTATCTTGAAGAAGCATCAGCGTTTGAGCAGCCTGCTTTTTGCACTCAATATTTGTGTCCTTCTCAACGATATCTAAATAGAATAAACAAATGCAGAAAACACGGCAAAACAAATCAATATTAAGTGTTTCCGAAAGTCTTCTAAAACTTTTTGAATAATAATAATAATGATAATAATAATAATAATAATAATAATAATAATAATAATAATAATAATAATAATAATAATAATAATAATAATAATAACAATAATACTACTACTACTACTACTACTACTAATAATAATAATAAAAATAAGCATTGATTTATATAGCACTTTTTGCTTAGGCCTCAAAGCGTTTGACCAAGATCACAACAATGATGCATAGTTAAAAAAGTTCAATTGATAAATAAATGAGTTTTTAGAAGACTTTTGAGAGAATTAACAGATGGTGCGTTGCGAATTGAAGATGGTACATTGTTCCAGAGAGAAAGTGCAGCGGATATAAAGGCCCTTTCACCATAAAATGTTGTGTTCGGATGATGATGACTTGCTGCCAGAAGACATTTTGTTGAGGAGCGAAGCTGACGTTGAGGATGGTATTGGGGAATTAACTGCTTAGTGTATCTAGAAACAAAAGAGTGTTGAGATCTGTAGGGAGGAGCTTGTACACTGATCGCTGTTTTACTGGAAGCCAATGAAGTGATTGAACAACTGGTGATATGTGATCATACCGGGATGAACAGGTTATGAGCTGGGCAGCAGAGCTCTGAACAGTCTGTAGTGTTGTAAGTGTAGAGTCAGGGAGGCCAAATAGAAGCAAGCACAATAGTCAAGTCTGGTCAAATACTGATTATTGTGTAAGGACCAAATACAACTGCACAAAAACCCTCAACAGTTTATGTTCCTTCAAATTAAGTAGTTTTTGTATATTGTTAAAACAGTACATGGGCAGGTAGAGATATTGTATTTACCAGAAAGAGCTTTAAACTCTCAACAGAAGGGTTTTCAAATTATATTAAAAGTTTGAAGAAATTTAAATAAAAGTTCTTCTTAAAGTTTTTGTACTAACTATCAGTGCTGGTAAGTTTTGGTTTTATTTACACAACATTGCTAATTTAAAAAACGTTAAGTTAACATAAGAAACTTCATAGGTTTTCTGTTTGTGATGTCACAAAAAAACATAAATCTGATTAATTTATTATAATGAGGTCTTAAAATGAACAAATCCTGTAAAACGGTCTATTTTGTGATTTATGCCCCAAAGCTCAAGTTGTTGCTACCTGTCCATCCTTTCTGAGCCAGGTCAGGAAATCCTTTTTCTTTATTTCTAAGTCATTTAATTGTCTCTTGAGTAATGTAAAGCCTTTAAACCATAGAATTTTGCTTGCGCTACTACATCGGGTAAATCACATTTTCCTCAAGTCGTCAAACTGCAACATCATAAATGAAGACAAAAAGTAGGGAAATTAAGTAAAACTGAACCTTCCAGCCAGAATTTACATTCTATGATGTCACTCTGAAGGTCGGAGGTTATCACGTGAGGTGGAACACTGATGATGACCATGGCAACAGCAAACATGAGAGCCTGACGGACATAACTATCCAAGAAGAGATAATAAACATATGTCTGCTCAAAATGGCATGTATCAGTTTAGAGCTTAATCATGTCCATCTAGTATTTTAGCTCTATCAGCATCTTCAAAGTTTTCTAGCAATTAAAATTACCATTTACAGTCTTCTGACTATTTCAGATATCATATTTAGCTTTCAAGTTGTTGCTACTCAAATTATATGGGATTTTCAATATATGCATAGAACAAAATCTTCAGATAATTCTTAAAATTTCCGCCAATAAATGATGACAATATTTTGCACAGCTAGATGTTGTATCCCAAGAGCTCCATTAAAACATCTCCATCTTGTTTGATAGAAGAAAAGAAGACAAAACTAAACTACTTTTCCTCCATTAAAGAAATAAAGCAGTTTAAAACTGTAACAAAATTATATAAAATGCCTGGTTTAAAAAGTCTAATGTTGAGGAGTGTATGATTGCACACCATCACTCTTTTAGCAATTTTTAATGCATTTCTTTATAATAAAAAAAAAAATTGTCAAAATATCTTCCACTGGCCAATCACAGTTAAGTTTTTCTATACACGAGTTAACCTTTCCATCTGCCATTTTGAGTTGCGAGTAAACAAACAATTTTTCCTATTGACTGTAATGATACAAAATTCTTAGAGTCACTTTACTTAAAATTCTCTCACTTCTATTTGTTTCCTTCCTTTAATATGTTATGTAACTTTAAGTATTCTAGATAATATTATATCATCGGAAAAAACTTGTCATCCAAACACAGAAAGTGAAATTTAGGGCCTATTTTTTTACCCTAAACCATGTACAATAAGTGTATTTCTAAACAACACGCGATAATAATACAGAAACCAAGAGCATATTTTACTGTGCACTCAAGCTGGTTGGTTTGTTTACTCGCGTTTGAAGGTGACACCTCCTTGTGCGCTTGAGCAGACTGGACTGTGAACTCCTGTATTCTTCTGCCATATCCAGTGGTTGTGCGTAAGTCACAAACATATTTCAACAAAATACACAATTCTTTTAGGAATTGTGAGGGTGGCATGCTACTATTAAACCAATTTCAGTTATAAATCCATCAAAATCCATTTATTTACAAATCTGATACAATCTTAGAATTAGCTATTACCTTAAAGAATAAGATTTTTTTTTTCCACTATTTTTTTGCTCACAATATTCTCTTTCATACAAGAATAACAGAGCTTAACTAATCCACAGAGCTGAAATAATCCACAGAGCTAAACTAATCCTTTAACATGTACTGAGAATTCAACAGAATCATAAAATAGTCAAGCTTACAATTCTGAGTGGTAACGAAAGACCCAGACAAACTCCAACATACTAGAGGCCATCTGCCTGCAAATCTAAAACAAAAATAAATGAAAATATAAAAGTAAAGTGAAATCTCTGATACGACTTCAAATTAAACCCAAAAACTTGCTTAGGTTGCTGTGTCATGTATCTTCATACAAAAATACACATTAGTGAGGTGTAGAGTTACAATATCAAAAGGTGCAGCTTTGCCTTTTGCAAAAGGTTGTTAATGAGTAAAATGGTTTGCCCTAGTGGCCCAGGTGGGTGGTTAGCTGTAATTCTATTCTCAATTTCAAAGTCAACATTGATACATTCTTTACTAACTCTAGCTGGGCATCTTTTGATTTTTGTCTGTACTTTTCTTTTATGGCATTGGTGTTAATTTCTGCTTTTTATGGGGTAGCTAACCCTTCTTAGCCCGTCATCTTGTTATCTTATAAAGTTGTGCCTAATAGCGAAATGCATGATAATATAATTCAGTCATTTTAAAAGTAATGATAAATGGCCATAGTTGTTTACCAAAGTGATTCTGTTTGTCATATTTGAAGATAAGCCTTCAGTAATCCAGAACCTTTCCAATAATATCAAAAGTTGTTTAATATATATCTACATGTTAATATATATCTACAGGAAACGCATCTGTTGGTAGCAACCTGACTTGAGGTACAGTGGCTCATTGGTTAAGGAATCTTGCTCATATGCAAAGTAGTGCAGCAAATTCTGACCAGCAGTTTTTGAGTCCTTGCCATCATGCCCCAATTAAGTTCTAGTAGGAGTAGCCTTTCTCATCCTTTTCCGTGACTTATATTAACAAAAGCAATTAAAATGATTGCAAAAAGATTTTGAGCTGTTCGCCTGGTTATACATCACAAATGCTGCATGAATTAAGAAGTGATCATACTTTGATCAGCCATACTGTATCTCAAAAACTAAAGCTTTAAAAACTGATCTGTTCAGAATCTAAACTTCTTTTAAACAATATAGAAATCACTACATGTCCATAAACCATTATACTTGATTTCAGTTTGACAACTTACAATCGTGTTCTGGGCAGAGTGAAGCACAATGCCAAGTGTGTAGATCAGTCGCCCAAGCAGAAGAAAGTCACTGCCTAGGAGGTCCATGGTGTTCAAATGACTGCAAGTTAATAAAAAAAAAGATATGAGGCAGTTGTTGATTCAGTATATACACATCAAAAACAGATGTTTATGACCCTGCTTACCCCATGTGTGCAACTTGTATGCTAGGGCATGGACTTCCCTCATGAAAGTACAAAAGCACAAAGATGAGCATTTTTGAACACTTACCTTGCATATTTTATTACAGTAAGTACTTTGCATAGATTTAAAGATTGCTGCAAAAAATTATGCACATAAATGTGAAGTAAAAATTTCTCAGCTTTTATTTGGTGCACACTTGTAATAAATGGAATTAAATCAAAAGTGTACAAAATATGCACCTTATAAAGAGTTTAACAAAATTGCAGTATCTAAATGGGGGTTGTGGGCCTTTTAGGTTTTAAGCAATTAAATAATTTAATCTGATTGCAAAAGATTTTACAATTCTTTAAAAAGAAAAAGCAATTTTGATCCACCTTCAAGGCATACATAAAATTAACTTTATAAATTTGATGTAACACACCTGTCATAAGTTTTCATCAGAGGAAAAAAGAAGTGGCCAGCGACAGGTGCAATTCTATTGGCTGCTGGTGACGGCAACTCCTTCTTGGTCCCCTGAAAGATTGAAAATTAAACTTGGGTCTTATAAATCAAATTCAACTTCAATACTTTATACAATTTAAAGTGATAATTAGATACAATCTAAGGCAAAACTTGTTGGAACACTTTGTGAAGATATGTACTGCTTTTTATCAAACTTCTCCCTTCTACTTTAATTTATTCAACATAAATTGTGGCCAATTTTGTACAATGTTTCTTGAATCCTTAATCTCTTAAATTTAATTAGTATTTTTGAATTTTTAGGATACTGTCATAATTTCTTTGACATCACAAGTGCCCCCACTCGTACCACTGTCTTAACCAGTACTCCTGCCTCCCCATCCCCATTTGATGTTAATAATTTTAATCTTTTGTTTTCTTTTTCTGAAATGAGGTTCAAATACAAAATATACACAGTTCTTATAATGCAGAATTGTTCCAGCTGTTTTGTCCAAAATTGTAGGTAGAGAAAACCACTTATATAAAAATTCATAGAAGTCAGAAATCAGCTGGAAGTATGACTCCCACCCTTTGCATATCCTTATTCACTGTAAACCACCATTTTTTCTAGTCTTGTTTAAAGTGGTCCTCATGACCTGTCCTTCTCCTTAAAAATTTGTTCCAGCAAATCATAACCACAAACTTACTGTAGCAAATAGTGAGATCACTTTATCTTAATCAAAATAACCACACAATAAGGACTTCATCCATTGCTAATATGATACTCAGCACCAACTTTCACAACAACTAAGGTTTTCAGAATAAAGAAAATAAAGAGGAAAAATCTGGTTATTTATCAGACTGTGGTCTGACTGTTTGAAAGTTTAAGGAGCAGAGCACCTAATGTGCCATGCCTTCTAAAAACATTTGAGATTTAACCTGATATAGGTTTTTCATATCCCTAAATCCAATAATCCATCAAGAAATCCTGGTTCTAAGTCCATTTTTATAATGAAAAAGAACTTAGAAATGAATAATTTATTGCTTGCTCCGAAAAAAACTTGAAAGGGATTTGTGACGTTATAAACAGTTTGCTATGTCATTTCAGGGACTATTGATTGTAAACAATGCATCACACACATACTAACTACATACAAATAGCATCTCATTACGAAAGTTTTTCCGGCTGTTTAGATCTTAATTTGTCATTTTCAAATTCAAGATATGATAAAAATGATTTGGAAATAAATGAAGAACATTTTGGTAAGGGATGTCGTTCTTTTTTAATTTGAAATGCTTGCAGATAAGAAAGAAGGATTAGGCTTACAACCCTTACACGGTCATACAGTGCAAAGCCTGCGTAGTCAGCATGAAATTTTTACTGTTTCGCAAGTAATATTTTATTAAACATAATCAAATTGAAGTGTTTGCAACAACATCTACCTTTTTTTTACGTTTAATGGATATATAAAGTTTTTTTTTTTAATATTCAAGTCTCTGTCGCTTGAAGTTTAGTCAACAAGCCTACGTGAACTGAATAATTTATTCACGCAATTCTGTTTGCGTTTTTGCACTAGAATTAAAAGTTTTTGAAGAAATTGTGACAATTTTGTTAGTTTATTTTTTAAGTTTTGATATGTTAAAAGGGACTGCTTGGCATATGGACACAATAATTATAATTCAGTTCTATTTTATCAACTTTTTTCTTCCTTCAATCATATTCCACATTATATATAAAATAAATCATGCAACTTTCAACTGATTAAGTAGCCCAGTCGGTTACGGCTTCGTCTTTTGAGTTCGAATCTCACCAACTCTTATTTTTCTTCCCTCTGTTTCTCTCATTTGAATTTGTATTACTCAAGGAACAGTTAAATTTTCTTGTCAGAGACGATGAGATCAAGCTACTGTTTAAATCGAACAGAAAAGTGGTAACAATCTGCCGTAAGCTGAATATGACACTGTACCCGTAAGCCACGAAAACTCAGTTCATTTCAAGGGAGGCAGAAAGCTCAGTCGGCTGAGCATACAACTGAGATGCTGGAGGTTCCAGGTTCAATCCAATGGTGATTTAACCAGCAATTTTTCCACAAATATGCAGAACAATATACGCTGACATCTAGTGCAGAGGTTTGTCTTCTGCATCACACCTTCTCCCCACCCGACCTTTGTGAAAAGTGGCCAATGGTTAGGTGGCGCTCACCGTCCTTCAGTGGGGACATAAAGCCGCCGGTCCCGATAGTAGAGTTTTACCTCATGCCTGGTTTCCTAAACACTTTTCGAAAAGAGCAGGGTGATAACTTGGTGTTTATCCACTTTTCATTCTGACAAATTCATCAGGTACACACTGAAAACAAGTCATTGTGACTTACATGTGCTTTCTCTGGCATATGCCTAAAGTGAAATACAAAAACACGTCTAGAATTGTCTTGTTTTGTTGCCCTTTGCCATTGATAAATGACTTTTAGTTTGAGAATTTATATTACTGCATCCTCCAACTACCCAACGCTGCGGCATTTTGTTTATTATTTTTTGGAAAATGTAATATTTTAGAAGAACAAACAGAGATGCTATCGATACTAGTTGTGAAATTTCAATGGCGGGCACATGTTATACATGGCATTGATGCATTCTTTACATACAGTCATTCCCAAAATGACGTCATTGCGTACTGAGCCTTATTCTGTGTGTTTGCGTCAAGGTGATATAAAATGCAATTTTTCTTTTGCAATTTTCACCCAACCAATGGGGTTTTGTGAAGAAAAAGTTATATATTTGCAAATCAAATAACATATTTAATGTAAGATCCAACATCCATGGCAGGACCACTTTAAGCATTAACAGTTGATGAGGGCATAACATTTTGGAGAATCACCTTTTACCCTAAACTATCACCTGGACCTAACCTTAGGTATAAAGTTATTCACAAAAGGGAAGTGCGTGAACCAATAATTCAGTCATGATAGCTCATCCCTGAATACCCGTTGTTGTTTATCAACATGATTTATGCTGGTCATCTTTCTCACTCACTAACTGCTTCCCCAAGTAAAGATGGAGGCCTTCAGCACAGAAATCAACTTCTTTTTGTCTTGTGCCACTTCCTGACCTGATTCCACCTCCCCATGGATCCAAGCATCTGTCTCTCTCCTTTTCTACCATTCACCTTCATGATGTCTTTGGCCTGCCTTGTTTTCTTTCATCCATCTAGTGGTGTCCAGGTCAGAGCTACCCTTGAATTAATAGTGGAATCTCTTTGTAGAATATGTCCAATTTTCTTCCATTTTCTCTCACAAATTGTTGCTCTTGTCGGTACCATTTTTGTCCTTCTATACTATTCATTACTTGATATTACTGTTGAACAACTGACTTTTAATATTTTATTTGGTATTTATCTACCTTTTTATTGTTGCCCTCATTCATTCTACATGTACATGATCCATGCAGAAGCACAGACATAACATTTGTTTGAAATATCCTCTTCATACTTGAAGATAAACCTTTCAATAATCTAAAAACTTTACAATAATATCAAAAGTTGTTTAATTGATTTCTACGAGAAATGTATCCATTGGTCGCAATCAGACTACAGATATGTACATGGTATGTTTACAATGGATTAATTTCTGAAAAATTCAAATTTAAAGAAAACTTTTCACCTTTGAAAATTTCCGGGTGTTGCTTTCTATTCTCTTCTGCACAATCTCTCGCCAATCCTCCATCCCTGGCAAGCTATTAATAGATATGAGGTCACCTGACATGGAAGACCTTAAAGTAGATCTAGGACTGACTGTATTCTCTGTTGGCTTGGACAATTCTTGAGCACCATCAGCCAGGACCTAAGAATGTTACAAGAGGTCAAGAAAAATGTAAATGGGCTGGTATAGACCTTTCAAATGGATTTTAGCCGAGCATTATTTCTTCAGTACTTTGACCAATCAACTGCCTTCTCCCTTTGTTACCCAACCAATCAGCTGCAGTTTTATGAGGAAAAAATATCAGAAAAGCTACTGCATTTTTTTCTTTTTTAACACATTGCAGTACCCATGCAACATAGCACCTGCATAGTTTACTGAACTGGTCGTTCATTATTTTTTATCTGGAATAAGGGTGTTTCATCTGATGTCATGTGACTTTGTTTACATCGCCATTTTGTCTGGCGAGAACGATCGTCTGCTGTACACTTATGTAGACTTACAAATGCTTACATGTTGTTATATAAGATAATTTTTGTAAGATAATTATGAAGGAATCTTGTTGTGCCGTTGGTTGCACTAATAAATGTGTGTCGGGAAATAAAAAGAGGTTTTCTTGATTTCCATCTGATCCTGATCGACTTTAAAAGTGGGTTTCTGCTGTACGACGCAACGTCTTTCAACCTTCGGTTCACACTACGATTTGCAGTGAGCACTTTATGCCAGGTATGTAGGCTTTGTCTGCATATAACGAACAATTAAAGGTGTTCACGTAAAAGTTACTCTTCATATACCCAATGAATATATAAAACGTTAGAAAAATATGAAGTAAAATCACCCCCACGAACAAAAACAATAAAATTCACTGAACTGATAGGTAGGTTAGCAGGCAGTATGTTTGTTGTACATGTGATGTGACTGAGCTGTGTGAAGATGCGTGAAATACAACGATGCTTGTTAGAGTCACGTGATGAAAGCCCTCTATACTTTGTTAATCTTTGCTGCATCTCCTCAAGACTCCATCTTTTCATAACTAGTACTTATGGTCATGGAGCTTGTTTCCATTACTGCTACCCCTCTTTGGAACAATATTCCCATTCTTATGCTGTACCCCTTTTGAAATTCAAAATTAATCTTGAAGGATGTTTTGTAATATTTATGCACTCAATAAGAATTACATCAATATCATTTATTATTTTTTGCATTCATTCCATATGTTGGATTTGAATTTCTAAGTTTGATTAGTAAGTGAATCATTTTGCAAGTTGTGTTTGTAACCTCTCACCTGCAGCATGTCTATCCTTTGACGGATGTTGTAGTTTCTATCGTAAAACTCGGTAGTTAAATACTCAGCAACCTACAAAAGAAGAATACAACAAAAGCACATTAACAGCACCATGAAAGCAATGGACAAAACATACCAGAGAGCTTAAGTTAGATCAGCAGAGGAAAAAGTAGTGAGGGTAGGTAGTGAGATGGGTAGGATCAAGGGTGGGAGGGTGTGGGAGTCAAACGTTGTTGTAGTAGTTGATGTGGTACATTAAAGATTTTGGGGTGAGTTTGTGCGAAAGAGCTACCGTGGAGAGAGCATATGGTGTAGCAGACTATGAGGGTGTATTTGAATGTTAAATTGTTAATGGCAATTATTGTAGCGGAGGGTGAGAGCCATAAAGAAGGTGGGAGTTGAAGATAATACACACGCATGAGTAATATTATTCCATGACCTCTCTCTGTAGGTCATTTGGGAATTGATCGATATCGAACTAAAAACTGTATCATAGAACCATTTGCTTTACTTTTTTTACTTTCTACAGAACTTTTCTGGTCACTGTAGGAAGAAGAAAATAGAATATAATTCAACAATAGGAATACAAAAGTCAAAATAATTAATTTCGTTAACATGTACCTTTTCACAAAAGTATTATACTGATTCCTTTAGAGAGCTTTTAAGTCTAAAATGTGAAAACCTTTTCTTTTTATGCCAGTGGTGCTGGCGTAACTGTCATTTTTAATGTACTTTTTATGAATATTGTGTACATACTTTTAAACTGATCAAACTTCATGCCAACGATTTTGGGGAAAACAGTGTTTTCCAGACTGGTTTTTGAATGACAATGATAAGTGACCCTTACAAAACCAATCCATACAGAGGACTGCATTTCTTTTTAGTTCACAAACTTTAAAGGGGACTGAATCAGAATAAATACTTTGATATCGTTCTGATCAGTTATCTTTTTTTATTTTGACATGTCACTTTTCTTTCATTTTAAAGACAGACATTTAGGGCCATAATGAAATAATCTTAATAGCTTTGGGAGGTTTCGCTCCCACCCACCCTTCCCCGGAACAGGGCTTTGCCCATGGTTCCCACTCTAATATGTCCCCTCCATTAGGTTTGTTGGAGGTCAGATATGCTGCCCACCCAAAACATAAATATATAAAATGAAGCCATATATAAACTTATCATCGTCCCTGGTTTCCACGCTGATAAATCTACCCAATAATTTTGTTAGAAATGATGTCGTTTATGTCCACCCCCGCCCCCCCTCAAAAAATAAAAAAAAAAAAATGAAGCCTTATATATGAATAAGCAATCTTTGATCTGTTTTGTTCATCTGAACCTTTCCATCATTTTACAGCCATTTACGACCATCAAAAATAATGAAACTTCAGAGAATCCCTACAAGAGCTTCATCCCCGGCCATTATATATAGAATTTGCTGATTATATTAGTATATTGTTTACCTACTGTGGTGTAGCAGTTATCATACCTGTCTACAGACCACCAGGCCCTGGGTTCAAGCCTAAGCTGGGTAAACATGCCAGTGTACCACAACTGGTTATCAAAGGCCGTGGACATTGACTTGGTTGTCGATGTTATGTCTGTTCCGCATTGTACCTTTTGTCATTATTTCTGAAGCATTTGTACTATCATAACCATCATTTTAATTGTGTGTTCAGTTGTTGTCGATATTAGTATATGATCTTTTATCATTATTTAAAAGTTTTCCATCATTTTACAGTCATTTTGCGCTATCAAAAGCAAGGAATCTTTAGAGTTTCGTCCCTTTGACCCCATACCATTATCCTAGAACTGTTATTTTCATTTGAAAGTTTTCATCATTTTCAAGCCATTTAGGCCATTAAAAAAAAACAGTGCATCTTCAGTTTCTGGGGTCTTATGAGGCTGTGTACATATGCATGTACAATGATCCATGTGAAATGTATGCACACAATTTATGTGATGAAGGATTGAATTGATCTTCAACTTGTTTAGCAAAAAAACATCCCGAATTGTCCGTTTGATCTTCTGATATGCAATAAGCCTCCTTAATTTATCTACGAACTAGCTTATTCTGTGGTGGGCGATGTAGCTTTCGTCTTACAGGGGAATTTGTGGGTTGTAGGGTTTTGGTGTGGAGTTTGTAATCAGCGTGTGTCCCAGTTGGTTTGTCAATGGCTGTGTATGTGAGTAGTCCGATGTCAGTGTAAGTTTTGGGGAAGGAGGTTGAGTGCATTACCTGCCAAATCTGCTTTGTCAGTACCTGGGATGCCCTCAGGACTGGGTATCCAGAAGAATATAATGCTTTTGCAGAGGGGGTGAATTTTGAGTGTTTACATCAAGAGCCCACAGCTGTGGAGCTCTAGTTAGAGACCCACTAGGGATCAAACCTGGGATGATACATTGGGAAGCCGAAGCTTTACTGCACTGCCACAGAAGTCTCTGTTTTTCACTCGACATGAAATGTTTCCATGTGTTAAAACATTCCCAGGATATACATTATACTGCTAAATCCCCTTAAAAAATATTGTAAAATTTCTATGGAGTATTAGCATCGTTGTAACCCGTGCATTCAATTCCCGTAATGCAAGATCCTGAGTATTTGGTTTAGTCCATTTTTACAACAGGTGAATTTCTTTACAAAGTGAAACAAATGTATGTGAACTTTTCTCGTTTTCATACTTTAAAAAAAATGAATTTAAATTTGTTTTAAAACAATCTTATACAAAGTTGAATGTTTTGGCATCATGAAATGACTTTGCACTCGAGAATGACCCTCCTAAAGTCAGGTCATTCTACTCAGGCCAAAGTCCTTTGCCCGTGCATTAAATACACAAATAAACACTCCGCCTTAACATTAATCTGTAATAAAACAATTTGTATTCTAGTGATATCTGTACATAACATTCCGTCTTCCTGACCCCTGACATACTGAAGACCCATGTGCTGCTGATCATGAACAAGCATGACCTGTACAAGTCATGATAACTCACCTGGGCAGGGCAGTGAACAATGACTGCCACCATGGAAGAATGGCGTAGCTGAACGAAGTTCACACAATGGAAATTATTTTCAAGATGGAGCAGTATCTTACACAGTTCAACAGCAACCTGAAGATCAATCACATAAAAGTTACATTCACCCCATAATATATGATCTGCACTTAGTAATTCTTATGTTAAGCTGATTATTTAGGAATTTTCTTCAAAATAAGTTCCAGTAATTTATTTCAATAGCTCTGTAATCAATACCAAGTTTAAAAAAAATTGCAAGATTTCTTAATTTCAGCACCAAGGAATAAACCTTACAACCCTCAGGTAAAAAAAAAGTGTTGAGTTACAGTTTTGGTCATGCTTCACTGCAAACAGTTATGTTAGTTAGAAACTTAATAGAACTTGACTTTTTTTCAATAAATTTAAGATGCAACATTATGTGTGTTAGTTAAATCCATCTGAGCCATTAGGCCCATAGGGGCTTACCCCTGGTTTCCTTAGCCTAAGCAAATGAGAGCACATGACCCCCTGGACGGGATGCCAGTCCATCGTAGGTTAACTCTCCAGCAATGCTGGTACTCATTTTACAGCTGAGTGGCTTGGAGCAAGTAGAGTAAAGTGTCTTGCTCAAGGACACAATGCAGCGCTCATGGTGGGAATTGAACCCGGTACCTTTCATATTAACCACTGACCTAGTGCCCCTCTAACATTACTTACAGACCCATAAATAATTTAGACTCTGCTAGAGAAACTTAACTTACCTAGGTCGTGAATTAGGTGATATCTCATAGCTACAATCATGGTCAAAAGTGGACAAATCCCCACTCTTCTTGATCAAAATTGAAAGTCACATTTTACCATGTTTTTTTACAACATTGAATGGAGGGAGGTGGGGTTTAATGCTGTTTAAAATGTTTAAACGCTTTTGTCCCAACACTTTTGGCCATGATTGTAGCATAGCTGATACTGCATGCTAGGTTAATAATGTAATGAATAAGGACTGTATGAAAATGAGCAATCAGCCTGATAACACAGGGGATTTGTCAAAGGAAGGCTTGACACCAAGCGAATTTGATGAAATTAAATGTTGTCTTGGAAAGTATATTACAATTTTGACTATTTATAAATATAAATTATACTGGTTTTATGAATGAAAGAAAACTAAAAAAACAAAATTGCCAACAACTTCAATCCAATATTGAAATTTGAAGATTTGAGCATTCTTTCCCAGGATTACCTCAAATTTTGATATTATTTTGATTGGTACTTTACCTCACTTAGATTATCCGGGTTTGCTTCTTATCAATTTCTCAACAACTTTTAAACTTGCTTCAGTTAGATCAAGATTTTCCGTTGCAATCAAACCTTTAAGAACAACATGGGTAAAATTATGTGCAAAAGATGTGCATTTTTCATGACTAAAACATTGACTGTTGATTATTGATTAACGTTTCATATATAAATGTTCAGAGTAATTTTTAATGAAGGCATGATAAACATGAAGCAATATCTTTCCTCAGAAGAAATGGTCTGTCAATCATCTACAGTTAATGCAGACATCACCTCAGGCATATATTACACAGCTATTTCATCACCAGTTTGCAAACAAATTTTCCCACTGAGACACTTAACACAGATGGGTGATTTTAATCACAAAAATACCCTGATGATTCAGCACTGGCTTCTGTAATCTTATACACACAAATAACCTGTCAAATAAAATGACTGTGGTGTGCATGGGAATGCCAGATAAAACAATCATTGTTTGGAGTGGAAACACAATACACTGAACAGGCAGTCAGGTTGGTAATTGCCATACCTGAGTTTTCAGGATCAACTCAGGTGTCAGGTGTGGGTAGGCTAAGTTCGGCATAGTTAATGGCGAAGATAAAACATTTAGAGAATGTATATGATGAGGATGACATAAACCATTCAATTCCATTATATAACAAAAGCTTACAAATCACTTCTAATCCACTGAAAGAACTGCTTAAATCTAAGGGAATTAAGCTAAATTGTTTAGAAATCTATGGAAGATCTCACTAAACTAGGCCACAATTTTTGTTCTTCCACTTTTCAGGCCAAAACAGTTCAAGAAAATTTGGAACGTATTATGTCATCAGCTTTCTTTCCCTTTTCCTATGTTTGTTACCTTTGCCACAATAGTTTGAAAGAGTGCAGATGTTAACTCACTAAGAATTTCTGTAAATCATTCTATCCCCATCAACAATTTAAGGTAAAGATACAGAATTCTTAAAGCTTGTCAATAACTGAATATGAGTCAAAATACAAACATACAGGTTTAGTCACTTACTATATTATAATTTATGCATAAATGACAAATTGTTGCCACTTTGAAGAAAGCATATTTAACTTGAAACGCTGTAAGCATTAAATGCATTAGCTGCTTTTTCACATAAGCATATAATTCCTAAGTGTCATTAGTACTTGAATAAAGTCCCTTCAAGGTTTCCTTACCTTCCATACAGTCTCTGATGTACATTGGTGTTTGGACTTTGGATGTCTTTGTGTCCTCTGACATATCATATGGCTCCAGATCATCATCATCATCATCACTGACAAATACAAGAAATACAAAACCATAATAACAGCATTCCACATTTTAAAAGCTTATTCTCATTGCCTTTGGGGGTTGTTCTTATTTTGCAATGTAAAAATCTATCTAATTAAAATAATCTATCTTTGAAAAAGGTTCAAAAGGCCCATCTTTAAAAAAGGTTCAAAAAGGCCCATCTCTGAAAAAGGTTCAAAAGGCCCATCTTTGAAAAAGGAGAAAAAGTGACTTAATAGGGTTTTGTGCCAAACGATCTACAACTGTAGCCTGTCACAAGTTGGAACAAGCAGAACTCGGTGGTCTTAGGAGAACACACATTTCTAGCATCAGGATTAGTTGCTTGTTTGTGTTTAAAGGCACTTTTAAGCTTTAAAGTCACATGTGCCAGTAATAGTTGTGAAGCTTGGATATTCAGCCAACATTTTACATCTGACCTTTGTACAAGGAATATTGTGGACAGTTGTGAAATGGTTCCTATCTTCAGAGATTTGCGGAATTAGCTTCATACTTCAAGTATAAACTTTGTTGGTACACTGTCTCACACAACCTTTAATAGTTTAAAGTTAATATCTTGAGTGGTCTCACAGCAACAAAAGTGAATGTTTTGCTGACTGCTCAATAATTTGATATATCTTGCTGATCAAAGCACCAGCTCACTCATTATTGTCTGCAAGAAAACTAATTCCACATTCACAAATGCAACCTGCATTCATCATCCCCCAAACCAAAATGTTATTGATGCAAAATATTGTTTCAACAATCCAGGTTTCTTACTATTGTTTAAAAAGATCACATACAGCATTATGAACATGATGATATTAAGCTAAGAGGGTCATTAGTTAAGATACTGCATAGGCCAACTCACTGCCGTAGAATTTGTCAATACATATGTGCAAAACTGTATCGTAACTACCTGAAGGTATCTGCCTACTTGGCTAGAATTCTTGCCAAACCCACAGTTAGTTAATTAAACCCCTTATGGGGGCGTTCTGATAATTGAAAACTTTCCTGGAAGTATGGATAAGAAAAAAAACCTACTACTGCATCAAAATGATATTTCATTTTTCTTCTTTTATAAGACTTAGTAAACTGACTGGGTGAACTTGCTTTAATTGTGATTCCATTTTCAGTACAAAATAAGAAATAATTTCTTATGAACACAAGAGCTAATTCATTTTTTTTCAAAGGACAAAAAATGTAACATTTAAAATCAAATGTCATACCGAAGCTAAAATCTTCTTTAAATAACAGGTGACATCTGTTTTGCTATCACGCTACTCTTGATTGCGATGTATTAAAGGAGATCAGGGGTCAAGCATGTCCATCTTATATGAAAGAGGACTTTAAAAGAAACAAGATGGTGAAGAAAGCACTCACAAGTCTTAATCCGTTAAGGAGATACTGTATTCAAGTTTAAAGCCCTGTCTTATCTGTGTGAATTGACACTGGTGTGGTGGGTCTACTATGGCAAGTTACCGTCCTCATCCTCACATTCTTAACAATTGTTAATGATAGAATACATAACAACTTTGAGGAATCTGAGGCTTGACATCACAATTAGTCAGATTTCAGTCATTCACACACAAATGATATCAGACTTTACCTTAGATATCTCCTTAACGGAATAAGATTTTGAATATTTTCTTCACTGTGTTGTTTTTTTGAAGGCTTCTTTCATATTAGATAGACTTGTCTACCCCTTTCTCTCTTTACCGTTTGATAAATAGTAAATTTCATAGTTTGTTTTATTTTTACATAACTTTGTGAGTTCACCTTAGCTATCCTCTGTGTTTGAATATGAGAAGACTATGTTACAAATTAAAAATTTCAAAGAAACTGTTGATTCCTACGAAAATCTTTTAGAAATTTTGAAAATCTTTTAGAAATTTTGAAAAGATTTTAGAAATTTCAAGAGATTTTTGATTTTCGAAAAGTTAACTTTTTTTTCTTTTGTTACATAATGTTATGCTTATCAATCTGTACATTTTTAAGAAGCTATAATAATTTTTCTTAGATCAAGTTGAAATTGAAGCTTCAATACCGAAGCTAACTTTGCAAAAAATCCCTTTATTTTCAGATATTGAACTTATTTAAAATTGTTGTCAGAAGGTGGCCATTGATTTGAATAACATCACTGATGTTCATCCTTGCAAGTAATGTAAATCTTAGCTTTCAACTTAGTAGCAGTCAATCAAAACAATTCAATTCCACATTAAATTGTGATGTAAGAGTAAGAATGATGTGTCATTGCAATGCAACATACACATCCCTTAATAACAGCATCTTAAGACAGCACATCTATCTGCATCTTTGCTAATCTAGAGTTAGTTCCAAGCTCATTGCTGTGCTTTGGTGGTGAGACTTGGTAAAGTGTCACACTACCTGAGCTACTGCATGATGAGGTAGGGTAGCCTATTCTTGCCTCACAGCCTGTAACCTTCCCAGCTTATGCCAAGTACCTATTTTACTGCTAGGTCCAAAGTGGGAGTTTTTAATCTCTGTCCAAGCCTACAATCCCGACAAAATTCTTGGCACTTTTTCCTCTCTCATCCCGATTCAATGTTGACACGCGCTTTGCAAGAAAAGTTTTTGGTAATAATTCTGCAACATTGGAGAGGGGTATAAGGGGAAGGAAAAAGTGCCAAGTCACTTTTGTCCAGGATTGTAGACTCAAACCAGGGACCATCAGCATGAAAGACCAGCTCTTTGCCCAGTGAGCTTTCCTGCCTCCATAAGCAGGGACCATCAGCATGAAAGACCAGCTCTTTGCCCAGTGAGCTTTCCTGGCTCCATAAGCCAGGGACCATCAGTATGAAAGACCAGCTCTTTGCCCAGTGAGCTTTCCTGCCTCCATAAGCAGGGACCATCAGCATGAAAGACCAGCTCTTTGCCCAAAGAGCTTTCCTGCCTCCATAAGCAGGGACCATCAGCATGAAAGACCAGCCCTTTGCCCAGTGAGCTATCCTGCCTCCATAAACCAGAAACCATCAGCATGAAAGACCAGCTCTTTGCCCAGTGAGCTTTCCTGCCTCCATAAGCAGGGACCATCAGCATAAAAGACCAGCTCTTTGCCCAGTGAGCTATCCTGCCTCCATAAACCAGAAACCATCAGCATGAAAGACCAGCTCTTTGCCCAGTGAGCTTTCCTGCCTCCATAAGCAGGGACCATCAGCATAAAAGACCAGCTCTTTGCCCAGTGAGCTATCCTGCCTCCATAAACCAGGGACCATCAGCATGTAAGACCAGCTCTTTGCCCAGTGAGCTTTCCTGCCTCCATAAGCAGGGACCATCAGCATGAAAGACCAGCTCTTTGCCCAGTGAGCTATCCTGCCTCCATAAGCAGGGACCATCAGCATGAAAGACCAGCTCTTTACCCAGTAAGCTATCCTGCCTCCATAAGCAGGGACCATCAGCATGAAAGACCAGCTCTTTGCCCAGTGAGCTATCCTGCCTCCATAAGCAGGGACCATCAGCATGAAAGACCAGCTCTTTGCCCAGTGAGCTTTCCTGGCTCCATAAGCAGGGACCATCAGCATGAAAGACCAGCTCTTTGCCCAATGAGCTATCCTGCCTCCATAAGCAGGGACCATCAGCATGAAAGACCAGCTCTTTGCCCAGTGAGCTTTCCTGCCTCCATAACCAGGGACCATCAGCATGAAAGACCAGCTCTTTGCCCAGTGAGCTTTCCTGGCTCCATAAGCAGGGACCATCAGCATGAAAGACCAGCTCTTTGCCCAGTGAGCTATCCTGCCTCCATAAGCAGGGACCATCAGCATGAAAGACCAGCTCTTTGCCCAGTGAGCTATCCTGCCTCCATAAGCAGGGACCATCAGCATGAAAGACCAGCTCTTTGCCCAGTAAGCTATCCTGCCTCCATAAGCAGGGACCATCAGCATGAAAGACCAGCTCTTTGCCCAGTGAGCTTTCCTGGCTCCATAAGCAGGGACCATCAGCATGAAAGACCAGCTCTTTGCCCAGTGAGCTATCCTGCCTCCATAAGCAGGGTCCATCAGCATGAAAGACCAGCTCTTTGCCCAGTGAGCTTTCCTGCCTCCATAACCAGGGACCATCAGCATGAAAGACCAGCTCTTTGCCCAGTGAGCTTTCCTGGCTCCATAAGCAGGGACCATCAGCATGAAAGACCAGCTCTTTGCCCAGTGAGCTATCCTGCCTCCATAAGCAGGGACCATCAGCATGAAAGACCAGCTCTTTGCCCAGTGAGCTTTCCTGCCTCCATAACCAGGGACCATCAGCATGAAAGACCAGCTCTTTGCCCAGTGAGCTATCCTGCCTCCATAAGCAGGGACCATCAGCATGAAAGACCAGCTCTTTGCCCAGTGAGCTTTCCTGCCTCCATAAACCAGGGACCATCAGCATGAAAGACCAGCTCTTTGCCCAGTGAGCTTTCCTGCCTCCATAAGCAGGGACCATCAGCATGAAAGACCAGCTCCTTGCCCAGTGAGCTTTCCTGCCTCCATAACCAGGGACCATTAGCATGAAAGACCAGCTCTTTGCCCAGTGAGCTTTCCTGGCTCCATAAGCAGGGACCATCAGCATGAAAGACCAGCTCTTTGCCCAGTGAGCTTTCCTGCCTCCATAAGCAGGGACCATCAGCATGAAAGACCAGCTCTTTGCCCAGTGAGCTATCCTGCCTCCATAAGCAGGGACCATCAGCATGAAAGACCAGCTCTTTGCCCAGTGAGCTTTCCTGCCTCCATAACCAGGGACCATCAGCATGAAAGACCAGCTCTTTGCCCAGTGAGCTTTCCTGCCTCCATACGCAACAACAATGAAGTCTTACCTGTCAAGCTCCTCCTGACTAACTTTTGTTTGCTCCTCATTGCAGCTTACACTTTTCTGAGACTTTTCTTCATTTACAATCACATTCTTCTTCTGTAACGTAAGTTTTGCAACTTGCCTGAAAAGTTAAAAATAACTTCCTCATAGTGTTATACATTTGAATGGTTGGTATGTAAATGGTAGGTAAATTCTCAAGATACAACAATCCCTAAAAATCTGTGTCAATCTGAAGTTATGGCACCATTCACTGTCAGTGTTCACAAATTTCTGATGTACAAAGATGCAAATCACTCATAATTCTCTGCAAAATTTCTTTCAAGGATAGCATCCAATTCTGACCTTGAGCTTTTGGATGCTCCCCGTACCCCATTCACCATACCATTACAACATTCATCATCGATTTTAAGCCTTTGGATGCTCCCCATACCCCAATCAACATACCATTACAACATTCATCATCGATTTTAAGCCTTTGGATGCTTCCCATACCCCAATCACCATACCATAACAACATACATAACCAATTTAAAGCCTTTGGATGTTCCCCATACCCAAATCAACATACCATAACAACATACATCATCAATTTTAAGCCTTTGGATGTTCCCCATACCCCAATCACCATACCATAACAACATACATAATCAATTTTAAGCCTTCGGATGTTCCCCGTACCCCAATCAACATACCATAACAACATACATCATCAATTTTAAGCCTTTGGATGTTTCCCATACCCAAATCAACATGCCATAACAACATACATCATCAATTTTAAGCCTTTGGATGTTCCCAATACCCCAATCAACATACCATAACAACATACATCATCAATTATAAGCCTTTGGATGTTCCCCATACCCAAATCAACATACCATAACAACATACATCATCAATTATAAGCCTTTGGATGTTCCCCATACCCAAATCAACATAACATAACAACATACATCATCAATTATAAGCCTTTGGATGTTCCCCATACCCAAATCAACATACCATAACAACATACATCATCAATTATAAGCCTTTGGATGTTCCCCATACCCAAATCAACATAACATAACAACATACATCATCAATTCTAAGCCTTTGGATGTTCCCCATACCCAAATCAACATACCATAACAATATACATCATCAATTGTAAGCCTTTGGATGTTCCCCATACCCCAATCAACATACCATAACAATATACATCATCAATTTTAAGCCTTTGGATGTTCCCCGTACCCCAATCAACATACCATACCAACATATATCATCAATTTCAAGCCTTTGGATGTTCCCCGTACCCCAATCAATATGCCATAACAACATACGTCATCAATTTTAAGCAGTGAAATTTGGAATTTTAACAATTACATGAAGGCGAACCCCCTTTCCCATTATATTATACCACTGCCATCACTTAGGAGAAGCATTTAATAGACACCAGCAATAACACCAGCAATAACATGCCTTAAATTTTCTATCAATTGCTCCTGAAACAGCAAAAAATATTTACTCACTCAGTAACAGATTTGAGGCCAGGATCCTCTGCAGGGATCACTAGTGACCACAGATGGTCAGTGGTTTCATCCCGTTCATATTCAAACTCCAACTTAGGCCCTTCTGCCGTAAGTGCCTTAGTGAGAGCCTCTGCAACACCATGCCAAGGATGCGGACGTTCATGATCGGGCTGTTTAAGTGGTTCTGCATTCCAGTCATGAGTTTGTGCAAATAAACTAGGTATAAGAAAAGGGAGATTATACAACTGATTGATGAGCCTTGTCAGCACACTATGTGGGCCACACAGAGCAGAGGTGTAGGACGTGGGAGAAAATTACCCCTTCCTCATCTGCCCCCCACTTCTAAGAGATTTCACTCCCCCAGTTGCATGCTTTTTATCCGATTGAGAGGTGATTTTAGGCATTTATTATATAAAAAATTAAAGGAAATTTCTGTGAATTTGGCAACAATTCCTGAAAATTTGCAAAACTTTCCGAAAATAAAGAAAATTTGCTGAAAATCGCAGAAAATGACTGGAAAACACAGCAGCTTGGAGTAGAAGGAGTAGATAGTGGCAAAGGAGAAGTCAGTAATAAAAGCGGGCTGATTTCAATAAAAAGGAGACATGAAAAACTGCAGATTCTTATACAAATTTTTGCTGTAAAACTGAGCAGACCTATTTATTTTCTTAATTTTCGATTAATTAACAAAAAATAACTTTGTCACTTAAACTTTTGAAAGAAGAAGAGCTGTTTATGATGAACCATTCTTGGCTCCTCATCAGTCCAATCAACCTCCCAGCAGAAAAGACCTCATACATGTAAGTTTCAAAGAATTAAATTAAAGAAGAAAATAGAAATACCAAGCATCAAGCTTTTAAGTTATCTTTCTCATTATACATCACAACTTTTGCATATGACTAAAAACTTTTAATTTTGACCCACCATAAAACAGAATCTACAGACTTCCATTTAGAATATCATCATTCTAATGGTACCCTACTACAACAACGGGTAAGATTTTGATTGGTTATGCTGCTCTATTTGGGTATCTTATCTTATCCACTATTGGCTTAAAGGTTTTTATATTCTATTTTGTGTGAAAAGAATTGAAATCTAAGCAGATCAGTTTTTGAATTTTAAAAATAGCACTTTTTTGAGCTAATCAATAGTCTATATAGTTTTTCAGTTATGGCTAATCAAACTTTGGTCAGTTTTCAATTCATGCAAAATTTGTGATGTATGACTGGGCACACAGCTCTAAATTTGTATGTAATTGTTTAAATATCTTTCCTAAATCATATTCACTAAAGTGCTTGAAAAGTATATTCCTTCTATAATTTAATTGTGGAGGAGAGGGAGGGGGGGGGGGGGAAGCATGGAAAAAATGTAAAAACTTTTAGTCAGAAAATGCTGCACTGCTTCAAAGAATAATGATAGACAGTTAATAAAACACATGATTTACAAAAGAACATTACAAAGTCGCCCTATAATACATCACAAAATTTGCATTTTGATGCCTGGGATTTAAAGACGGTATATATTGGCCAATATTTAACCGATGTTTTACTACTAATTTGAACTAATTATTACACATCAGGTAAGGCTTTACCCATATGTTGGTAGTTCAATTACACCCCACTTATGGGCATGTTCTTACAAACCTGTTTTTTCCCCTTGTTATGTAATAAAGGTTTATTTCAAGGTGGGATGGGGTAGATCTCAGTGGAAGGTTCAAATATTATATCATCTATTAATGTGTCCCCTCTTCATGTAAACTATTTCTTATCCACAGGTGGTGGGTGGGGTATGGGGTGGGAATGGTTAGGAGTGGGGTCAAGAATTTGTTTTCTCTCTTATTTTGTTTTCTCTCTATTCTTGTTTAGAGACAACTTTGTATGTGTGTATATGCTCAGAGTAGATGAAGTCCTATTAACTAGTATGTTTGTTTGATGAGGGCTTAACGGCATCACAACAATGAAGGTCAAATTGTGCCTGAGAGGTCAGATCATTCTAGAGGTAGGAAGGAAAGGAAACAGGGGGAGAATGTGAAAAATTAAAGAACAAAAGGTCAGAAAGCTGTGATTGAGAGGTGCATGGTTGAAACAAAAACAAAGTAGAGAGGAGGTGGAAGAGGAAAATTAAATATAGTTGTAAAGGGAAGCATGATGAAGAAAAGAGATAATTTTATCCAGAGGATTTTTCTGGAAGAACTCAGCAATTGAGTTGTGGGGAGCGAGGGAAGCTCTGGGAAGGTTGTACACGGGGCAAGCAAGGAGAACGTGATGGATTGTGAGGGTGCAGTGGCAATTGTTGCAGAGGGGTTGGGGGGAGCCAATAAGGAGGTGGGAGTGAGTGAGATGGGTGTGACCAATTCTAAGACGGGTAATATGTACGTTGTCGATACGAGAGAGGTTGTTGATGGTGGATTTGATCGGAATTGTGGGCTGGATGACATGGAGTTTGTTATCAATTTGGGAGTTCCATGAGGTTGCCAGCGGTCACGAACAAGGGAAGCAATAAGTGGTTTGATGTCAGAGAGGATTTTGGGAAAAGGGGTAGGGAGGAGGTTGAGGGCAAGCTTAGCGGCTGCATCAGCCCTGTCATTGCCAGGGATGCCAGCATGGCTGGGTATCCAGAAGAAAAGAACACTTTTCCTGCTGAGGGTGGGAGAAAGGAGTTTCCGGAGGAGGAGGTGGCATGTGTGGTTATTCCATTTAAGATTGAGTAAAGAAGTAAAAACAGCCTTTAAGTCAGAGAAAATGGCAAAGTGGCTGAGGGCGAGGAGAATGGCCTTAGCCTCGGCTGAAAAGATGGATGAGTAAGTAGTCGGGAAGTCTGCTACTAGGGGTGATGTCTTGGATGACGGCAGCAGCAGCTGTCTTGTTGCCTTCCTTAGAGCCATCAGTGTAGATGGAGGTGTAATTTGAGAGTTGGTCTTTGATTTGGTTGTGGAGATTGATGAAGAGGTTAGGGTAGGTTTGAGTTTTGTGATGTATAAACTAGATATTAAGAGGGAGTGGGGTGCCATAAAGATTTTTTAGGGCACTTCCTTTCACAACTATTTGTATTTTTGTTATTTGTATATTTCTATTATTATTCTTTAAATGTTGTGAAGAAACAAATAAATTATTATAATCATTATTTTTAAAATCGTTTATATAGCTCAAATACAGTACTGTAAAATGATACATTCAAATGCGCTTTACAAACAAATGATCAAATAATAAAATAAGTTAAGACTATTGTAAATAAAAGATAAAAATAGACCTAGAATCATTAAAATTCATAAATAAATAGAAAATACAAATAAATGAAATGAAATCATATCCATTGTATTAAAAATTAATATAAAAGAGAATTGCCCTTAATTAAAGAATTCTTATGAATAAATACCTTCTCTGTTATCTTTCCTCTGCTTCTCGTTGAGATGACCAATGCAAATAAGGATGGCTTTGGAGACGTAATGATGTTGCTCATATGAGGTGTGTTTAATGGCACTGTTGTCTCCCCAGGCATCAAGAAGTTTACTCAGTGTCTGTAAGAACGATATCATACAAATGAACAAATTACCTCTGTAAGTAAGGAAATTAACCACATCCACCATAGCAACGTGGTAACTAGGTGGGGCAAACAAATCTCAAATCCGCAATCATGCATGCCCAATGCATTGACGTTTAGATGTTCATGTGTTCTGCCAAAAGTTTTGATCCATTTATGGCACTTCTCCATATCTTTCAAGTTTTTAGCAAAAGGAATAAACAAATTTCCATTTGCTAACCATTCTGGGTAAGAGGAATCAGATTTACAAAGCCCGTAGCGGGCCCGTAAAAGCAATTTTTTTTCACCAGTTTGTTGTCACTCAGTCTTGTGTGTGCAGAAATTTGTTTTGTGCAGTATATTGCATTGACTGCTAGCTAGCTGTACTGTACCAGTATCGCGTAGATTTTGTCCCACTTAGTTACGCAGATTTTGCTGCTAGGCAAATTTGTGCGGTGATAGGTTCAAAAAGCTGCCAATCAACTAACTCAGAGAGGTTAATTACATTTGTTGGATTGAGATTCCAAAAAGTCATAAAAGAAGATAATGTGAGAGCATTAAAACGGAAAGCAAATAACACGGCAGGAATATTTCTGTGATAAAAAAGGACAGTTAAAGAAATAGATTGGTGAACAAACCATGTTGATATCATATTTCCAAAAGGATCTACTTCTACAATATTTCAAACATTCCCACACTGTATTGAAAAGTGAATGGTGCAGTTACTCTAATCAACAGTCATGCCATAGCTTCACTTTTACAGGCATTTTTATGTATTTCTTTGAAAATTAATTACTGTACCTAATTCTTAATTATTACAAATGAGATGAGGTATATTATGCATTTTCAAGAACTTGCTGTGCCCATCTGTTAATTCTATTCTTAATAAGAGAAAAATGAAAATGTATTTTCATGAAAAAACATACTTGTCTTGGAAGTGCAACAATGACAAAGTGAAATATTTGAACTGCATAACTCCAGAAGAATAAGATTTCAACATGGCTTTTCACCAAATGTTTCTTTAACAGTCCACCTAATAATTCCTTTTAATATATAACATAGAGACAATGAAAAGTGAATTGGCTTGAAATATGAACACATTGAAACAAATAAAATATATGTGAGTGCAGATTTTTTTTCTTCCTCAAAATATTGAAACCTACAATTTTTATCTTTGGTTGTTTTGCAGCAAAAGAATTAGATTAAACAGCTTTCAAATAAGTAGATTTCAAATTATAGTTGATTAAAATTTCAATTTTTAAAATTTATATTTATTAAGTAATTTCACATAGTCCTACATGGTAGAAGACTGGTTTTAAAGAAACAAATTGGTAAAAAAAACATGTTAATTCATGTCATTATTTAGGATTTTCAATTTTAATGATTTCACTAACTGTGTTGAAAAGTGACCTTACAGTGTACAATGTGACATCATAAAGGCAGATCCAAAACCGTTTTTGGGATAAACATGAGCAGATGGGCAAAGCAAGATCTTATAAAGTGCATGATATACCCTATCTCAATAATACAACCAAAAAAGCTTCCAGAAATAGGCAATCAATTTTACAAAGAAATACACACATGGTCTTGCATTTGCCTTTATGACATCACATTGTACACTGCGAGGTCGCACTTTGACATGCACAAACATCAAAATGGAATAAACTATCAACATGATTGTTTCACAATATGTTTCTTTAACCTTGAAGACCCAGAGGTTTAAAACGTGACAAAATATTTACAGATTTTTTTATTTTAAAATTAATTTTCACATTTTCCTTTAGTTTTTTGTCACTACAAGTTTAGTTTATATGAATGCTTAGACAATAAACTTTTCAATAAAAAAGTCAAAATAAATAAACTATTAACATAAATATGCAAATTTGCAAAATTAGGCCAAATTTTGAGCTTGTTTTTTTATTGTGAGTAATGAAAATGGAAGAATTTTTTACATATTTGGACTGTTTGTAAAATTTCCTTCTAATAATACCAGTCTAAATTTTGTTTTCAAAGCAAAACATGCAAAAACAATAAAAAATAATGATTATTAATCACAGCTGTAAATCCTTGCTAAAAAGAAATGCACGCACGCGGGTGGCACTTGAACCCGGGATGCTCCCGCCTCCAGTTTGCAAACCATCCACCTGACCACAATGCATACCCACAACTTAAATAATCAGTATAAGGGTGAGGGTGTAGTTGCTCTAATTGTTTTCAATTTAAAGTACCTCATCAGATCTTTCTCTAATATTTTTGAGTGCGATAGATCTTGAGTTATGATTTATTTTAAAAATGGTCTCAAAAGGCTAAAAATCAAAAATTTTGCACAATTTTTGCCAAAAAAAGATATTGATGATAGAGGCAGAAAAATTTAACCAAAATTGGATACATTGATGTTTTTGGATTGTTCACTGCTTTAGTTTTTGTGCATTTTTTTAATTTCCTATATATTTTTTTTAAAACATCTTCAAAAAGTTACATTTTCTGAAAGAACTATGCAAACTTCTTAAAATTTTACTAGAATTACGTTTATATCACGTTGTTAAGCTACGCAAATAATAATGACAATTATGGCTAATTTAAACTCCCAAGCTAACTATGGATTTATAGGGGCATAAGGCGAAGTTTCCGAAACTTATTTTCAAAGGAATATTCCCATGGAATATCATTTTTATGTATCTAACAGAGAAAATTTTGAGAAACAGAGTCATAAAAAAACCATGTTGAAATCTCATGAAGAACCTATTGAACTTGAAAGATTTTTCTTACATGTATAAAAATGATTTTTGTATGAGTCTTAGTCATCATTATGATGTCATCACAGCACTTCCTGTACTAATCTTTATGTATTTCTTTGAAACATTTTTTGCCAATTTTTCATAATTCATAAGTTACAAGAACAGATTGGAAAACATTATTGTAAATTTTATTCTACACTTATCTTAATAATTTCTGAAAAAAAAATGTTCCCAATCATTTAGAAAATACAAAATTAATTTTCAAATACATGCATGAAATCCTTTTCAAAGTCAATGGTGTACCGTGAAGCTCTTGTGACAGAAAGCCAATAACTAGTATGTTTCCATTTAAAAAGGAAAGTTTTTTGAAGGATGATATTACAATATTTTCTGGAATGGCTAAGACTGAAAAAAGAGATACAAATTTGTTTCTTTGTTTGTTGAGGGCTTAACGGCACCACAACAACAAGGGTCAAATTGCGCCTAAGAGGTTAGAGCATTCTACAGGTAGGAAGAAAAGAAAACAAGGGGAGATTGAGAAAAATACAAAAACTAAAAGTCAGAAAGCTTAAAACGAGAGAGGAGAAGTTCATGGGTGAAAAGAAACAAAGTAGAGGAAGAGGAGTGGGGGGAAGGAGGACTAAACATGGTTGTAGAGGGAAGCATGATGAAGAAAGGAGATAATTTTAGCCAGAGGGTTTTTCTGGAAGAACTCGGCGATTGAGTTGAGGGGGGCGAGGGAGGCTATGGGAAGATTGTACAGGGGGCAAACAAGGAGAATGTGATGGACTGTAAGGGTGCAATGGCAATTGTTGCAGAGGGGCTGGGGGGAGCCAATAAGGAGATGGGAGTGAGTGAGGTGGGTGTGACCTATTCTAAGATTTAATTCTAAATTTGTAATAAATATTGTTGGGAAGTCTTCCTATGTCGCAAACATTTTCATGACTAATATTGACTCCAAGTGCATAGTGGCAGGGATCAACAAATCAACACAAATTCAACTTGCCCGCCGGGCAGGAATATATGAATTCATGATTGTCATGAAAGTAAATAAGGTTGCTCAAATTTATATGTATACCTGCAATGCAAATTTTGCTCTAAACAAAGTTGTACATCCGGGCAGGTCAAGTAAATATCATGGTTGCCCAGATAATATTTTTGGTTGTCCAGGGTAGCCAGATTTGTCGAAACCTGCATGGTGCAAGTCATTCAGGTTTGGAATTACAAATGCAGAGGTCGATCTTGACATGGACATATATGAAAGTCAAAGCAACGTAAGTTTGTTTGATGTGGTCTTAACGGCACCACGACAACGAGGGTCAAATTCTGCCTAAGAGGTCAGATCATTTTAGAGGTAGGAAGGAAAGAAAACAGAGGGAGAATGAGAGAAATTCAAGAACAAAAGTCAGAAAGCTGTGATCAAGAGAGGAGGTGCATGGGTGAAACAAAACAAAGTAGGGAGGGGGTGGAAGAGGGGAATTAAATATGGTTGTAGAGGGAAGCATGCTGAAGGAAGGAGGCAACGTAAGTAATGATAAATCCAATCACACTTGATCCATTTTTGCAACCTGTTATGTGTGATATATGCGGAATGGTGCAAGTGTGTATTATTTGTATGTACGGTGATGTAACAAATATGACACTTTCTTACTTTTGGCACAAGATGACATCTGCTTGCTGAGTTGCCAAGGTAACCAATAATATTCTGTAAAATGAGTTCCTTTTCTGTGCATCTCATCAACAGATATTTGTGCGTCATCAGGAAATTGACCTTATGACTGGTGAGAACAGCGTCTCCGATGATGAGGGAGACATATCCATACCTTCTTGGGCAAAATATGTAAAAATGAAGCAAATGTTAATAAAAAAATAGTTGTAAATACTTTCATCTTTAAATAAGTAGTGACAGAGACAAAGCCAGCTAAATTGGTGAAAATAGCTATCAAATATAGCTACATACATCAGCCATAACTACAAAACTTTGCAAGTTTGTTTAAAGATTTGAAGTGTTCCATTTAAAAAGTGTTCCATTTAAAGAGTGTCCCATTTAAAGTGTTCCATTTAAAGAGTGTTCCATTTAAAGTCTTCCATTTAAAGAGTGCTCCATTTGAAGAGTGCTCCATTTAAAGAGTGTTCCATTTAAAGAGTGTTCCATTTAAAGAGTATTCCATTTAAAGAGTCTTCCATTTAAAGAGTGTTCCATTTAAAGTCTTCCATTTAAAGAGTGCTCCATTTGAAGAGTGCTCCATTTAAAGAGTGTTCCATTTAAAGAGTGCTCCATTTAAAGAGTGTTCCATTTAAAGAGTGTTCCATTTAAAGAGTATTCCATTTAAAGAGTCTTCCATTTAAAAGGTGTCCCATTTAAAGTCTTCCATTTAAAGAGTGTTCCATTTAAAGGGTGTTCCATTTAAAGAGTGTTCTATTTAAAGAGTGTTCCATTTAAAGAGTATTCCATTTAAAGAGTCTTCCATTTAAAAGGTGTCCCATTTAAAGTCTTCCATTTAAAGAGTGCTCCATTTAAAGAGTGTTCCATTTAAAGAGTGTTCCATTTAAAGAGTATTCCATTTAAAGAGTCTTCCATTTAAAAGGTGTCCCATTTAAAGTCTTCCATTTAAAGAGTCTTCCATTTAAAAGGTGTCCCATTTAAAGTCTTCCATTTAAAGAGTGTTCCATTTAAAGGGTGTTCCATTTAAAGAGTGTTCTATGTAAAGAGTGTTCCATTTAAAGAGTGTTCCATTCAAAGAGTGTTCCACTTAAAGTTAAATGATGTTTCACAAAAGCAGAAATTTACCATGTGTTATCTACATAATCTACATCTTTAAATGCAGCAACTTTTTGGAATTTAAGGGTATCTATTATAAGATTTGGCATTACCATAATTTTTGGCTCATATCTTAAACAAACAATACTTACTACTTCATTAAGTAAGATAAAAGACGATGACAATCAAATCCAATCATTCTGGGTTAGCTTCATGTTGCGTTGCAGAAAGTAAATATCTCAGGATAATGGTGCCGGGGAGTTCTTATCAATAAAATGTAACACAACTTGAAGTACAAAAATACAGGGACAGATGGTAACAAAATGGACAAGAATGGTTCAATGCAGTATAAATTTACATAAAATGTTTTTTTTGTTGGGGGTAGAGGTGGGTATTGGGATGGGAGTGATAAAACCTAGAATAACAAGTAACAAGAATGGTTCAATGCAGTGTAAATTTACATGAAATTTGTTGTAGTTGGAGTGTGGTAAGGGTGGATGTGGGGGTTGGGGGAATGGCTTGGGGTTGGAATGGGGAGGGGGTGAGAGAGCCCAGAATAACTGTGAGAGGAGTAAACAGGTATAACTATCATCAGAGGAAAATGTCTTACCAGGATATTCTCCTCAATAGCAGGTCAAGTAAGATTTCCATGCTTCTTTCTGGTCCTTGAGTGAAGAGTTGTATGCAAATCTTACTCCACATGCTATTAGATGATGCTGAGTGCAAGAGGTGTGGAAGCAGGTACTCCAGAAGAATATCTGAAAAGCATTTCAATTAAAACTAAATTTTCTAATAATACAAATAACAATAATTATACTTCAGTGGTTTTCTTCTAATGGTTTTCTTAACAGATGCGCAAAGGGCCCATACCTGACTAAATAAGGGTGTTTCAGCTGGCGTCATGAGGTCACGTGACTTTGTTTACATTGCCATTTTGTTAGGTGAGAACGATCGTTTGCTGTACACTTATCTAGACTTACAAACGCTTGCATGAGAAAAAATGTCTAGGATAATTATGCTGGAATCTTGCTGTGCCATTGGTTGCACTAATACACGTATGTCAGGGAATAAATCGTTTTCGATCTGATCCTGATTGACGTCGAAGTGGGTTTCTGCTGTACAACACAAAGGTCTTTCAACCTTCGGTTCACAATAACGTTAGTATTTGCAGTGAGCACTTTATGCCAGGTATGTAGGCTTTGTCTGCATATAACGAACATTCAGATGGCGTTCATGTCAAAGTTACTCTTCGTATACCTGGTGAATATATCAAACGTTAGGGAATATGAGGTAAAATCGCCGCCGCAAAAACAATAAAATTCGCTGAACTGGTACTGGTAGGTAGGTTCGCAGGCAGTATGTTTGTTGAACGTGTCGTGTGATGTGACGGAGCTATGTGAAACGTAATGACCTTGCCCGCAAAATGGCTTCCAGATGAGCTAGAGTCATGTGATGAAATCCCTCTATATATGATTTTTAATTGAATCAAATATTTGTACACAAACGAGAAGACTTTGAAGAAACTTGTCTTCAATGCCATCCCTTGTGATGTTTTCCTACATTACACGAAAAGGATTAAAATAATTTATTAAGAAATATCTTGGGATGACAAACTTCCCATATTGGTAAAAATTACACTAATTACTTTTGGATACAACTTATAATGCTTGTAAAAAGCATGTGACCAATACTCTTTCAAGGCAAGTTCTCGTGTAAACATGGAGGAAAACATACAATACAATTCAGTTTCTGATTGTTCAAAATTTACAAAAATAATGACGAGCTAATCAATAACCACTGTGTAAGTTACGTCACCAACATGTATCAGATCTACTGCAGAGTTTCAAGCAATTTTCTTAGAACAAAATTCTTTAAATCCTGTTTTACGACATTACTTAAGTTGCTTTTTGCTGGTACTGTATTTCTAAAAGAACTAGTTACAACTGAAGAACCATTAGCTAATATGTCTGAAATTCTATTGAAAATCATTCAAATGCAACAAATTTCATCAAAATGTCCTAAATATTGATCACTTTCCAGCTGTTTCAATTTTCAGCCCTACCTTTTAAAAAAAACATGCAAATTTGTGATGCCATCAGCTTAACAGCTTTCCATTTTCTCATGAAAAGCCATTGTTTTGATGATTTAAATTTAACTCCTTTTTGACAAGAAAGATATCACGTCATCCGCTGTTGAATTTCAGACATGAAATTAATTCAATTGTACAAATATCTTAGAATTGCATGCCTCCAATTGGCTACGCCATAAATTTGCATGTATTCAGAAATCTCCCCACATGTACTGTCTTTCTGGAGAACTTGAGAACTGTATGTATGACATGTACTCTTAAATGACTTATTTCCTTCTTAAATCAAAGTCAATAGCTTTACCTCCATAACCTGTAATGCAGATTTTACCAATCAGGTGGCTGACAAATGCAATGGAGCAGTCTTCAGATGCTTCAAAGAAAAACAAAATAACAATAAATATTAATGCAAATTGTATCATCTGCATTTGAAATCAAAGAAAGTTTAATAAGTCCTTAAGAACTTGTTGTTTTGTTTGGTGACCATTGTCATCTTCTTGACAAAGAAGAAGTCTTCTTGATAAAGATGGTTTGGTTTGTTGATGTTTAACGGCAAATTATTTACATTTTGCAAGACTTTGAGACACAAATTTGAACAAGAACAGAATTCTTTACTCAGTGATCAAATAAATATATCAAAATGAGAATCTTTTGCTTCTCAAACTAGTAACAATATTGGCAGCTCATAAACTTCTCTTGCTGGAATTCTCAAGTAACCTTCATTTTTAAATTAGACCCTCTGACATGGAAGGACAATAGATACCCGACCTCACATGCACTGTTAAGGTTTGGTTTGGTATGTTGATATTTAACGGCCCCATGACAGTCAGAGTCAAATTTGCCAAGAGGGTGTTTTTAAATAATGGTGTAAGAGTAAGGATAGTGAGGAGATGAAAGGTTTGTAAGTGAGATAAAGGGAAAAAGCTGAATGTGGGAGAAAAGGTTAGGTGTAGGTGTAGAAGGGGAGAATAAAGAATAATAAAAAAATGTTTAAAAAAAAAAAAAATTAAAGATATATTATAGTTAAAGCTTTTAACAAATTTTTGCAGAAATTACTGGCTTCAGACCAGAAGTTACATGACATGCATATTAAATTGAATTATAAAACTTTTAGAGTTAAAGAGAAAATGGAAATGAATCATAGGTATGACGCATGGATAGAATACATATATGAAAAGTATATGATATCATAATCTTAAAAAGATTAATACTTGCAATGTCATGTAAAAACGTTTGGAACATGGAAATTTGTTGCTACAAATCATTCAGTTATTATTATTTTAAATATTTTGTAAAGATGTATCACTTCCTTTTCAACATTCAGAGATCACTTTGGATTTTATTCACCATTGACTTCTCCTTCTGGATAACTCTCTTTTTCTTAATTCATTCTGTAAAATGATTTATTAATTATTTAGGGCTCTACAAATCAAAAACAATATATACAAGACGGCAATCATCTACTTTATCAGCATACCTGTTGGGCAATTCAACATTGCATCTGCACATTGCACACTCACAGTAAGTCATTACAGAAATGTACATTATTGAAATTACTGACACAAAGTCCAATCACTTGAAAAACTAATGGGTCATTCTCTGTTACATTACATGTTTGACCAGCCAAAGAATGGTCCCAGTGGATTCCTGGGAGACCCCATGGGTCCACTGAAGCCATTCTCAGGGCCCCCAACACAGGTTTCATATTGGAGGGAGGGGAGGGGGAGAAGACTGACATTGTCAATTGCCAATTATTTTTTTGAATAATTAACACAAATAAGGTCTACTTGAAAACCATTGGTTGGAAAATTATTGAGAGCATGCTTCCCCCTCATCCTTTCCCATCCTGGTGTTGGGGCCCTGATTCTCTGTTACATTACATGTGTGACCTGCCAGAGAATGGCCCTAATACAGCCAGATTTCACAATGTATGATACTATACACTAAAGTGAAGTCACTCAACATTCAGCTTATGTACGTTTTCCATTTCTTGATGCACTGTTTTTGTTTTTAAAAGCTTACGTACAGTTTTAAATATGAAAAAGAAGAGCAGACAATAAACTGGTATTATTTGTTTCATTTAAGTTACAGATATCAGCAATGAATGTTTTCCAATAAAGGCATACCAATTCTGCAAAAACGTCTGGTAATTGAAATCAAGTCTCAAGTTATCCTGCCCAAAACCACAAAAAAAAGGACATAATTCTCAAGACCTGACAAGTACGAGTTTACCTTTTAATTTCAGAAAAGCTCTGTTGAGGACTTCCAGGATATCATCTGCAAGTATCTGAATATACTGAGCAGGATAAAAGATAGACCTGTCACAAAAAATAAAACAAAGATCTTCTAGTTTATTCAGATATTCCTCAATTACAAGGAATCAAATAAAACATCAAATCAAGCTGCTAAAATTGTTGGATAAATTTATTACCTTTTTAACTTGGTTAAAAAATTGTGTTTCCTTTTATCTGATGAAATATTTTGTTTTAACATGAAAATAATTCATCACAGAAGAAACATGTCTTATGTCTATTTAACAAGTACCACTTTTTCAACTACATAACTGACCAGTCTGCATATCAATGACCAGTTTGACTGAGGAACTGCTATTGAACTCTGCATGACTTTCAAATGATCAAAGAAATTATCCAATAAAAACTCAGACATCGACAAGGGAATCAAAACCTTAAACAAAATGTCTAAAACTACATGACAACTTACAACAATTTAAATGCCTAGCAAAAATCCTACACAAACAGGTGATTGACCCAGAACTAGGAATCTCACTTTGACCTAATTTGCAATAAAATTTCTGGAGAAATAGGAACCTTTTATGTCTACCTACTGTAGTGTAGCGGTTATCATACCTGTCTACAGACCACGAGGCCCTGGGTTCAATCCTGGGTTGGGTAGACACGCCAGCACACCACAACTGGTTATCAAAGGCCGTGGACATTGACTTGGTTGTCGATGTTATGTCTGTCTGTAAGTCGTACCTGTGTTCTCGTCCTAATCGTATTAAGCGTTTTGTGATAGCATTGTTTCTATCATAACCAAATACGCAGGCGACGACCCCGTCATTGTAATTGTGTGTTCATTCGTCGTCGGGACCTTTTATCGCTTACATAATGAACTTCCAATTAAGTTCTTTAATAGCTTCCCTTTCTAAAATTTTATTTCTCCCATGCTTTCTATATTGCAGCATTGTATGAGGTGACACTCACCTTACTAAATTGAACAAAATTGTATCTATAAAATCAAATATCTTCTATATGGAACAAGATATACAAGTAGTTTCTCACAATCCTGTTGCCTTTCTGCTCACTTTCATAAAAGGTTGATATATGTTACTGCTATACTAATCCTTTAGTATGTGCAGCTTGATGTGCATCATGCAAAACGTCACTAACGCTACTGTGACAAAACAGCAACAGCCTCTATTATACTGGCAGCCTCCATTAAACTGGAATATGACTTCTTACCAATTATCTTTCTGGAGTATGTTCGCCATCCTGTCAGGCAGTGTTGCTATGAGAATCAAGTCTTGCTCCCACACCACCCTCTGTTTAGCTGCTCCTGATGCATCTGTATCACTGCGAGTGCACCATACCCACACCAAATCGGCAAATTTATGTCTTTTTATAAAATCTTGCAAGAGGATAGGCACTTGTTCCGTCTGAAGCTTGGACTGCGAAAAGACAAAATGGGATCTACTTTCAGATCTGTAAGGTCAGAGTTCGCCTGTTCCTAATTAAAAGTCTTTGTTTGTTCGTAGAGCATCCAGAAATTATTTAAGATTTTTATTCACCTAGTTTCTTCAATCAACAACTTCTTGAAGATAGATTTTAATGAATACCGGTATTTCAGTATTTTCCTGCCGATATAACGTTATTGCGCAACAACCAATACTGCCCAACCTTATTGTGTACTATGTGTAATAATAGAAAAGAAACTTTCAGAATAATAAAATATCCTCTTTGGCATTGTAAAAAAAATTGCCAACCTTATGAAAAATAAATAAATATCCATCAAATTTGTTTTTTTGTTTTTTTCAAGATGAAAACACACAATTTACTCATCAATGTTCCAACTTATTCTCCAATCCTCTGAAACAATGTATGAAATCAATTTGAGATACGTGGTGTCACTTTGTTGAATTTTTGGTAAAATATCTCATAATTTTGGTCAATTTGAACTAAATCAAATTTCAACCAGCGTGTCTTAGATATGCCGAATTGCCCAGCAGGTGTACCAGTAAAACATTTAATGTCCGATCATTGATACTGGTTGAAATAAATTTCAATAGAATGTTTTCTAAAACTTCACATCAAAGTTTGATAGGTTATAAAGGAGTTTAATTGACAATTGGTAATCAAAACAATCTTGTCCAACTTTGTTAAGGTGGGAAAAATTGCATGAATGACAAAAAGGTTGAACTTTGGGGGTGGTTGAAATTCGGGTCACTTATTATACTGTACATGAAGTCATTCAATATTACGTTTGCCACATAAAAGAAGCTGTTTAACATCTAAAATATTTTAAATCCTCACTTTTAATGGTAAAAATCCTTAGGTAGTCTTAGGTAATTTTGTTAATTCCTATTCACTAAACGTACAATAACTGACATACAGTACCTGCTTTTTGAAATTGCTGAGCAAAGAACTTTTAAGGAGTCTTGATGATTATCATCCAAGAAAATTCCATCAAAAGTTTGCTGACCATCAGATTCTCTACCAAATATCCCAAACCAGTCAAGCGTCAGCTGACTAAGAAGAAAGTCACAAACTCTCACATAGTGCAGCCTGCAAAATTCCTGCCTTGAAATGAAATATTCCTTGGAGGTTATTTCTGGAAAGAAGTGCAGAATGACATAATCTATTCCATCAGACTGTGATGAAGAAAGACTTCTGAAAAAATGGAGAATTCTAAGGATCTCCTTTGCATCCCTGGAAACAGATAGCGTCTGCTTTGAAGATATCACATGCTGTTGCAGCTTGGCATTGAGTTCCATGTAAGGGCTGTTTGAGGCATCCATACAATAATCTGTCCACAAAAGAGCAAAATATCAAATAAAACAAAATGTTCAAAAGTAATCTTGAACAAGATTAAAGTACTTTATTACTTTAAAAGTACTTTGTTATTTTACAAATTGCATTTGTGATAAGTTTTCTAATACATGTGAAATATGGCTGAGTGAAATATGTGTTTTATTCCTTCCCTAAAATACTTCTGTATTTGGAATTTCCAAATTGATGTAATTTCACATTTCCTTGAATCTTTCAGGATATGACAATGCACGTTAACCAAGTTTAAATGTACCTCCCCTTCACAATTTATTGTGGAAAATACACAGGATTGCAGAATTTTCAGTGTACATGTACATTCCGTGCTTCATTTCTTGTCTGAGCTCACTTCCAATAGCTCTTAGCTTCAGCATAGCACATTCATAGAGAAAATCTGCTTTATTCTGAAAGTTTTATGTGTTTCACTAAACTTGCTTGCCTACTGTACAGTAGATTAGGTTGGACTACATGTAACTTTACTATAAGATCCAGGATGCACAAAATACTTGGTTAAACATAATTTCAATGATATTTAACACAAATACTTAATTTCAATTAAAAAGTATTTGTAATTACCTCAGTAATATGGTATTTAGGGGAGAATATGGTAGTTAGAGGAGGAAATGGTAATTTGAGGAGGATATGGTAGTTAGGGGAAGATATGGTAGTTAGGGAAGGATATGGTAGTTAGGGGAGGATATGGTAGTTAGAGAAGGATATGGTAGCTAGGGGAAGATATGGTAGTTAGGGGAGGATATGGTACTTAGGGGAGGATATGGTAGTTAAAGGAGGATATGGTAGTTAGGGGAGATATGGTAGTTAGGGGAGGATATGGTACTTAGGGGAGGATATGGTAGTTAAAGGAGGATATGGTAGTTAGGGGAGGATATGGTAGTTAGGGGAGGATATGGTAATTAGGGGAGGATATGGTAGTTAGGAGAGAATATGGTAGTTAGGGGAGGATATGGTAGTTAGAGGAGGATATGGTAGTTAGGGGAGGATATGGTAGTTAGAGGAGGATATGGTAGTTAGGGGAGGATATGGTAGTTAGGGGAGGATATGGTAGTAAGGGAAAGATATGGTATTTGGCGGAGGATATGGTAGTTAGGGGAGAATATGGTAGTTAGAGGAAGATATGGTAGTTATGGGAGGATATGGTAGTTAGGGAAGGATATGGTAGTTAAGGGAAGATATGATAGTTAGGGGAGGATATGGTAGTTAGGGGAGGATATGGTAGTTAGGGGAGGATATGATAGTAAGGGGAGGATATGGTAATTAGGGGAGGATATGATAGTTAGGGGAGGATATGGTAGTTAGGGGAGGATATGGTAATTAGGGGAGGATATGGTAATTAGGGGAGGATATGATAGTTAGTGGAGAAAATGGTAGTTAGGGGAGGATATGGTAATCAGGGAGGAAATGGTAGTTAGGGGAGAGCACATGCCACCTCCTATCAAATATTTTGTTTTAAATCATTGTAAGACATCTGTTACACATTTTTTTCAAATCTTATTTAAAGGACTTCACTTTACTAACAAGTAGTTAAAACTCAATCAAAAGTAATAAATAACACCATTAAAGGCCTATTTATAATTATCTGCCAATTAAGTTTCACTATTACTTTCTCCTGAAGTAAACTTTGAAGGAAGAAAGAAAGCTTTTAAATACTGGTTGTACTTGCTAAAACAGTTAGCATGCTGAAATGAACACATAAATAGTATTGCAACAGATGTATCTCAATCATCCTGCATCATTCATTGCACAATCATGGCTCCAGTTCTTTTTCAATCCTGGAACCAGTAGAAGCTGGAACTCCATTTAAAAATTGGAAGAGAATTCAAAATTCAAAAAATCTATTCATACAGTTATGAATATTTACCAAGTTTGATTTCTTTGCGCAAATCAACAAACAGAACATCATAAGCAGCTTTCAAACTTGAAATAAAGAGGTAATTATTTTAAATTAATGTCTTAATCTCCCAATTTACAACTGATTACCATGTACCTACTGTAGTTGCAGGCCATATTATAAGTACACAATGATGATTTCTAATCCCATATCAAATCTTAACCACACCTTGAATATCAATGAGACCTGATCCAATGGTACATTTACAAAATATATCACAAGAGAAAACCTTAAACCCTACAACTAATGACATTGACAGTATCAAGTATTTTTGAATTCAAGCTGTCTTTAACTTACATGTAGTTTCCAGCTATTAGTGTGTTTAACCTACATGTACGTGTCATGGAAAAATTCTAGTAAAGCAGTATTTATAGAACCATTTACCATTCATTCGGCCATAATTTCTTTTACTTAAAGCTGTTTTTGTATGCTGACATTGTGTGATTGCTGTTGTTTACTGATCTGTGGCCGCATGAAGGTATGGTTGTTCCTATGCATGCCAATAGAGATTTCCGCCACTTTTTTTTTGCAAAACATTATTCAACTTTACACAGCTTCCCAGAAAGTGAGAATATTCTTTACTAAAATATCAAAAAACCTGTATCAACTAGGTTTATAACAAATGTGGTTTATCCACAAAATCCTGCCATTTAAAACTTACTTGGAAATGGTAGAATTTATCTATTTTCTGTGAGTCTTGACAGCTATTTATCCATTAATTTTAGAGCTGAAGTAAATTTTGTTGATTATACATGAGGTCAAGGTTTGATGAAAAATGTTTACTTGCTACTTGAAAATATCTCAATTTACTTGAGTTGTTAGCCAATCAGCTGTACAAAAACCATAGAAGTAATATGATGTCAACATCAATAATACAAGTGACAGAAATATGAAGGTCCGAGTGGGAAAACCCTTTTTCCCAGGTATATTACAGGGCCTTCTAATTTTGTCTCTTTGAGCACTAAAACGACTTCAAAGAACTAAAGATAAGAATTAAAGCAAGAAAGGTACATAATATGGTAAGATAGCAAGTTTGGAGAGAATTTCCTACCATCGACCATGGGCCTAAGTTTGATTACATGTAGCTTATGCACTTGTCAATTGTGTGACTCAACCCTACACCCCCTGGACAAGGTGAGTCATTGCACTAAAGTGGGTGGACAAAACATGTACATCGACACACCCCTCAGTCACTTAGGTGACTGACACTTTTTGTGAAATGACTTACCCCAATTCAATCACCTCTGTACAAAGTCAATAGGTCTGAAGTAAATTGACCCACCCCAGAGTCATTCTAGTGACTGACAACTTGGTACAATCACACACATGTCAGTCACTATTCCATATGTCAATGACTCACCGTTGAATGACATTATCCAGGTAGGGGTAAGTCATACAACTGACAAGTGCAAAACATTTATCGCACCTTCACCTTTATGCATGGAAAGTGTATTAAATAACCCACTATGTGTAGAAAAGTGTATTGTGGGTATATGACTAATAACTAGTAAAGCAGTACAATACATTAAAGTATAGGAAAATCTAATAATTTGCCAGGTTTGGTACAAAATACAAAAATTGTATTTTTTTTTTTTTTTTTTTTTTTAGAAAGCACTGTCATTGTCACTTTCAGGCATTAATTTCAATCATATTAAAAGTAAAAACAAATTATACGCAGGACGTATCTTTAAAACCACAAAAAAAAGTGATTTTGTATTAATCCCCTTTAAAATTCTGATCATATGGAATGTTTTACCTTGAAATGTGCATAAGGAAAAAAATCGCGGAACTAGCTGATGTGTTACGGAAAACTATAAATAAACTTGGATTGTACCATTATTATGCGGGTTGGTTTTTAAGAAGTCTTAAAAGTATCAATTCAAAGATATAATAAACAGATATTAATTCACACAAAAAGTTTCATAAATTGCATAGTTCTTAACTTTTGGTATCATAATCCTGCAACCTAATATTGTCATTATTCCTCGCTCTTGTACTTCTTTGTTCCTAAATGTTGTCAATTTTATTTCAGCCAAATAATGTTTTAATTTCTGACATATACAGTCAAATAAGAATTATATCTCAGTGTAATAAAATATATCAGAAAACTGTTAAAAATAGAAGAAATTCAGCCAAAATTCGACATTGAAAATGCTTAATCGTATCTGCACAGCATATTTATAATACACAAACAAGAGGAAACCAGTCCACGCGGCTTGGGCGTGCTAAGATTACGTCAGATTTAAAATAAAGAAATACATAACTTGACGCAAATGTTTTCTCTCATCTCTTTCTATTTGTTGAAAAGTATGGGTCCTTTTTGACCCAATCACGTTGGATTGTGTATACAGTATTTGATAAACAGATATATGTTAATTGTCAGGCCGTGTGAAATGGACTCCCAAATACTTTCATTCATGAGTTACAAAGGTCAAAGCGGCAATAACCTTGTGATTTTGCTTGCGCTTTCATTGAAAAATAAGAAAAAACACCTTTTAGAGCTTACAAAGTATGGTACTTTTTGTTGTTGAATAATAAGGCCTAAATGAAAATGGTCTCAAACTATACTGAATTCAAGTTCTCTATACCGTTTGAAATGGAACAAATTATTCAGAGACTCTTTAGGTATAACGTTTAAAGTGCAAAATATGTAGAATTTTTCAAAGCATTTTGCACGATTAAGGAGATTATCGCAAGCATATGAAACAAACATTCCCATAATGCTGGAACAGTGGAATTATCGCGGAACTACGTCAGCAACTATCAAGTGCAGATAGGCTTAGTAAATCTGCCCTCACTTATCAAGTTAAAAAACCTACTGACAATGATAAAAATAACCAAGATTCCCAAATAATATGACCTGATGGTAACCTTCCACAAACAACGCCGGTAGTTTTAAGCGCAAACTTCACGAAAAAAAATCTCAAACATGTCAAATGTAGGACTTTCTGGTAGTACTGCACTAGTATTTTTGACAGTCTTGTCTACGAAAAACCAAAAAAACTTTTGTTTTCAAACCTTTTCGATCACATTCAATGTATGTCATCCCCCCTCCCCTCTACCCTCCCAAGTATTCTATTAACGTAAGTAGCTGAACATGGTTTCAGAATTCTATAACATTTATTCATCCCATTCGATGCCATCTAACCCCCCCTTACCCCCTCCTCTCCCACCCTTCTCTCCCTCACTCGCCCGCCCACCAGGCCACCCCACCTCGGTCTCCAATAATTCCGAAGTCATCTACGGCAGTTGCAACTCAAGATTGATAATATCTCGCGCATGCAACTACATAGGTGCATCAATTAGATTTACTTTTTAGTGCCTGAAGCCAATATAACTGATTTATAAAATAAATAAAATATTAAGGATAAGTCTGTTACTCAGAGGTCATATGAAAGAGGACTTCAAAAGAAACAAAATAATGAATAAAGCATTCAAAAATCTCATTCCGTTAAGGATATATCTAAGTTTTAATTTTAGTATAATTTGTGTAGAAGCGACTGAAATCAGATTAATTGTGATGTCATAGCTACAGATTCTTGAAAGTCTTTATGTATTCTATCATATTTTGTCCTGCAATTTTGTGGCTCAAAAACCATGGGATATGTCAAAAAAGTATTTGACTGAATTTACGAAGGATGTTTATAATATACCACCTGAACAAGGAAAGATAATTTAAATAGTGAAAAAGGTTAATAAACTGTCTTTGAAATACCTTAACAATTGTTAAGAATGTGAGGATGAGGACGCCAACTTTCCGTAGTAGACTTATCACACCAGTTATTTCTATACAGATAAGAGATAGCTTTAAACTTGAATATCTTCTGCACGGAATAAGATTTTTGAACGCTTTCTTCACCATTTTGTTTCTTTTGAATCCTCTTTTATATAAGGTGGACATGCTTGACTACTGAACTAACCCTTTAAAAGATGTTTCGCTATTTGCATAGTTTATACAATTTTAATAGGTTTAAAAGTATCGACATATTCATTAAAAGCCTATCATCGTATTGTGATAAATATTTTCGCAAGGCAGAGGGGAGGGGGGGGGGGGGTAGGGGGTGTGCTTAAGCCCCTTAAAATTATATCTTATTATTTCTACACCTCCTGAGCTTAGTTCATGATTGAAGGTTTTTGATCCCGTATAGATTGTGGCCCTCAATTGTAAATGTTGGTCCAAAAATGTACCTCTAAACCAGGAAGAAAGCATTTACCCGAGATCGGTGAAACCCTTAGTGGAATCTCAGCTTCTGAGTTGGTCCAAAAATTGAGGAATTTTGGTCCAAAATTGACAAATTTAATAATAATCTAATACAGGAAAAAAAATTGCTAAAGATAAATTAAATCTCAGAAAACTTTTTATTAGCTCTTTATCAAGATTTTTACCGATGAGGAGCAACGGCCACGTTGATGAAAATACACAATTTGCTTATGTATTTATTCTTAGAGAGGGTAACCAGGGAATCATGAGGTCATATTTCTTGAGAGGTACAGCGCCACTGTCTTCAGCTCGTAATTCATTCACTCGAAAAAGAAATTGAGTTGTATCTCCATATTTGTTCACTGTTCCAGTCCGCCCCGGTGGCAGGCATCTTTATTTTTTTATTTTTGTTTTGTTTAACTGACTGCCTCAAGAATGTAAAATTGCTCGAATCTTTACGTCATATGAATTATTATGCTCGCATTACTCAGAAGCTGAGATTCCACTGAGGGTTTCACCGATCTCGGGTAAATGCTTTCTTCCTGGTTTAGAGGTAAAATGTGGAAATTATGAACATAAATTCAAATTAATAACATTTTGTAAAATCATTGGAAATTTTGATAAAATTTGACATTTCCACAAAATTGAGGAATATTTCTGGAAAAAGAAGGAGCTGTTCCGAAAAATGAAATAAATTTTCCCGAAAATGAATGAAATTTTCAGAAAATAGATTTCCCGAAAATTAGAGATTTTCCAATAAGCTGCAGCAACATTTGATGGAAACTGCTCAATTTACCAGTGCTATTTTCCCTCTTGCAAACGGGAAATTTTTAGGACTCTTGCCCCCAAATGGGAAATTTCTAGGATTCTTGCCACTCCCCCCCCCCCTTCCCCCTTCCCAGCCCTCCGCTTAGAGATGACTTTTCCTATGTAATACGCCTCTAGCATTACTTGTTTTAGCTTGAATGATAAGGCCCAATAAAAATACTAGCTTATCACCCTCGCGCGCATCAATTTTGATAGAGTCCCCATTTTTTTATTTTTTTATTGAAGAGGTACCGTATTTTTCTCACTCATCAGTCATTCAGCGACCGTACTTCCGTTTCTGTCTACTTTCTATACCCGGCCGAAAAAAGAACGATTGCTTCCGATACACTCTAAAAACACATTGGTTAAATTTCATCCAGGATCAATGTCACGGAGTCATCTACATCATCCTGGTTATTATGACCAGGATTTCCTGGTCAATCATGTCAATTTGACCAGAAAATTTCATATCAGTTTTAACAATAAATGGCATTCTAATTTGAACACTTTCTCCTGGTCAGTATCAATGTTTATCCATGTAAACAGGTAAATGTGTTGCTACGATCTAATATAGAATAAAAACTAACAACGTATTTTCGAAGGTAAGATGGAAAATCTTTTCATAAATCGCCATGCAGATAATTATTGTATATTACTGCACTGGTGTACAGTACTGTACTATACGAGTATCAAGCCCAATGATAAGTAGCCACATCCCTTGGTAAATGGTTCGTTTATTATCTTTGTTATAATCAAGTGCATGGACAATGGTCATTTAATTCTGAAAAGAAATGACAGATTTACCTTCGAAAATACTTTGTAATGATTTCAGTAGCATTCTATTGGTTTCCTCCAACAAATTTAATAGCATCGGCAATGGAACTTTGTTTGTCGTTCCACAGCTACAGCTTGTTCATTACGTGAGCGGCACGTGATCCGGGATGTTTGTTACTAAGCAACAAAAGACCGTTAACTCAAGTTTATATCAAATAAACAATTTCTCTACAGATACCGAAATTCGGAAACTTATTTGAATTAGTCAATGAAATTTCCTCCCTCTAAATCCCGGTAGTATGGAACGCCATTTTATCATTTAATCTTGGAATTACAGATATCTGAAAATAATTTTGAATATCCACAATTTAAAATATCTTGAACTAATCTTGGATATCTTTAATCAAATTCTGGATATACGGAATTGAATTTCAGATATATGGAAGTGAATACGGATATCTGGAATTATTTGGATCTCTGAAATTTAATTTCAGATTTCTAAAATTCCATTTTGGATATCCAAAATTGAAATTCAGTTATCCAAAATAGATTATTGGATATCTGAATTTAAATTTCAGATATCAAAAATTGAATTTTTGATATCCAGTTTTAAATTTCAGATATCTATAATTCCAGATTAAATAATAAAACGATATTCCAGAATGCCATTTTATATTTTTAACAGTTAATCCCGAATCTTGGATATCCAAAATACAATTCCTAATATCTGGAATTTAATTTTGGATATCCAAAATACGATTTTTGATATTAAAAATTGAATTTTGAATATATTTCCATGTGCAATATGAATATTCATGTAGTTCATAACAACGTCGCGCGGCAATTAAAAGTCTGCAAGTTGCACAGCACATGTAAATGTCATGCAGGGATTGGGCCGTGAACAGTATGGAAGTTAACCAAATACTTCGGCTAATAAAGACAATGTTGAGTTCGCGATTAGGGCTAGGAATGACGGATCCGGTCCGGGTGCAGGTGCTACTGCCACTGCAAGCAGTAGCAGTGAGCTCTTAGATCGGACTAGGGAAATCTACTACAGCTTCAGTATAGTGCTGTACATGTACTACTACCATGGAGGTACCACTTTACATACTACGTGAGTACTATACAGTATACAGTATAGCATGTTTAATGCGCAATACACACGATCATAATTCATTTGTCCCGCAGCATTTATTAGTATACATTAGTACACTTCCACTACAGGTCATATGGTAATTATCAGAGTAATTAAAAAATTGTATTTTGGAGATTTAAAATGGAATTTCTGATATCCAAAATTCAAGTTTTAATCATAATTTTTTATAAAAAATAGAATTCTGGATATTTGAAATTCAATTTTAAATATCGGAAATATAATTCTTCATATCCAAACAGAATTCTTGATATCTGAAATCTAATTTGGAAAACCATAAAATTAATTTTAGATATCTGGAATTCCAGATTAAATTATAAAATAGCATTCTTTACGGTAGGGGCCTGGGATACGGTAGGGGCCTGGGATAGAATCCCCTGAAATTTGTGCATTTTAACCATTTCGAGTTCTAAAATGATCTAACTTTAGCACTGTTATGAATATGTTTGAAACTGAGGGCACAGAATTTCAAGAGCATCCTTTTTTTTTTCTTTGAAATATGACATTACGGAAAGTGCAATCTCCCCTCCCCACCCAACTGCCCCAACCAGGATTTTTTTAATTTGATTGACCCGAAAATTGACGCTTTTATGTGCTGAACTTGCAGCCACGAAAGTTGGATTATCGGAATATTTAGGACAACAATTATTCGGAAAAATCGCAAAATATTAGATCAAAGATCTAAAATATCGGAAATATCGGACCATATTTCTGGAAAGAATATCATTTGGTTTACTTCGATAGTCTAGCTACGCAAATGCTACAAGGTACATGGGAAGGTGTGTAGGCAGCCTTTTTGGATTGAGAGGGGTCGGGACCTTTCAGCATATTTTCTGGACCTTTTGCCATCACCATTTTACTTTCTTTTACTTTTTATTTGGGGGGGGCGTGGGGTCGTACGACCTTGTCGACCCCCTGGCTACACCCATTGTTGGGTAGGAAAACCGTGAATTCCCACTTGGTCTCACACTACAGATCCTGAGGGCCACCCTACAGTCATTAAGATCGTGAAATAGAATTTGTCAGAAACGTTCATAGGAAATGTATCGCCTTGAAGCAACGAAATTAAATAAATATTAGAGGAATAGAGCCACAATTTGTCTTCATTATTTGTACAAGGGTCCCCCTGTACCTTGTCTCAGCCAAAAGCAATTTGGCTGGCGGATTCGCACTCTGGTAAAAGGCCCCAAAATTTACAAAACTATATCATGATCAGCTATCGGAACTTACATCTTTTATTGCTCAGGTAATTGGACACTTGCAGCGTATGTACATGGCACTTCCCAATTTATGAAAATAATCTCAGGCCTTTATTTTCCTCATGGAGCTGAATGTCTTTGGATGATCAAAGTCGTCGAGAGAAGAGGAAGAGTGCCTAAGTCAGCCCGATAAGATCAAAACACATGATTTTGAGATTGCTCACGTAGGGTCCATACAGAATATTCACAATATCTTTTGTAACTTAATCATGCAATTTGGAATAAGAAAAAATGTAAGGTAATCAATCTGACACTTTCATTCCATTTATTTGTTTTTTTTACAACATATTTACATATAATTACAGAAGAGTTTTATTTACAAATATATTATGAATTTACAAAATACAACACTTCAAATAAAACGTGAAAACCCGGTTTTTGAAATGAATAGGAGAATGGCAAAGTTCATTTTTAAATGTCGGTGGAAAGAGGAGGCCACAAGTTCAGGACCGTAATTCCTGGGTAACAAGGAGGGAAGAGGGAGGGGGGGGCAGGGGACATTTTTTTTTCAGCAGTTACGACCCTTTGGAGAAAAATCCACCCACTTTTTTGGATAAGCCCCACCGTTCTGTTATTTAATCGCTAGTCTACAGCGCATATCTGCAAAATGAATGAGGCCACATAGCTTAATACACCACTTCACAGTTTCGTCCGCCATTTTGAGTTGCGAGTAAACAAACAATTTTCCCCGTATTGGCTGTAACGATAACAAAATTAAGTCACTTTATTTAAAATTCTGTCGGTTCCTGTTTTTTTCTTCTTAATGTCTTACTTTGAGTATTCTAGGTGATATTAAGTCATCATGGAAAAAACCCTGTCGTCCAACACAGAAAGTGAAATTTCAGGCCGATTCTATTGCCTTACTTGCAACTTGGTAAAACGAATTTGTGCGCACGAGCAAACTGGAACTGTGAGCTCGTTTGTTACGCGCGCGCTGTAGATGAACTGGTGGGTACGGTTTGGGCGGAGCTGTTATTTGTCATAAATTTAGAGCAGCTCCTGGTTATACAACCCTGGTTCGGTACGGTACCGTGTACGTACGTACAAAAAGCGTGACGTCATTCGGCCTATATTTCATTTAGGCCGAAGGCCGAGAGTTGAAACTCCTATACCTAACAGTGTTACAAAATCGTGCTACTTTTTTAAGTCACCCACCCATGTTGGTTTCAAGTGAGGACAGTAGTGTCAAGCATTTAAAAAATAGAACATACTAAAGAAATGTGTAAATTAAATATTCTTGAGAAATTGTTGATTCAAATTGTTTTTACAAGAGATTTAATTTTATCGTTACTTTTTGTGCACTTTTGTTCAATAAACAATGATTTTATAAGTCATTTATATAACAAATTTGATTTTGACGTCATTCATGGATCAAGTGCAATTTTTTTAACAAACCATGCACATAGTTCAGATGCTTTTAGCATACCGGTACGGTACAGTACGATGCCAATGTATTTATCACTCATTGTTTTACGTCTGAACATGGCAGATTGAAAGGTTAAAGGAATTACTGCCTAACCTTATCAAAGTCGGGCCCTAGCCTAGTTGGTGAAAGTCGGCCACCAGCATAGGCCTATTTAACGAATAATGTTAGCGATGGACCGGCCTAGCAACCTATACACCCCCGTTCTGTAGTAATTGTAGTCTGCCTGTTTCTATTTTATAAAAGCTAGGCGTACGCAGTCAGACATCTGTCGGAACGGTGATACTAGAGATTTACAATGTTATATTAACTAAGGTGGATCTAGACCTAGTTATCGAAGCCAAGTTTAGCCTCGGGATTATCGGGTAGTATGGAAATGGTTGAAGGATTCAAGTTGCCAACTTAACCTATTCAAATTCAGAGCTAGCCGTTGGGCCTACAAAAAGGCTACTTTCTTGTTAGTAATGGAATCGAATCGTTTGGCCATAATTTCTTTCACTTTAACCCATTTCTGCATGCTGACATTGTAGGATTGCTGTTGTTTACTGGTCTGCGGCCTCACGAACACCACCAGTAATGTCAGAAAGTGTATTGTGGGATATGACCAATAACTACATTCTTGCAAAACTACATGCAAGCTAGAACTTGACTAACTAAAACAATAATTTAGGCTATAATTTGCTTTAAATTAGCTGCCCAAACCAGCTTAATTCGCCTGGTGATTTGTTGTGTAAACTACTTAATTTTAAACAAAACTTGGCAAAGAATTCATGGATACTGGAAATAAAATAACCCATATTTGGATATTTGTGAAGGGGACATTATTTATGCCAAACATAAGGTGAAGGCAAAAAACTCACACACTAGCTCTATGACACATGCAATTACTGTTACAGTTGGGCTCATTTTGTCAGGAAAAGCTATTAACTCTTATTATTAGATTATGTGGTTCAACCCAATGAATTGGTACTTTGCCATACCCATCTCAAACCTATTAACTTTGTGGTGTTGAAGGGAACACATTAAATAATTCAATTGTGTGTAGGGTAAAGAGAGAATAACTTGTTAATAATACAGGAAATATACATCAATTAAGTTAAATAACTGGTACAGGTAACATGAAATGGTGTGTAAATTTAGGTTTTTAAAACAGATTAACACATTATTCTGCCATTAACTTCTAAAAATCATTCCTATAAATTTTCATGTACATTTATGATAGAGGAATTGGGACTTCATTGTGGAGGTAACAAATTTACAAGCTTTCACATCACAATTTTGATTTTCTGCAATGATAACCTGTATAAATTTAACTTTAACAACTGGTTATCAACTCTACAAACATTCCTGAGTTTCCTTATGAGACATCTTCTGTGGATGAGCGTACTGCCATAAGTCCTCCACTGTACTTATCACTACAGCTTCATCTGAAATCAGCAAACTTTGTGAAGTGATGTTGATGTAGGTATAGATATACCACAGTATGTTATTATTTCATAATATGAGTTTTAAGAAAGAAATAGAAATCAACAAAATCCTCAGATTTTCATGCAGTCTAACAACTATAGATCCCCATGGTTGTAAAGTGTGGCCAATATTCAACCGAGTTAAGCCTAGTAAAAGACTGATTTTTCATGATTGTTAACTACTAATAGAAGCCTGGTCTGCTGGTTTTCATGTTGAAATTTTACTTGGAGTTTTGTGTATTTTTTGATTAGGCAGACAAAATTTTATGTATAAAAAGCGTACACTAGAATTACCATGACATATCCTCATAACCTGATAATAGTTGATTCCACTACCAAGAAAAATCATTATACATGTGCCTGGAGTCAGAAAACATTTAGGTAGGGTGTGCTGCAAAATGATAAACAGGTATTTAGCTCACTAATATTTGGTACAAAATTAATTTACATTGCAAAAAATATTCGTACTCTGTAGTACAGTCAATGATTTTTAACAATCGTACAACTCAAAAATTGGAATACTATTGCAATGTAATAATTTGTTTATTAAATACCAAAGCAAAAAAAAATGAGAGCAGAATTAAAGATTGCTTATCAATGAGAAATTGCATGAAGCAAATTTTTCAAGTGGAGCTTTTTTATCTTCCCAACTTGAGAGCTTGAGAAACTTTTGCAAACAAATTGAAAGCAAGTTTAAAATGTGATACACATAGAAAAGAAAAAAATGCAGGCTGTTAAACAACATATAGGCCTATACCAAAGAGTTTAATGATTTTTTTTAAATTTAAACTTTATGAATTTAGGGCTTGCAATTGTTGGTAAATGATGTTGAACAGAAAAATGTGAATGAAACTAAAAACTTAATAGTTCATTAAAATATATATAAAAGTAATAAGTGGGCAATTTGATCTACTGCATCTCTAACTATCCAAGCAAGTTGGCACTTAACTTACTTTTACTGTGTTTTATATACACCTATATGCCAGTTGGTCAGTCTGTTTAGACTTTATTTGATGGGTGATTTGTTAATAACCAACTATAAAACTAATTAGACTTAGGCCTAAATTGGTCTCATGCCCACCCACCCTAACTAACAATTGTAATGCTGCAACTCAAGCATGGCCTTTTTATCATGACAGACATTTACAAGTCAATACCACGGTAATGTACATAGTCTTAACATTGTGCTACCAAATTGAAAGTGGTTTCACACAATGTAGCCCAGGCCTAAGTTACACTAACGTTACTGTAGCCTGGCAAGACAACACAATGACCCAAGATTACCCCGGCAGCGCTTTTAGAAAGCAAGAAATCGCTACATGCATGTCTGAATAAAATAAGATTTGTTAAGCAACTTATTCTTGTTCCTAAATAAAACTAAAATTATTGCCCATATTTGTCAGCGTTTACTTTACGGCGGTCAGTTAAGGTTAAACAAAGTAACGGTGTACATACGACGTTAGCTAGCTTCAGACTGGCACAATTAAGATAGCACATTACTTTAGGTTTACTGAAATTATTCAAAACATCTACTAGTTTTAATTATTTATTCCTGATCAAAAAGGTTGTTCGCGTAGTATTTAAAAAAAATATTTATCAATTAGGCCTAAGTTAGTACGCGATACATGCCTGTCTCACTCACAATTGGTTGTTCTGCTCCTTAAAGTTTTAAACAGTTGTACCCGACCTAATACATAACCAGGTCGGGTCAGACTTTTCCTCTTTATTTTCTTTATTCTGAAAACCTTAGTTGTTGTAGAGGTTGGTGCTGAGTATCATATTAGCAATGAATGAAGTCCTTATTGTGTGGTTATTTTAATTAAGATAAAGTGGTTATACTATTTGCTACAGTAAGTTTGAGGTTATGATTTGCTAGAACAAATTTTTAAGGAGAAAGACAAGTCATGGCTACAATCTAACGCTGCGCTAAAGTATTGTCGTCCTGCATGTACTGTAAAAAGAAATCGTTGTTTTTGTGTTCTTGTTAGAAATAAAATGAACGGTAATCTTGATTAGAAAGACACGTTATGAATAAAACTAATGTAAACATAATTAATTTTTGAAAGTAAAGAACTTCAATTTGTATTTTTTCGGTTAAATTTGCAATTTGGTTCTTTTATTGACTCCAATTTTCAATGTACCGACATATCTACTGCCCTCACTTGGAACCAGCTTGGGTTCTTGTTAGAAATAAAATAAACGGTAATCTTAATTAGAAAGACACGTTATGAATAAAACTAATATAAATATAAATAATTTTTGGAAGTAAAGAAATTCAATTTTTTATTTTGGGGGTTAAATTACAGTTTGCCTATTTTTTTTGTGACTCCAATTTTTAATGTACCGACATATCTACTGCCCTCACTTGGAACCAACTTGGTGGGGGACGAACCAAAAAGTATCACGCACTGAGGTATAAGAGTTTCGACTCTCGGCCTTTGGCCTATACGTAAGTCCTAAGTATAGGGCGAATGACGTCACGCTCTCTGTTACGTACGTACGATAATAATATACTTTGATTGTTGTTGAAACTTTTGAAGAGGTAACCTGTCGATTACGCTGTTGGTAAGCTGTAGTCGTTGCTAAATGTGTAAGATCTGGAGTTGAAGGTATTAAACTGTTTTTTTAATAAAACATATTATTCTACGTTATTTTCTCTAATTCTTTAATGGTGACGACTTTGTTGATGGTTTGTAGATCTGTTTTAAAAGTTGTAAACTGCGGTGCTAAATTATTCATGTTAGTTTTATACCTATTCCGCGAAAAAATCATATGTAACGACACTAGTCAAGTACTGTAGCTCAATTGGCAGAGCGCACGACTGAGATGCTGGAGTGGAGGTTCAGTACTCTGTTCAAGCCTCGGACAGGTCTAACCAATTTTGCAACACCTATGCAGACAAATACGCCGATCATTAAAGCAAAAGTACGTTGTTTGATCATTCTGATGTTAAGAGAAGTGGCAATGGTTGAATTAGTACTCCCCATAGTAACCGTCAGACTGATGCCAGCCATGTTAGTATGGCTGCCGTTGGTGATGACTGACCGTCTGAGGGTACTACAAAATCTTATACCCCCTGTACATTTTAAGTGAGGTGTTAAAAGTATAGGAAAATCTCAATTTTAAGATCTTTATGAAAACGAAACCATTTTACCCTTTTTTCGCTCACAATGATTAGAATTGATGTTTGAAGCTCATCAATGTCTTCCAAAACTGTTTTTAAGATAATTTCAGTTACTTTTATTGATGTATTTTGGACTACTTTTCCTTCCATAAAAATCGTTTGACAAGCTCTCCAAAGAACTGTCAAAGTTTAAAACATTGCTATCGGGGCTATAACATTTTAGCAGGGGTAATATGTTTTAGATTATTTGAGGAAAAATTAAGGTAAAACCTATAAAGTACAATTATATAATCTAAACATTTTTTGACGTTTTATTGATTTGTTTTCGCACAGATTATTTTGTATTTTTTACCAAAACTAATGAAATTATATGAACAAAAACGATGTTGTCAGCGAAAAATTAACTTGCAGTTTAGTGGAACTTTCTAAATCTTATTTGCGGACATTGAAATATTAATCACAAACGTGCGGTGACTTAGAAAATGGCGACCAAAATATGAATCTCGGAGAAAGATTTTGGAAAAGGAGTTTTTGGAAAAGTGTATTATTTAGACTAATTGATATAAGAATATCCACAAAGTAAGTTATTTTTTAATCATCAATTTTCTACAACTTGTGAATTTGAAAAAACTTAGGAATTGCACCTAATCTAGATAACCCTCGTACGGCAACCCCAATGTCAACCCGTATTGAGGGATGTGTATAATAACTAGGTTGAATGGTGGACGTTAAGCTATCGGTCCTGATGGTGGGACAGTCACACCCCACCTGGTTCTCTGAACACTTCTTAAAAAGATTCAGGTGAAAACCTGGTGTTCATCCACTTCCGTCCCGATCACATGACTCTGGCATCTGCTATGTAGGCTATAGCCTGGCGTCTATTGTCTGTATAGGAGTCTTGCTGAGTTCCCGTAAGGGAGGATCATGTACAAAACATAACAAAACAAAACAAAAGAAATTAAGCTAACCTTAACCTAACCCTATTTTGTCATTCGTTTTTGATTGTATTAAAACTTAATTGTTATTCACTTTGCAAAATGAATGAACTGTCATTCTGATTCTTTAGACTGTATGTGTGTACATGTATGGTCATTCGTTTTTAGTCTTTGCCGGCTATACCTATGTTCAATTCATCTTAAATACATAACATACAGTAAATACTTTTAACTTGATTTTACCTTAAAATGGGGATGTTGTAAATGTGATTTTGGATTCAGGGAGGGGGGAAGGGGGTGGCATATCTGGAGGGATGTCACCGACCTATCTGTATACAAAGTGCATGAATGTAGTAGTCACTAGAATATATAAACAACAGTTGGCGTCTGTACTATCACTAACGCTGTATTTTTTGTTTTCTTGTAAATTTCTTCCGGATTCTGTAGAAGTGAATATTATTATTTGGTAATCTCTTTCGACTGTTCCCTGTGGGGCAGGCTTCCTGAAGTCAATAAAAAAGAAGAAAGAAAGCATCTTACTGAAAATCGCTGTCCGATGATGACCACTCATACACATATGCTTTTTTTGCTGTATGGATTGGCGGTGCTAGTGAAACTGTTTGAAGAGGCAGTGTTTGTTTTGTTGGCCTTCTTTCCCTTCTTTCTTTTGGTTATTTTTATTTCATTGATGTCCTTGAAATTTTCTGGACATCTCACATTTTTGTATTTGTTGATTCTATTAAAAACGTAAAGCCTAAATGCTTGTCGGATAGTGAATAACATTACAGGATGACCTTGCCGGATAGTCAAAAAGCTATATAGGCAGGGTTCTAGCTACAGTGGGCGGCGCTGGGCGGGCCCATCCAGGACTTGCAATCCCCGCCCGGCACTCGACTGTAAGATTCACTCTTCCTCCCAGCACTCAAAAGTTCAATTCGGTTAGATATTTAAGTGTTTAAGCAGATCTCCTTTTAATCTTGTTCTGTTTATGTCATCTGATGATTTACACACCTAACATGATATACATTACGCACAATAAATTCTGATTAAAACAACTAAACTATATAGGAATTTAATGCAATTGAACGTACATAATATCATCAAATCACCCATACATGTCACCTAAATAAACATACTCACATGCACACAGTTCAGGTTCACGTTTTAATCCTTGTGAATCACTGCTGGCAGCTTGCCAAGTCTGTTACTTACAAACTTTAACAAAGTAAATATTACACCCCCACATTATTAACCAATCACATTTGTTATAAACCCCATATGCACTTAACATTATAACAGACTGATCTATATTCTTGGAATTTGTGGGGGATTTGATATTGACAAAACTTGTTGCGTAGTTTATAGGAACATGTGGCGCTATTTAACTTGAAATAATTATATAATATATGGTTTTTGTCGAACGATACTGGGATGAAATAAAAGCGGTTAAAAGTTTGGGCAAGATGAATAACAATGGGAATTGAGAGAAGAGTTTCTGGCATATGTTTTTTTTTTTGGAGCAGGGAGGGCGGGGACTTTGACAGTTGAATATCCATTGTAATTGCTCGTCTCATTGTATGTAAAATATTTCGTAAATTCTTTAGCATTCCAATAAAAAAATCTTTTTCCTTGACAATTTGTCAATAGAAGTGGACTAAATTTGAACACTTCTTCATGGGAGGAGGGTCTAGGAGGTCACTCTGGGCACGCCACTGATTGTCACTGCAGCCCGGCACTTGTCTAGCTAGAGCCCTGTAGTACTCTTTCAACCGTCCCATTATGCATAGCTACATATTAGAAAGGGGGCAGTTAGAAGAGTACCTATATAGCTTCTTGACTATTCTACATTCTACTATTCTTACAATTTTTATAATTAACAGTACATCTAAGATTTCTTACACTATACACTTATTTTTGCATATAGTGGTTGAAGCCATCCCTTTTCTAGGAAGGACATGTGTACAGAAGGGGACAGTGGGAGCCACCCCTTTCCATATCTGTAATCAGCGTAATCAGAAGTAAAATTCCCCTCTCTAACTTCAATGACCGCACAAGCCGTCTTTAGCTTGTCTTTACCTTGTAAATTTATAGACAAGTATAGATAGGATATCGTTTAGTCTGATAGTAATTGTTTGATATTCAAAAATCTAAATTGGAGCTCTTCCAACCGTTTCCTTTTGTTCATAGGAACATGTTAAGAAGGGGACGATTGAAGCTGTCCCCTATCTATTTACTCCTCTACGCAAATGTGGGAGCCGTCCCCTTTCCATATCTGAATAATCAGCGTTATCAAAAGTGTAATTCCATTAACCCCTGAATCCCCTCACTAACTTCAATTGCCACGCAATTTAGCTTGTCTATACCTTGTAAATAGATAAATGACTAAACAAATAGATTAGGAAAGCATTTGTAATAGGAAAGAAGCAATATAGGTACTCTTCCAACCGTCCCCTTTTGTGCATAGCTACATATTAGAAAGAGGGCAATTAGAAGAGTACCTATTTGTTATCTTAAACCGTCCCCTTTATGTAGCCATGTACAAAAGGAGACACTTGGAAGAGTACCTATATAGCTTTTTGAAAATCCGGCAAGGTATTTTTGTAAATGGAAATTAAAACCTTGTCGAGTATTTAAGAAGCTATGTTGGTACTCTTCCAATTGTCCCCTTTTGTGCATAGCTACATATTAGAAAGGGGACAGTTGGAAGAATACCTTTATAGCTTCTTGACTATTCTACAAGGTAAAATTAAAGTGTTCTCATTTTTATTTCAACTATTCGAAGAATAGTAGGATCTATTCTACTCACGTTGGCGTCCATATCCGCGTCTGCCACGGCCTTGGTTAAAGTTTTGGGGGGAGTAAGGTCTATAAAAAGCTTGTCGTCATTTGAAAATGTACATTATTCAAAAGTTCAATAAATAGAATGTGCATAATGTCTGAATTAAAATTTGCAGTGTGATACCCATAGATCAAGGGTTCTTAATTAAATTTTTCGAAGGGCTATCATTTCACAACAGTTTCAGGCCGTGGGCCAATCGCGTGGCAAAACCAGTGTCATGTGTGTGCTGTCCTCACGCTACGTAAACATTGGTCATTAAGTGTGCAAGCCCTTTTCTTTCAGAATGCTATCATAGGGGCATTAATAATAAGATCGTAGCTATGCCAGGCCAAGCAAATAATGATATCATATTAGGTTGCCCTTGCTCTGGGAGGCGTGTGATGTGCAACCGCTGATTTTGGCAAAATCGCCAATAATCCGTTACTAAAAGTCTGACACACAAAAATAATTGCGATTGTTCCATACAATTTATTGTCACTTGCGGGTCAAACCTGAGAAGTAAATATGCGGTAAAACTGAGAATAAAAAGATAAGAGAGAAAAAAGGTATAAATCAAGTGTCACACCAAGTGTATGAAATGAGCATAACATAAAATCAGTGGCAAGTGGTTAAGGCTTCAATAATCTTGCTTACGGTAAACGTACGCACACCTAAACATATGCCCGAACATAAGCAGGTGAGCACGTGACATCAACAAGTGTGCAACCGTCACAAATACCAATGACCTTGGACAAGGTCACAGCAAGGTAACGGAAAAGATCATGGAAAGCAACCACGACGGTGCAGGCAACCCACCATGGTAAACTCTGGAGTCAAATGAGACAACCTCAATCCATAGGCAGACTCAAGTTGCAAGTATGTGAATACAATAAAACAATAACATACATATACCTTACAATACTAATTATACATCTATACTTACAACATAAAGGTATACGACATCTAAGGTAATATATAATATACATAGTGGTTAACAAGAATCACAATAATCAACTGGGTCAAGGGGTAAGGCCATAACAATGAAATACAATCACCCCAAATTTGACTGGTATTGAAGATATGAACGTGTAGACTGAAAGACCCGCTGTTCAGAAACCCCGACAAGCTTTTGCCGATACAAAACAATGCTGACTGACAAAATAATAGTGCAAGCACAAAAAGTCTGAAATAGCAGTAATTTGGTCAGCCTAAACTAAACAATGAATACAACATTCAAATAAATACTCACAGACTGTAGATTTTTAAGACAAAAACATCATAAAGATCTGGGTTATAAACAATGATCCATGAAATGGCTGTAAACGTTGCAAACTAGATAATCAACATAACGGTAAGTCAATCACAGAAAATAGAGGGCGCGATTTAAGAATCCAAAAATATCAAGTCCAACACAATGTGACAAACAAAACCCGTCAAAACAATCCTTGAATACAAACAAGTTGAGAACGTGCGCGATTAGAAGGATGTATGCCAGATGTTGGCGGTTTTCTTATCCACCTTCCTTTGACAAATTGCGAGCCCAATGTATAGTCCCAATTGATAGCGGAACTAAAGATAACATTTTATTTGATAAGCCGCGATGTTTTAATGAGTTAATTTGCATAGGAAAAAAGATAATAAACGAGTATTTTGCAATTTTTACTGATTTTATTCGGAATGATCTTACATGCAATGCACTAGCTGTATTGCATTATATATTAACTTGTTTGTGGGCCGATTTGGATTGTCTGGTGGTCCAGATTTTTAATTAAGAATCGCCATCATAGATGGTAACAAAAATAACAAATGAAAAAGAACTGAAATGTTAAAAAATTCTGGAATATTGTTTTAAAGATTTTTTAGTGGAAATTATTAGACTCTGCCCTAATTATTAAAGTTGACTGCAAATTTGCATAGAGTTGTTGTATGAACTGACTTTTATTTATATATGAGCACAAACAAACAAACATAGTATGCAATTCACATTTAAAAAGGGACATAGACCATTGATTACTCTTTTCATTTTTCCAAGTACACAGAAAACTTCTACCAATGTACTACAAGTGGCCAGTTGTTTAATCAGGAATTTTTTGCATTCAATCAACAATGACATGTGCTTCTTTGACTAATTTAAGAAATGTTCATTGCACTATTAGAATTTGCACTTGGAATTTAGAACTTGAAGAAGGATCTCAAAGAACGAGGAACGACATGTAAGATGGCAATTACATATGGGAGGGATGGCATTGGGGACGGAGATGGATGGCATCAGGGAGGGAGATGGATGGCATCAGGGAGGGAGGAATAGATGGCATCAGGGAGGGAGAGATAAATGGCATTAAGAGGGGATGATGATGGATAAATGGCATCGGGTAGAGACTCTGTGATGGATGACAATGGGGAGGATGGATGGAGAGCTTCGGGGAGGGGAGGAATGGATGGCTTATGGAAGGAATGGATTAATGGCATCGAGGAGGAGAGGGATGGATGGTATTAGGGAGGAGGGGATAGATGGCATCAACAGGGGAGGATGGTGGATTGATGGCATCGGGGAGGGTGGGAAGGATAGCATCAGGGCAGGAGGGATGGATGGCTTTAGAGAAGGATGGATGGTATTGTGGAGGGAGGGATGGATGGCATCGGGGAGGGATGGATGGCATTAGGGAGGGATGGATGGCATCAGGGAGGGAGGAAGGGATGGCAATAGCAAAGAGGAGGGATGGATGGCAGCAGCGGGGGAGGTTAGATGGTATTAGGGAGGGATGGATGGGGTGGGGGGGGAGAGATAGATGGCATTGGGGGAGGGAGGGATGGATGGCATTAGATGCCATCAGAGAGGGAAGGATGGATTGGGGAGGGAGGGATGGAGGGAGGGTGGGATGGATGGCATCATGGAGGAGGGTGGGATGGATGGCATCATGGAGGGAGGAGGGATGGATGGCATCATGGAGGGAGGGATGGATGGATGGCATTATGAAGGGAAGGGAAGGATGGATGGCATTAGAGAGGGAAGGGAAGAATGGATGGCATCAGAGAGGAGGGATGGATGGCATCAGGGAGGAATGGATGGCATCAGGAAGGATGGATGGCATCAGGGAGGGAGGGGTGGATGGCATCTGGGAGAGAGGGAGGGATGGATGGCATCAGAGAGGGAGGGAGGGATGGCATCAAGGAGTGAGGGATGGATAACTTTAGGAAGGGATGATGACATGAGGGATGGATAAATGACATTGGGGAAGGATGTCATCGGGAGGTAGGGATGGATGCCATTAGGGGTAGGATGGATAGCATTAGGGAGGGTGGGATGGATGGCATCAATGAGGGAATGGGTGGATGCATTGGGGAAGGAGAAAGGGTGGATGGCATCGGGGGAGGGATGGATGGATGGCATTGGTGAGGGATGGATGGCATCGGTGAGGGATGGATGGCTTTGCGGAGGGAGGAATGGCATTGTGGAGGGAGGGATGGCATTGTGGAGGGAGGGATAGATGGTTGGCGTGGGGGAGGGAGGGAAGGATGTTATCAGGGAGGAATGAATGGATAGCGTTGGAGGGGGATAGATGACTTCAGGTGGAATTCATCAAACTATTGACATTTCATACTTTGTTACTCTAAGTGTTTTTGAACCTCCTATCCTTAGGCCATCCTTGCTGAGAGTGGCCACACAGGTAAACATACATACATACATCCATACATGCCAGCATAACTATATGCTACCAAAAGTTGATTTTGACACCCACCACCTCAGATTTTGTTCAAATTTGGTGTAAAGTTACATGGTATGGTACCATGGTTAGAAGTCCTGCAAAATATTAGCCAAACATATTAATCGCTTGCAGAGATATCGACCCTTAGAAATTGGCAAAATGAAGTCATGATATCACAAATGGCGGCCATTTTGAATTTTGCCGAGAATTCACATGTCTGAAATGTTGTCAGTAACTCACCCTAATAACAAGTTATAGTTATATCTAAAAATCCACAAAATCCAAGAAAATGGCTTTTTTTTAACTATTCTTTGAATTGAGGTGCCCCTTTTAAATGAAATATTTTCTTTATTATTGCCAGTAGAGAACTGAAAACTTTTAAATACTAGAATACCAAGGTATATTCTGGTATATTAAATTATTGTAATTTGTTCTGAATTATCTTATAAAATTTTAATAATGACCTCATCAAAATTCACCCAACCCTCATTGTTTGTTTGTTTGTTTGTTTGTTTGTTTGATGAAGTCTTTCGTCTGTTTGCTTGATTGTTTGTTTGTCAGCAGGATATCTCAAGAACTGATGACTGGATTTGTATTTTGTTACTGCTTAAGAAGTGACAACAATTTGAGACATATTGAAACAGGCGAAGGGTAAAAATGGAGGGTGGGGACATGTTTTGTCCTGTTTGTCTATCATCAAGATATCTCAAGATCTGATAATTGGATTCAGATTAAATTTGATGTGTGATTTTGTTACTGGCTAAGGAAGAAGTGTTTGAAATTTGAGACATATTGGTACAGGGTAAGGATGCAAATGGAGGGGTTTGGACATTTTAAGGAGGTGAGTTTGTCTGTCATCAAGATATCTCTAGAACTGATGATTGGATTTTAATTAAATTTGTGTGTGGCTTTGTTACTGTTTCATGAAAAGTGATTAAAATTTGGGACTAATTGGAACAGGGAAAGGGCAGAAATTGAAGGGTGGGTATGTTTAAGGATGAGATCTGTCAAGACTAAGTTGTCAAGACTTTAGTTGAAACTTTCCAATGAAACGTGCTGAACAATGACCTTTGCACTTCGAATGAACATTCAAACAATCCATTTTCTGGACTCAAAGAGACTTACATCAAGTGTTCACTGGAATCAATAAAAATGATACAATTGGTTTCTGCCATGAATGGAAAATGATGGAATGTGAATCTTTCCTAAAAAGAACTCAAACAATGAATGCTTTGCCTGAATAAATTTGATAACAATGATGTTTTTTCTACTAAAAAAATACAATTGCACTACTAAAATGGTGCAAAAAAAAGGCACCTGCTCGGGCAGCACATGTATATGTACCTCACATATGGAAGTGCCTATGTTCATATGTGGTACACAGATATCTCGCGGTCTGTAGATGTGCTCTATTGTTTATCTGATATCTTGCATATTATTGAGTAGGCAGGGCTTAACATAAAATTCTTGAAATGTTCATATTTTAACAACCTCATGTCTGTTTTGTTTCATATTTGGGATTATTGTAATGTTAGCTGGTGTGTACATGTTTATGATGTAAAAATGTTGAATTTCATTCATATGCATAGTGGGCAGGGCCTAATTTGATTTTGCAGAAAAGACCTTGTAAACATGCTACAGTATCTCAAGATTATGGTAAACTGGATTCATGTCATATTTGCTACACAGATTGCCCATGATCTGTAGATGTGTCCTATTGTTTTTGGTAGTGATGTCATGCATATTAATAAGTTGGCAGGGCTTAAAGTGAAAATGTTGAAAGAGCTAAAATGAGCAAACTGTATGTTTGTTTTGTCATATTGGTATGCTAATTTTGTTGGTTATTGTGTACATGCCTATGTTATCAGCAGATGTCATTAATATGCATGGTGGGCATGGCTTAATGTGAAAGTGCTAAATGATATAAATACCATACTGAATCTCATGAGCTTTATATCAGATTTATGCTATATCAGGTACACAGATGGGTCTGATCTGTACATATCTTTTAATGTTGTGGTACTGCTATCATGAAGATTATTGAGTAGACGGGGCTTACTAACAAATTCTTGAAATAGAATAAATGAGCAACAGTTTTTGCATCATATTTGCTATGATAGTGTTGGTAATTATTGTGTAAATACTAATGTTGTCAACATTTGTATTGATCTGCATGGTGGGTGTGGCTTAGGAATAAATATGGAACAAATAATGAATGATATGCAATGACATGATTATTAATACAAATTTTGCAAATCAATGAGCTTATGAAAAAGCATTGGAACCACAATGCTTGTGGTGCACTGATGGGTGTAAGTTTTGGGTTGTATGAGGCAGCCAATCCATCTTAACCTGTCATCCTGTTAGGTTATGAGGTAATATACAGTAATATACAGTACAGTATGTTGTCTTTTCATTCTTCTAGGAATACAACTCGAGTACAAATGACCTGAAGAGCATTTGCCTCAGCTCTCAGTGACATCACAATGGGAACCATGAAGGAAGTCCTCTCCAAAGGGTTTATAGTGACCCTCATCATGTTTTTTGGGGAAGGTTCTTGGATTGCCATCAATGCCATATGGGTGGAGCTTCCTCTTCTTGTGGAGCTTGGAATCCCTGAAAAGTTTGGTTTTGCATCATGGACGGTCGTCATAATACAGCTTTCCAATGTTGGCCTTGTTATTTTTACAGTCGCAAATTATTTCACTTCAAAGGGGTTCCAGCTGGAAGTACCAGTGAATTACTTCATAACTGCATCAGGTTGTGTTCTGACAGTTTTGCTTATATTTTTCTGGGATAATTATACTGTTTGGAGTATAGACGGCAAGTTACACAGCACTGCATTTTTTATAATAATCTTCTTTCTCGCTTTGATGGCATGCACGTCTAATGTGGCATTCATACCTTTCATGACTCGATTTCAACATAAATATGTGACGTGGTACTTTATAGGGATGGCAATGAGTGGAGTGACACCTAGTCTTATTGCTTTGATACAAGGAGTAGATGATACTGGAACATGCATAGCCAATAGTACATTCTTTATGGTCAATGAGACAGAGGGCGTTATGTATAACTGCACGGAGTGGATACCACAGTTTACTCCAGCGAGGTTTGGGCCTAGCGTGTATTTCTTTGTGCTTTTTCTATTGATGTGTAGCTGCTTTGTGGCTTATGTTCTTCTTAATTTTTCACCCATTGCCCAAAATAAATATGCAAAGACGTACAAAAAGTCACACTTATCCAAAGACAAAGGAGGAAAGGAAATGTCAAATGTCATTAAGGCCTCTTCTCCAGGGTACGACCCTTTGCCCAAGGATGAGGTCACAGTACCAGATACACAAAGGAATGATGACGCTGTAATCAGTGTTACGGTCAAAATGCATCACACTAAGCTTCAATTGGTATACATTTTTGTCACTCTTGCATTAACTTCCAGTCTCACAAATTGTGTTCTGCCCTCAATCCAAAGTTTTTCAGCAGGAGCATATGGTCTGAAGACATATCTCTATGCGAGCACATTTGGCTGCATGTCCAATCCTCTGGGAGCCATACTTGTCATGCTGAAACCAATAAAGAGTTTGTTGGTTATAACCTTAGTTGTATTTGTCGGCCTTGTGGCAGGAATATACTGCATGACTGCTGCCTTGATGAGCCCAGAACCACCATTGCAGAATACAACAATTGGGGAATTCCTAATTGTAAGTATATTTCATTAGATTCTTTATTTTTAAATCCTTTTCCTGACATTCTACTACAGAACTTGGATAGGGAAGGGGGGGGAACTTCCGTATGTGAGATATATGTATACATGTATGTTTCGCCTGAGCAGGTTCCTTTTTTGCACCATTTTCGTAGTGCAGGTGTCTTTTTTTACTATAAAAAACGAAAATTGAACTAAGTTTTTATACATTTTTTTCAGTAAAACAAATTGTCTTTTTTTAATCATTTTTGTAGTGCAGGTCCCAAAAAAATGAGGTTTTATTCTGTTAAATTTGTACTGTTGGTCCATTCTTACAAAATTTTCGTTGAATTCTTATAATGCAGGTACAGTACCAAAATTGACTTCTTTCATACTACGGGTTTCAAAATTGAATAATTTCAGACTGTAGTTACCAAAAAATCTGTCATACTGCTGGTATGTTTTTAATTGGTGGCCGGGCTTGCACACCCCTACCACTTTAAGTATAAATTTCTCCCCTACTTCCCTTTCAGGCATTCTACATTCCACAGGTGATGAGGTCCAACATTCTCTCCACATAGGGTAAAACCTTAGTCTTGTGTGAATTATATTCTGACTCAACTAGAAGTGTAGGAAGTGGGGAAAGGCCCGAGTTATGTATTTTCTTCCTGGTTACAAAACTTCTACAAAGACCCTGTAGCATGTGCTGATTCCATAATCATTGCTTTATCTATCTGATCTGCTATATAAACAGATCAGGTAGGCTTTACCAACAAATGTCAAATTAAATTCCAATCTCATGTTGGTCCAGGATTAGTCTGCTTGTGTAATGTGACTAACTTGGGTATTAAGAAATGGATGTAATTGCATGTGCTTTTGTAAGTAGAGCATACCAGATCTGTTCATAGTGCAGATTGGGTAAGCTATGCCATAGTTTGTAGGATCTGTACATGTAATGGATGTGTTCTTGATATTTCATGTCTTAAAGGTCTTTGGACAGGTACAGTACAAGCGTTTTCTGTTCAACCACACAACGAAAAGGGTGTTAAATTCTGCATTTCAGAGTCTTTGAATTTTGAAAATAGCATGAGTAATGAGTAGTTATGAGTAATCAAAGTATTAAGTATTACAAAAATGTGATGTATGAATAGAAAAACACCTCAAAATGCTTTTGTTTTTCATTATATTTTTCTTCCCTAATTTCAGACTTTGAAAATGTTCAAAATGCCTTCTCCAGCTTGAAGTTGGTTTATTTTCATAAGAATTATTCCCTTTTTCAAATAGAAATAGCAGAGGGTTAAATAAACAATGGATATGCATATGAAAATAGAGACTATGTTCCATTTCTACATCACAAGTGTAACACAAAAATGTGCATATTTGCACAAAAAGCTGTAAAAAGGCCAATTTTTAACCGGATATTGATGACTTTTTTGTTGTTGCTTAATCATGTTTTTTAGTGGATTTGAATTTGAAATCAATATAGCCAATGCTGTATCTACCTGTCCACCTGTAATTAGAGATAAATGCTGTAAGATTTGACATGACTGTTGGCTTTGAAAGAAAGTCATGCTGTGTTACTGTTTTGCAAGGCAATCTGGGGAATTGCAAGGTGTTGGCATTCAGCTTTTCATATGAATGAGCTGCCCTAAACTTTTGACAGAAACAGCTGTCAATCAAGTAACACGTTCATTGCACTGTTTAAATGTTGCTTTGACTGAGTGTTGATATTAATTTATCTGGTTATTTTAGAATTTTAAGGCCGTTTTAAATTAGATAAGAGTATGATACTTTACAGTATACATATGTTGTCTGCCTCTATATTTTCGAAAATAATTGTGTTTTAACAATAATCGCTTTGCTGATAATAGCGGGCCAATTATGGGTGATCAGCAGCGTAATTGGGATCGGTGAAATGCCTGTGTATTGCTGATCCGTGCATTGTAATTCTTTATTTCTTTTATTTGTTTGTCAAGTGACATGGAGTGACCATTCCAAGGGAAAGTTACAAGACAAAAGTTAATCACAAATCACACATAACAACTTGGTGAATTTCTTTGACTGTAAATAATAGATTATAACCATTAAATAATAAATCTGATTGAAAAATATGCTATCTACAATAATAGTATACACGTTTGGTTGGCTGCATGGGACACACCCACTTTCGATAAACTGTTACCTCAATTCTGTACGTACTTCACGCTAAAAAAAGGTTACCGCCTACAAGGTAGTCGCTGTGGGTGGAATCACGAATTTCTTTCAAGAATTAGCTCAAAGTTACAGATATGTATTCAGCATATTAAAAAGAGGATAGGATTTTGTATTCATCAGTAGCTATCAATAACATCAAGATTCCAGTCCTATGGGCCTGGTAGCATGTTGGAAAATCACAAGAAACCAACAAAAGGGAATTTTGGATAACCAAAAATAAAACCCTCAGGATAAATAAAGTAACAAATTCATCCCTGATATATGTCGCAAATATGTGGTCCCAACTTCCTTATGACTTATCTATAAATTTCTCGTAAGCTTTTTTAAATTAAAATTGATCATTTTTATAACCACACTTCTATAACCTTCTACTACATGTACACCACGTGATTGGACTATTCGTTTTTTACTTGATAGCGAAAATAATACATTTTCAAAATCATCCTAAAATGCGTGCTTCCTACATTTTACCCACTCTGCGAAAAACCTTTACAAGATACATAATAGTATAACTTATATAACGCCCTTATGGTCCCTCAAGATCATTTTCATGTCTTCTAAACTTCAAACTTCCCAACTTATTGATTCTCAACTGAAGACTGCAAAATTAAAGGTGTACTATTGCTGCAAACTTCTACATACATTTATACATGGCACTACTAACAAATGCATGACAAACCTTTAATTTGTCACAATTCCTCCACTTTTACTTTTTTAATCACTGACAAATAAACACCTCTTAAAGTCAGATATATCATACTTTGGCCAATTTAATTCATCACCTGACCAACAGATCCTTTTTACCACAATTTCAATCGTTTCTTTAAATAATTTACTCATTTCAATTTTCACCTCTTAAACCTAACTATAATATACTACTTTAAGATATTCACAGAAATAAGGAGGTTGCTTATCCCTAATCTAATTTGTTCTGTTTACCATTGAACGCATTGCTTCGTCATGTGAAGAAGGAGAAGAACACATTCGACCTCTGGCGTCGATACAAAATAATGGTTCACAACCATTTACTGTCCTCAATGACAAATACACAAAATATAATGGCCTAATTGCCTTTAAGAAGTTAACTTCACTGAAATTGTTAAATCCCATTCTCAATAATGAGGAAAACTTTGGCACAAACACATTTTTGACATGGCAATGGGTTTGCAAAATCGATGGCAACTAACTTTACAATTACGCTACCACACCTTGAACTTTACTAAAAGTAACGTGTACATTTATATGAGGAACACCAGTAATTTTAATCTCTTTATGTGACATTAATTAAAAATAAAAATATCTTTTTCAATATGTAAATTCATTCTCCAAGTATCATCTTGAGAAATATTGAATGCTGTAGACCCCCGTATGTAGAGAAGTGTTACATAATAATCAACATGAATGTATAAGATAATAATGAGGAAAATACAAATTAAAAAGAAAAAGAAAAAATACATTTTTCGTCATCAACATGAATATATTTTTGTTTTTTTTAATTCTCAGCTTTTCAGGTTTTAATGTTTTAATTAATTATCTATGCTCACTAACACTACCTACGGCATAAAAAATAATTAGATTGCATCGTGCCGATTATGACAAAATATGATTGGTAATTGGCAGAAACCATTACAGTGCAATTGTTGGAACACTACCAAAATCTCTTGACATATTTATCAAGTTGACCCTTACCAGGGATTTATATTGACGTATGAAGCTTTTGCAGTATGTGTGATATAACCAAATATAAAGCCATAAAAATATGAATTACTGAACCTTAAAATACATATAGTATTACAAATGTAACATTTGGAGCCTTTGCAGAATTGATAACTTTTATTACATAATCTTTTTAAGATTATGCTTCTTAACCTAAAGCTTTGCATGTCCATATATTATATTAACCCTTACTCTACCAGCATTTTTTTGAAAATGTGCCTGGGAGGCGGAGTCAAAGACGGGGCACCCAAAACAGTGATAATATCGCCGCGTGGTAGAGTAAGGGTTAAGCACAGGCTAATTATTGAAGGGTGCTCTGTCTTCCGAGCAGCAAAGTTGGGCTCGTTCTGCTCTAGTGACCTTGTGGGCTGCCCACCGGGACCATGCTGCATATATTTTCGAGTTGGCAAACTTGTCGCAGTTTGATTAATTTTTACTCTACCAGCACTTTTTTGAAAATGCATTTGGGAGGCGGAGTCTAAGACGGGGCACCCAAAACGGCGATAATATCGCCGCGTGGTAGAGTAAGGGTTAAGTACAGGCTGATTATTAAAGAGTCCTCTGTTTTCCAAATAACAAAGTCTGGCTCTTTCCGCTTCAGTGACCCGGTGGGCCGCCCACCAGGCCATGCTGCATTTATTTTTTAGTTGGCATACTTGTTGTGGGTTGATTAACCCTTACTCTACCAGCACTTATTTAAAAATGCGCCTGGGAGGGGGAGTCAAAGATGAGCACCCAAAGCGGTGATAATATCGCCGCTTGGTAGAGTAAGGGTTAAATATGAGAAATGAATATAATTTCTTTTAAAATGATTGACTTTCCTAATTTTTCCTTTTTAATTCACAGGTGCTTGCATGGGTCATTTCACTGGGCTCGTTTTCATTTACAAAATCTTCGTTTGGGTGGATATTACGGAACGAGCCAAACAACCGTGTGCTTCTCATCTGGTACGGAGTCATTGTCCAGGCTGGGTCGTTTATTGGCGCTTTGGTCATCTTTCCTCTTGTTAATTTTACTGATCTGTTTGTAGCAGTGTATAAAGGTCCCTGCGATGACACTGTGATGTGCGTTCAAGCTTGAGTCCAAATAGATCAAATGCTGGAAATCATTAATGGTGCTAGATCCCAAACTGAAAGGCGAGCCTTGTTATTCTCTAGGATGATCTCTGAAGTACTGTACATCCAGTACTATAGAAAGTTGTCTTGTAGAAAGTTGTTCTGAAGTAGGTGGGTGTGAGTCATTTATTTGGAGGGGCTAACATCATTCAGCAGTGGTGAGTCTAGGGAGGGATGTCATGGTCAAAATTGCACATCTTTTGACAGAAAATTACATTGTATCACCTTTTTTCAGCTTGATGTAGACTTAGGAATATCCCCATGTTTTTTTGTAACCTTTCATAAGAAAGAGAACATTTTTAGAAACAAGGTAGAATAAAATCATGTTGTTGTGTTATTCCTATCAGGAGATATTCAAATTTTAAGGTTCTTGTGGTCATTTTTAATCATACAGAAACAACCAATTAACATTCAAAATATATAAACATTTGTAATGGAATTGTCTGTATGACATCAAACACGAATTCAAACACTGTACAAAAACTTTTAAATGCAGATGGGAAATCTTTAAAAATCTATATCTCCTGAACGGAATATGATGTGAACCTGATTTTTGTACGAAATTGTCTCTGAAAGTCTGCTCTTTGAAATAAAATTTTACAAAAAACCATAGTAGTATTCCCTTAATAAATGATAGCGCGACGTTCAAAACCTAAAGCTTTTGTAAGTGTAGAAATAATACTTTAGAAATAATTAGTGACATGCAAAATGATAATTGCTCTTTCAGATGTACTTACAAGATGGGTGGACAAAATATAAGGGTTTTTTTTTTTGAGGGGGGGGGGGGAGAGGGAATAGCCTATTTATGGAAATTGTTGAGGTGGTGCTTTTCCCTATGCCATGCTACTGGAGTTTGATAGTTGTTTTTATCAGAAGGTAAACAAATTCTCAGGTTACTCTCAAATGTTTTTTTGTTACATGGCAATAAGATTTGTCCTCATACTACAGTAATAACATTTATTTGTTAAAATGATTTTTTGGGTTTCTCTTTCAGAACACTTAGAGGTAACCTTAGTCAGATTGCTAGAATTAAAAACAACAAAAATATCAATGAAATCACATTCAAATTGACAAACAGCTCTAATAACTGTCAGCTTTCATTGTTTGAAACAATATGGTGTTTATATTTATGCTATCAACCATCTATGTTATGCTATGTTGATCAATTATCACAATATGTGAACACATGTAGAAGTCAATGGGAAACAGAATCCATTTTGAGTACTTGGGTCGTAATATTAAAGATAAAGATATATATATATATATATGTGTATATATATATATATATATATATATATATATATATATATATATATATTCATATATATATATATATATATATATATATATATATATATATATATATATATATATATATATATATATATATATATATATATATATATATATATATATGTATATATGTATATATATATATTTATTTATATGTATATTGTATATATATATATTTATTTATGTATATGTAAATTGTTATATATATATATATATATATATATATATATATATATATGTATATATATATATATATATATATATATATATATATATATATATATATAAATATATATATATATAAATATATATATATATATATATATATATATATATATATATATATATATATATATATATATATATATATATATATATATATATATATATATATATATATATATATATATATATATATATATTAAATTTTGCTCACAATAGCATTTATATAGTTACTGAGACAATCAAAGATTGTCAAACTTTTCAGCAGGTGCAAAAGTGAGGATGTAAAGTATGAACAGGATTACAGCTAAAATTCTTAATTTCTTTCCAGAGTTTCAAATATCAAAGGTTGTACTGTTAAATCTGGGTCAAGGCTATGATAATATTCAATTTAAATTTCCTGTTTACTATAGACCTTTTCAAACTGAATTCAGCTGAATGCGATTACTTCAATTCCAATACCAATCAACTGATGGGGCAATTTTACCTTTGTTACTGAACCAATCAGGTGCAGTTTTCGAGGAAAGGGTTTGTAAGCAACAATGTGCGTGCGTATTACTTTCATGTATAACACATGTATGATACATGTGCGTGTGCTTGAAAACATATTTTTTCATACGCTTGGTCCCATATCGTATGAGAATTGTGCAGACGACCAAGATTCCCCCCAATACTTGATTTGTCAATCAAATTCCCCCAGTATGCGATTGGTCCATTTTGGGCCCTGAATTTCGGCCATGTGACATTATCTTAATTAGTTTTCCAGAAATTGCCAATTCAGATTTGAAAAGAACTATAGTAAACTTCCCCCATTCAAAATATTGGGGGGAAGGACCAAAAAACAATCAATATTACATAAGCAATTTTCTAATTGTCCCATTCTTATGTATTTCTATGAAACCAATACAAAGTTATTTTTTACTTTAGAGGATAAAGTTCATGAGCATATGGGCAAAGCATTCTTATAAAGTGTGTGTTATGCCCTATTTCAGAAACTTTGCATAATTTTATTTTCAATTTTTCTTTAGAATAAAGATTAAAACTAGAACCAAAAAGTGTTGTGGTTCCGTTGCTTTTTCTTCCATAAACTTGATTGGTTTGCAAAATTTGCATTAAGTGTCATCTCATTGCATATCATGAATTAAGCCACACCCACCTATCATGCAGATAAATACAAATGTATATAAATAATTCACTGAAATATTAAATTTACCATTATAGAAAACAGACATTAAAATTTGTTTTAATCGTACTGACTAAATTATCTGTAATATTTGACCAAAACTTTTCTAGTTTGCAACAAAATTCCTTAATTTTGGCCCAAAATCTTCAATTTTGGATCAAAAAATCTAAAATTCGGGACTACATATTTTCAATTTGGGCCAAAAATGTTCAAGTTTGGACCAAAATCTACAACATATATACTGTAGAACAAGGGTTTCTAATTAAATTTTTCAAAGGGCCATCATTTCACAACAGCTTTGAGCCGTGGGCCAATCGCATGGCAAACCCATTGTCATGTGACAAACAAAACCCGTCAAACAATTTAACATTAGCTGTGGCTCTCCTTAAAATTTTGTTCCAGCCAGTCCAAACCACAAACCTAAATATTGTGACTAATATAACCAATTATCCTCCCTAAAATAAACCTCTTGCTAAATGATTGACAGTTCATATGGCATGCATGTAATGAAGCACCTTGTTTACTTAAAAGGTCAGTTAGGGTTATCAAAGAAAACAATGGTTCCCTTATTGCTGGAACTAGTTACAACTACTGTGTGAACTTTTATGAAATGTATTTACCGTGTGCAATTATCTTTGGACATGTGGGTGTAATTTGAGTAACTGGTGTCTGGAATATTATCAGGAGTGGAACTTGAGCTTAATTGCTTGTGATTTCAAAATAAGGAAAAAGATAGAAAAATGATAGGGAAATGTCTGGCCCGATCTGCTTAACTTTGACATCGGGTCTGAGTGTTTATTTTTTTAAGGACAGGACCAGCTAATGAGAACGTGCGTGATTAGAAGGATGTACACCACATGTAGCCCGTTCTCTTATCCACCTTCCTTTGACAAGCCGCAAGCCATAGCAGAACTAAAGATAACATTTTATTTGATATTTCATAATGTTTTAGTGAGCTGATCTGCGTAGGAAAAAACCCAAATAAACGAGTATTTTGCAATTTTTACTGATCTCATTCGGATTGATCTTACATGCAATGCACTGTATTGCATTATATAATGACTATTGTTCGCGAGCCAGATTGGATTGTCTATTAAGAGTCACCGCTGTAGAACCAAAAAACCTTTTGATAGGGAGGTGAAGTGTTAATATTAGGGAGCTTTAGATTTCATGACCGAACTTTGCTACAACGAAATGATGTCACATTTGACGTTTAGCGCATGCGAATACTTCACCTTCTTGTTATCCTTGAAATTCTACACCGGGTGTCAGGGCGTTTTCACGTTGTGAAGAAAACGGCAACTTGGAATAGCGTGTGACGTCATATGTTGTCATACCAATCTGCATTTTTAACATAATTGGGCAATTGCTACAGTTTTTGTTGCTCATCAAATGAAAGTTTGACTCAAATGACTTTGTTATTTGAAAATTAAAGTTTAAAGTACAGAATTATGAAGTAATTGCATTTTCATTGGCGTTCAGATATTTTATGTTCTATAGGTACGTCTTGTGTTATATATGTTTATCATATAGCGTATGAACTTCGGGCTACTTGCGAAGAAGTTGATCCAATCGAAGTGCATGACTTCTTCTTTTGCTTCACGAATTTGATGAAGGTTCGCCATTCTTCCAAAAGTACTTATAATTAGAGTGTCGTCTGCTACGATTGAACATTGCTACTTAGATATGTAACCGAGTGTAATCACATGACTGTCATTTTCCCCGTCGTAAAAATCCTAAGTGCAAAACCAACAGGACGAGGAAGTCAGTACAACGACGTACATTGTTTGGTTAACTTCCCGTCGCACTATTTTGCGGCGTGAAATCTAAAGCTCCCTAATATTAGGGACATGCCCCCCTCCAATTACTTTCAACTGTTATGCCTTTATCTTTCTGCTCCTGCCAACATTTGTCCTGTCAAGGGTTGTAGGAAAGGCCACCTCTCAGGGGAAGGAGGGGGGGGGGAGACTCAAATATTTTCCTGGTTACAAGCAGATAAATTGCACTGCTTCATTAAATTTCAATAAAATGTTGCTGCTAAATGGGGAAATCTTCTTCAATTTTCGGGACATCCTTGGTTTTTTAGAAGAAGAAAAAAACCGTATTAATTCAGGAAAATTTCGTACTTTTCCACAAAATTTTCACCAATAGTTCAGAAAATCTTTGTCAATTTTATTCAATTTTTAGGAAATTATCTTCACTTTCTGGGAATTTTTTCTTCAATTTCTGCGGAATCACTGTCAATTGCGGGAAATTTTTGAGAAAATGTTGACAAAATGTCCAACTACTTTGCTCATTTCCCTAAAATAATTTCCTAATAATTCCTTTCTTCCCACTGGGAATAAAGCATGCAACCAGGAAGTAGAAACTTCCTTTCAGAAAAAGGTCTCTTTCTATGCCTGTGGGCCCCCCTTCCCCCCATCCCGCAATATCAAGCCAGTGTGTCGGGCCCTGAATGTGTTTTAAGGGGGCTTAAGCTCCCGCAAAAATGAAAAGTTAGACATGCCCCTGAGCCATGGGTGGTATTTGCCTACCGAAAGTGCCGGGGAGGGGGGAAAAAGTCAGAAGTGGGGAAGTGGACAAAATCATGTGTAAATGCAACAAAAATCACCATACTAAAGTTACACATTCGGGAAAAAAGTGGAGGGACAAATACTTCCCTTGCCCTCTCAAATCTTGCTATGCCAGCAGCATGGGGTAATTCCCTTCCTTGCTCTTCATCTCACAGTGGAAAGAAGTGGCCTCTATCTATGGTGTAGGGGTGGGAATAGGTCCCCCTCCTGGATTCTGAATTGGAATGTTCATCTTATTATGCACTGACCTACCCATTTTATGATAATACAGAACTTGTTCCTGTTTTTAATAATAATAATTTTGCAAAATATTTGGCCAAATTGTGTATGACCTTTTTTATGTTCTTGTTTTTCAGGATACTAGTGAATAGAAAACAGAAACATTGTGGAATATTGGATGAGTAATTTCCACCAGTGTGTTACCTTTACCTTTAAAATAGAAAGAGCCCTGTGTCATGCGTTACCCCCCCCCCCCCTTCCTCCTCTCCACCCAATTAATTAACTTAAAAAGTGCATTATTTTATACTGAGTAAGTTCATCTTAGGGTTATACCACAGCATTCCTATCAAAATGGCAAATGCTGTTTTAGCATAAATGAGAGAGTTTTGCCCATGCAATATATTTCATGGATGGGGAAAAGCATATTGTTTGTAGAAAAAGCATATTTTTTTTGTTGCAAATGCGTTTTGCACTCCCCGTAAAGCGGCACCCATTTAAAGCTAGTAATTATATCAGAAATACAAGTAGTATAAATGATATTTGAACTTTGGACTCTTCAACCAGTGTAACAGTATATTCAGATTTTTGTGACCAGACTTACACTTTGGTATAATGACTTGCCAAAGTTTTAGATCTGCATGCGGTTTATTAGGAGTAAATAAATATTTGGTATATATCAAATCTAAATACAAATACTTTGGTTTATATTACCTGCAGTGTGTATGTCAAAGGTTGTGGTTAGGTTTTTCAAACAATGAAAAGAGAGTTATTTTGAGTTGACTTTTTCAAACAATTCACCTTCTCCATACAACTGAAATAAAGTTTATTGTTAGCTATTGTTTTGTTAAGGTATTTTAGTATGGGCACAATTTTACCAGACATTGTCATGCAGAGATGAACTTGAACGTGCAATGATGCAATGTTGCTGAGTTTTGAAGTTCATCTTGTTGATGTATTAAGTTCATTTTCTTCCTTTGTGTCACAGTAGGGGAGTATGACCTTAACCATGGAAATAGCTCTACCTTATTAAATTAGAGAAACAAGAAGTTTTTGGAAGTGAAAGGTCATTGTTATTTTTGTAAAGGTCATTTGGGTCTGTATTCACTTTAAAAAGCTTTATGAAGTTTGTGTTTTACACTTTAAAAAAAATAAGACCACACTGGTGTAATTTAGACATGTAGATGTTGTAGGAAACTCAGGAATTGGCAGGAAAAAAAAAAAACATTTTTTTACATTTGAGTAAACAACAGAAGGCTATATGTGCTCTAGAAACTCCCGCATTTAATTGTGCAATGAAAAGTACATTAAATTGTGGGAGAGGAAAGTATATAAAAATGTATTCATTATAGATTAATATTATTTCTGTTGCGATTTTTCATGGGAAGATTTTCGACACCTTTATTTGGAAGCATTGGAAATTTTAGAATGAATTCTAACTTCGGTTATATTCCGTTTGCTCCCATTCAAATAACGCTGGTGAATTATTGAAAAATAATAAGTTATTTTGAAGAAATTAATAGGCTTTACATGACTTGTTCTTTTCCTTAAAAATTTGTTCCAGTAAATTATGACTACAAACTTACTGTAGCAAATAATGAGACCCCTTATCTTACTTAGAATAACTCCTCAACCAGGAGAAAGAATACAATGGGGCCATTGATAAGGGAATTTGATTCTAATTACTTGTGGTTTTCAGAATAAAGAAAATAAAGAGGAAAAGTCTGACCCAACCTGCTTATTTATCAGGTTGGGTCTGACTGTTTGAAATTTTAAGGAGCACAACAACTAATGTATTATTCTGATGTCAGAATTCACAATACTAATTGGCATACCTTTTTATAATAAGGCTTGAAAATCCAAGTGCTGTAAAATGGTGAATTTTTAACTGGGTTTGATTTTACTCTGCTATTTTTGTGGTTTACCACGGTTTTTCTTGCAGTGGCATTCAAGTTGTTGCTATACCTGTCCATTGTCCATAGATCTTTAAAGAATTAGTGGTCACACATTTCAAGGTTTGTTTAGAAATTCCATTTTGGCGAAATTTTATACTTTTTGACAGTTTGAGGAGATATAAGAAAAATAATTTTTTTTTTTGAAATTTATAGACAAATTTGACCAAAATTTCAAATACTTTACAAAATCTGTGTTCAATTTTACCTATATTTAAGGATTTTCTAAAAAATTTGGGCTCTTTTCTTATGGATTACACAGACAGTATTTTAGGAAAATTCATTCAATTTTCGGGAAATTTCCCTCATGTATGGGTCATTTTTCCTAATTATTGGGATTTTTTTCATATTTAAGCCATTTTCCTCAATTTTCTAAAATATTGGGACATTTTTGCTAATTATTGGGTAATTTTCTTAATTTTTCTAAATTTTGGGGAGAAATTTCCTTCAGTTTGATTAGAATTTTAAATAAAACTTTCCCAAATCTGCTTTCAATTTTAATCTTAATTTTCAGGAAATTTGTGTTCAATTTTAGGGAAATTTCTTTAATTTTGAGGAAATTTGGTCAATTTTCAGAAATTTAACAGTGACTAATATTTGAAATACTTTTTCCCAATTGTTTCAATTTTATGTTAGTAATATCCCAGTTTTACCTCCCATCAGGAAAAAACTAGGAAGGTGAATTGCTCTCACCCAGCAAAAATAGTATGTGGTTGGAGGGAGAGGGAGGGGGGGGGAGCGGCTTAAGTCTCTGGTTAATCACAGTTTATCTATTGGACTCTCTTGTAGTACTTTGTTGACATATCCAGTGCAGGACCCATTTAGTTAAGGAATTTGAAAGGGGAGCTCGTTTGTTCTTACCAAACCCTCCCCCTTCACCTGTATATGGGGCCTGCAGTGACTTTAATTCATAAAATCTCAAGAAATACATGATTAAGATACAGAGATTTTTTAAGGAATTTAAGGCAATAAGTTAATTGTTACTTCCTGGTCTTCCTCACCATTTTGTTTCTTGTGATATGCACGTTTGATGTCAAGAAAACGATTGTAATTTGCATTTATTCTATTAAAGTTTGTTGCTTTTGGGTTTTTGTATTAAGATGAACAATCTGAATATTTATTATTATAAAGTTTTTATTATAAAATTATTTATGCAATAGTGCTATTATAAAGTTATCTAAGCAATAGTGATATTTTAAAGTACTGAAAAAATGCAATCATTGTATGTTGTCAGGGATTCTTTGAAATAAATTTTTGTCAAAAAAACAATTTTTTTGTGTTTTTGTGTATTCAGGTTCTTATTGTAGCCTACCAGCTCGATTTAAAGGAATATTCCCATGGATTTTCATTTTTTCATATATGATAAAGAAAATTTGTAGAAACAAAGTGGTGAAAAAACTAAGTTAATATTTTATTCCATTTAGAAGTTGTAGCAATTTAAAGAGTATAGAGAAATGTTCTTAAAAACACCTCATACAGTATGTCCTTCAACTTGTTGATGTCATCAATCATACATTCTACGTGAGCTGCTTATATTATAAATTTATTAATAGGGTTTGCATAATGAATGGATTTTTTTTTTTTTTTTTTGCGGGAGGGGGGGGGTTATAATTCTCTGATCGACTTGCATAGTCATGAGTTTTGGCTCATCAAAGTCTGAAAATTATGGCGAAGATGTATAAAGTATTATCTTGCAGATATAAGATAACACTTTGCACATCTTAGCCGACGTATTAAACGCCCTACCCAAATAAGCGCCCACCCAATATTTGTTGACATATCTTAATTTATTTTGATTAATTTAAAGACTTTAAATAACTAACATTTGTTACATTATTTGCTTATTTTGTGTCTGACGCTCATGCTTTTGTGGTGCATGGTTATTGTGGGGCTAGTATGATAGAACCTGTTCACACAATGCACTGAGTTTGAATAGCATGCTGCACTTGGCTGGAGAATAGGTGCTTATCAGAAAGAAACTTCAGACCTAAAGAGTGGACAATTTTATTTTCGTAAGTGCCCCGGGGCACTTTTTACATCGAATACGGTAATTGACTGTAAGACAGTGGTCCATTGTCTTTATCTGTTTATGTTATAAAAAGCTAAAGCTAAATCCATTCAGGTCATTAGGCTCATACTAGGGCTGGTTCTGTTTCCATGGCGCCAGCGGATGAGAGTACACTCCTCTTCCTGGAAAGGATACCAGTCCATCGCAGATTAACTCCCAGCAGTGCTGGTACTCATTTTACAACCAAGTGGACCGTAGTAAAGTGTCTTGCCCAAGAAAACAATGCCGCACCCGCAATGAGAATCAAACCTGGTACCTTTCCAGGCATGTAGCAAGGATTTTCCATGGAAAGGGGAAGGGGGGGGCTGCGTTTCAATAGTATTTTTTTAAAAATCTCACATGAATTGTAGGGAGGTATATGAGATTTGTGTACGTTGGTGGTCTGTGGGTCGCACTTCCCCTCCCCCCCCCCCCTCTCTTTCTTCCCTCCCTATGGGCCTACTTTAGAAAAGGAGTAGGACTCCTTAACCACTGCACCTCTTTATATCTGTTAATGTAATTCTTTTTATTTATCTTTTTCCATTTAAAATAATGTCCTTGGTAATACTTTTAACAGCAAATTTTAATACGAAAAGATTTAACATTAAATTTAAAAAGCGAACACCTGTGACCTCTCAAATTTAAACATTTTCTTTAATATGAAGAACAAAAAACTTCGGTTAATTTTACATATTGAAACCTACAAGCTACTTAACTTTTCTAAGATTTCCTGGTAGGAACACATATCCATAATTTGGTGAAACTTCTCTCAATTTTTTTTGTAGCAATGGAATGGTGACCACAAAGTAGCCCTAATTCTCACCTTCCTGTCAACTGGATATTTAGGATGCACCACCAATCCCCATCCCCAATGAATTATTTCTTAAAATTGGTGTATTAAGCAGACACTTGAGCAAATTACCAATCTTTTTTGCTTCTGAAACCTTTCTGTACTACAGTGTAGGAAAACTTTGTAAAATTTCATAATTTAAAAAATTGATTAAAAATGTAGCATAGCAGCAGAAGTTGATGACAGAATGTTTGCTTTTCAATTCACTCAGTCCAGATACAACTGACAACACTTGAAACCAATATATAAAGAAAGCTAAATCATGATGATTTTTTTTTAAACAAAAAAATGGTGTTCCTAAAATTTTGTTTCACCAACTTCAGATAATTCCCAGTAATCATATCAAAAATGTAAATTTAAAAGGTGTTGCAAACTACAAACACCATGGGTGTAGTTGGCGGGGGAGGGGGGGATCGACAGGGTTGTACGACCCCCACCCCTAAAAAAAAGAAGTAAAATGGTAAAAAAAGTCCTGAAAATATGCTAAAAGGTCAAAATATTTCCCTCTGCGACCCCCATTCCGAAGGGCTGGCTACACCCCTGATAACTTGACAAATGTTGTTTTTCATTATTTTTAAAGGCCAACATTTTTGTAAGATCTACTTTAATTTTGCTGTCGGCTAATACACTTTTTTTAGATGGAAACAAAAATTAAAAACAATAGCTGCCTGGAGTTTGTCCAGGTGATTCTTTTTGGGCTAAATGAGTGGTATAAAATCTTACTTCCACTGTACTGATGGTCATCTGTTAATGAAGGTTAAATTAAGTTAACAGAAGTCAGAGGTGCAACAACAGGGAAGGGCGCTGAACCCCATTATTCCTGGGGTCCAAGCAATCTCACTGTGAATGTGTGAGCACACTTGACCCAGAATACCAATTGGCTGACAGGCCCCAGAGGTCCTGGTTTCCACTAAGAAATGGATAATTGTTAGGTATTTATACTGTAGGTATATGGACATGTAGCGGCACTGCAGCAACATGAGTTAAATTGCTGAAAGCTATTAAAGGTATCTAATAACCAGAACCAAAAGGTTTTGTGGTTTCAATGCTTTTTTCATGCTGATTGATTTTTACCTCCACCAACGAAGTTAGACAGAGGTTATGTTTTCACTTGTGTTTCATTGTTTTGCTTTTGTCTGTTTGTTCGTCTGTCATCAAGATATCTCAAGAATTGATGATTTAATTTGGATTAAATTTGTTGTGTGGTTCTGTTACTACTTAAAGGAAGAAGTGCTTAAAATTTGAGACATATTGGAGCAGGGAAAGGGTGCAAATGCAGGAAGGGGGAGGGGGAGACATGTTTTTGCCTCCGTTTGTTTGTCTGTCATGAAGATATCTCCAGAACTGATGATTGGGCTTTGATTTGATTTGGTGTGTGGGTTTGTTACTACATGTTTCGTGATGAAGTGATCACAATTTGGGACTAATTGGAACAAGAAAAGGGCAGAAATTGAGAAGTGGGGATGTTTTAGAATGAGATTTGTCAAAACTTAAGTTGTCTAGACTAAGTTGAATCTTTCCAATGGAATGAAGATCCAAACAATCAATTTTCTGGACTCAAAGAGACTTACATCAAGTATACTCTGGAATCAATGAAAGTGACTGATACAATTGGTTTCAGCCATGAACGGAAAATGATGGAATGTGAATCCTGGCTGAATAGAGCTCAAACGATGATCTTTCACTTGAATAAAACAATGGTATGGCCTTGGAAGAAATCCAGTCAGAAGATAATTTTTAAATGTTCAGATTGCAATATTCAGATTGCAAATGTTCAGATGGAGATGTTCAGATTGCAAATGTTCAGATTGCAAATGTTCAGATTGCAAATGTTCAGATTGCAAATGTTCAGATTCAGATTGCAAATGTTCAGATGGAGATGTTCAGATTGCAAATGTTCAGATTGGTTCAGATTGCAAATGTTCAGATTGCAAATGTTCAGATTGCAAATATTCAGATGGAGATGTTCAGATTGCAAATGTTTAGATTGCAAATGTTCAGATTGCAAATGTTTGCAGATGTTCAGATTGCAAATGTTCAGATTGCAAATGTTCAGATTGCAAATGTTCAGATTGCAAATGTTCAGATTGCAAATGCTCATCGCAGATCAAAACTTGGTGATGAATCTTGGTGGCCTAGGATTTCTGAGGTAAATTATATTCGGATCAAATGATCTCTTAAGTTATTCTAGGCATGTTGAAATTGCAACAGGTTGAGGTATGCGCTCTAGAAAGTGCTAATATTCTAGTGTATTAACTGTTATGTCATTGCACATCATCAAAAATTTGACTCGTGAAGCTTTTTCAGCAGGTCATATTAAGCCCTGCCCATTATGCATATTAATGAATTTAATGTTTTTACTAAATGAACATGTTCAAACTAGCTAAAAACATAATTCTACAAAATATGAAACAAAACAGACAAGTGATTGTTAAAATATGAGCATTTCAAGATTTTCACATTTAGCCCTGTTTACTAATTAACATGCATGACATCACCACCAAAAACAAGAGGGCACATCTACAGACAATGCGTTATCTCTGTACCGCACATGACGTGAATCCAGTGTCCTTTTTGAGATACCTTGCTTAAAAGGTCTTTTTAACAAAACCATATTAAGCCCCGCCTACTACGCATATTAATGGGATTCAATATTTTTATACAATGAATACATAGCTAACAACATAGTTATACTGAATACGAAACAAAGCAGACATACGGTTTCAAAAATATGAGCATTTCTAGATATTTACAAAAAGCCCTGCCTACTCATTAATATGCATGACATCACCACCAAAACAATAGGGCACATCTATGGGCTATCTTTGTACCACATGACATGAATCCCGTGTATCGTTCTTGAGATATCGCGCTTACGAGCTTCCTGTCAAACACACATCTTTGTACCACATATGACATGAATCCGGTGTATCGTTCTTGAGATATCGCGCTTACGAGCTTGCTGTCAAACACACACACACACCTACACACACCAGCATGACCACATAGGTTCCTACATGTAATGCTATTAGCATAGAAACCAAAAATTGGTCAAACAATGACCATTTGACAGTATTTTTAAGATCTTAGGCACCGTTTTGCTTATGCAAATATTGTGATTGTTACAGGCGACCTTTATTTTTTCATTCATAAATAATTTGTTTTTTTAATGTATGTCAATTCTTTGCAGTAGTCCCGGCATAAAAGTCTTTATGATACCTCTAATCAAATTTTAGTGACTAGAATTTCCCATGGTTTTCAGTGACTGCTTCAAGAAAGATATTTACAGAATTACATCAAGATTTTGAGCTGTTCGCCCAGTCATACATCACAAATTTTGCATAAATGAAAAACTGATTAAACTTTGATCAGCCACAACTCAAAATCTCAGAAAATGCTCCGACTTTAATACTCTTTCAACGAATATAACAATTGAATACGTCCATAGACTTTTAAAAAGAAATGATGACAACAATGAGTTTCATTGAAATATTGTGTAAATTTCTGTGATTTATTTTGGTCCTCAATAGAGGTACTGTATGCCATGATTCTGATTAGTGGAATAGCAATAAATATCTTGTGCGACTCTGTGAGACAATAAAATCAAAGAAAAAATGTATTACATCAAAGCAATACTCATATTGTATTGTGTATATGATAATTCAGTATGTACAATTAGACACAATTGACAGCTGCATTATTTACTTCATAAACTTTATTTAGTATCAGGTCCCTATAATTTTGACCCACATGGCCTCCCACCATATGTTCCACATGTATCCCATCCCATGTCCCAAATGACATCCCATGCCTTGTCCCACAAGGCATTCCACCATATCTCCCACATGGCATTCCACCATACAGTATGTCCCACATGGCATTCCACCATGTCCCACATGGCATTTCACCCTATGACCCATATGGCATCCCACCCGATGTCCCACATGAATGCCATCCTACATGTATATCCTACATTAATCCAACCATATGTACCACATAACATCCCTCCCTATGTCCCACATGACATCCCTCCCTGTGTCCCACATGGCATCTCTCGCTATGTGCCCCATGGCATCCCACCTTGTCCCGCATCAGTAATTTCCCACCTGATGTCCCACATTGGATTCCACCATATGTTCCACATTGTATCCCTCCCAATGACATCCCACTCAATGTCCCACATGGCATCACATCCCATGTCCCCATGGCCTCCTACTCTTGTCCCATATAGCCTCCTACCCTGTCACACATGGCATCCTAACCTGTCACACTTTTGTTACTCATGGCATCCCACCCCATGTCCCACATGCCATCCCACCCCATCCCATCCTATGTCCCGCATGGCATTCCACCATGTCCTACATGGCATCCTACCATGTTCCATATGGCATCCCACCCCATGACATCCCATAGGCTCCATAAGAAGTCCCATCCTAGCTACAGTAGCACAGTCCCTGATTGAGCATACTATATATGAAAGTGTCAGTTCATATAATAATTGATATGCAAATGACAAATAATTATGCCTGATATAGCCCTAGGTGTATACCACATGGTTGGCATGGGGAATGAAAGAGGGGGGCGGGGGATAGGGGGGAATACATATTGCAAAAAGTAAAGGTTTTGTGGATGAAGATAGACATACAAATGGCCTGAAGGTCGGTGTTTACATGAACAGGGCTGTCTGGGATATCGTGTATAACGAGAATGGAGACGCCCCCACAGGCCCGGTCGGCATTCACTTGATGTTTATGGTAGCAAGCTAAGTTGTTGAGGGAATAACCGTCAGTGGTTTTCAAGAAGGTTTCTTGTAGGCAGAAGACGACAGGGTTGAAAGTGGTGGCCAGTAGGTCAATTTCTTCTGGATTGACCTTAAGGCTCCTGAAGTTCCATTGTATTATGTTGTGTGTGTTACTGTAATTGAGGGTAAAGTTATATTTTTGTTCATCAATTGACAAGGCAACTACAGTTTGTTTGTGTCAAGATTAAAGGACATACAATGAAATAAATATATGAAAATATTTATGAATATATTGTTAGGACCCTGTTTTTTCTTCCTACCCAAGTTTTGTCCAGAGTTATCTCCCCTGGTTCTTTAGGTCATTGAAGTTCATCCTTCTTTATTACTTAAGACAGTAATGGTGTTATGTAACCAAGTATGTTAAGTTTCTTGTTTATTGCTCTGGTGATAGAGGAGCTATCGTTTGCATTTCTAGGTTATACAAATAGGAACTTACTGGCCACATTCCCTAATTTGCAGTGGGTTCTTGTTGAGATCAAGTATGTGAATGAGATTTACAGTCAGGCATCTGGTATGTAAATGAGCTTAGCAGACACTACTTGTACAAATTCTATTGGTTATTGTTGATCACGTGACACTAAGGTGTTGTTCATTAAAATCAGTGAGTTATAGTCGAGAAGCAAGCTAAACAGTCAGTGCTTGGAGTTCAAAGCTTGAGGAGTTCAGACTGGCAGCTGTATTGACCATAACAGAAGCCTAGCCAGCCAAATAGGCTTGGTTAAGGCGATGGGATCTCAGCTGCCAACCTGCACAACCTCACAGTAAGATTATTTCCACCAGACTCAAGTTTTGTTTTCAGTGCTTTGGGAGTGTGTGCTGGCAGTTGCAGTGACCAGTCAGAAGCCTAGCCAGCCTAAATCTATTCAGGTTTGGCTAAGGCAATGGGATCTTAGCTGCCAGTTTGCACAACCCATCACCAAGAGAAATCAGCCAGTTCTTATCAGTTCAGTTTTAGGTCTGACTGCAGCAAGAAGACTGATAGTGTAAGCAATAACATAATTACTCTCCCATTGTTGTGGAGAAAGCATGAGAGAGTAAGATTGTATGCACTGTTGGAGTTACTGTTGGAGTTGTTCTTAATAAACATCAAAGATATGAGACTTCAATTTTCCCTCTTGGTGTGCTGTTTTTTTAAGCTTAGGCCGCCGGATCGTTTCATTACAATTCTATATGTTTTCCATAAAAGCTTTGAAAATTACTCTTACATAGCAAAAATAATCATGTCATATTCATTCTTTATTACAACAATTGTAGCATAAACTTTGTGATGCCATTTTATTGGTAATAATCTTTTACATATTTGTTTGCCATTCTGTATTTATTACTGCCATCTTATCGTATGTTATTGATTCTTGATATAAGATGCACCCTTAATTACTAAATACTGTACTTCCACCACAATGAATTCACTAGATACTAAATATACTACATGTAGCTATTACCACAATTACAGAATCTTTGGTCCTTACAATTGCATTCTTCTTCATTGTGTTTTTAATGTTAAATATAAACATTTCTTTGTAAGATGGACACCTGATTACATAAGTTTGGCACAATACAACCACTGAGCTACACAAATGACATTCTAGTACAAACCTTTTAATATACAATATATCACAAATCATCAGATATATTACACTTCACAAAAGAAAAAAACTACAAGATTACAACCCATATATCTCCATTCCCAACAACCCGCCTTTATCTGGTCAAAAATTATATTGTACCCAGTCACATGACTTATGGTGCAGAAACACAACATGGAATAGACGTCACTCACGAGTTTACGTTTAAAAAAAAAATGAACAAAATCTGGCTGTGTTGAACAGATTTAGTGTTCACAATAGGGCTGTCTCGATATGTTGATTATCGCAATTTGAAGCTTCGAGGGGGCACAGAGGACAGGCGTTTCCCTCCCTCCTCCGGTCACCATGTACTTGGATGTGCAACTTGAAGCTTCGAAGGGGTACAGAGGACAGGCATTTCCCTTCTTCCCTGGGTCACCATGTACTTGTATGTGCAACTTGAAGCTTCGAAGGGGTACAGAGGACAGGTGTTTCCCCCTTCCCCAGGTCACCATGTACTTGGATGTGCAACTTGAAGCTCCAAAGGGGCACAGAGGACAGGTGTTTCCCCCTTCCCCGGGTCACCATGTACTTGGATGTGCAACTTGAAGCTCCAAAGGGGCACAGAGGACAGGTGTTTCCCCCTTCCCCGGGTTACCATGTACTTGGATGTACAACTTAAAGCTTTAAAGGGGCACAGAAGACAAGACAGGCATTTCCCCCTTCCGCGGGTTACCATGTACTTGGATGTGCAACTTAAAGGGGCACAGGCGTTTCCCCCTTCCCCAGGTCACCAAGTACTTGGATGTGTAACTTAAAGCTTTGAAGGGGCACAAAAGACAGACCAGTATTTCCCCCTTCCGCGGGTCACTATGTGCTTGGATGAGCAGCTTGAAGCTTCAAAGGGGCACAGAGGACAGGCGTTTCCCCCTTTCCCAGGTCACTATGTACTTGGATGTGCAACTTGAAGCTCCAAAGGGGCACAGTGGACAGGCGTCCTTTCCCGGGTCACCATGTACTTATGTTTTTGTGTAAGCTGCTAAAAAACAAATTGGCCTTGGAATGCTTGGAGGATGTGTAACAAAACATCATTTGAAACCAGATGGACACTGTGTCCCACTGTACTCCCTCTCCCCCGAATTGTGAGAATGAGAATTCCTGCTCAGGGTACACTGATACTGTTTGCTCATCCTCATAAATAGCAAGAAACACATTTGCAAAATTGAACAATCTCATCATTTAATTTACCTACTGTACCATACGATATCATTTGTTTGGTTTTAATTCACAACATTCCACAAGTAGATGATGCCACATAAATGTTACGCTGCAGATGTTCCCTTACTAGTCGTCTATCAAAGTAAAGTTGCAAGGACTTCAGACACTACTTTTAAATACAAGAATCTTGTACCCATTTTCTTCAACCAAAATATTTCTCACATAAAATATTTCATATAATTTCATCTGGAAATATAAAATCTGTCTATTCTTGAATAAATAACAATTTCAAGTTGGAAATCTATCCTATTGTATGTCTGTCAGCGCTTCATCAACTGTATGTCATGATAGACATGGGCTCACATATTGCACGTCCCTCACAGGGGTCATAGTAGTACCCTACAAAAGCACCAGTGTAGTTGACGATGGGGAACATGATGACTGCTCCCAGCAGGGACCCTATCTGGGTGATGCTCCCAAACCAGATAAGAAGCACCCTGTTGTTGCGTTCTTTCCTCAGGATCCAGCCAATGGTAGCTTTTGTGTATGTGAAGAAACCGACCACCAAAACCCAGGCCAGCACCTGATGTAAAGAGAAAGGTAACAATAAGTAAGAATCACATGTATGTTTGCCTTTCTATTTAACACATGGAGTCCCAGCATCGCATATACGCATCCATATTTCTCCCTTTCATGTACCAGCATCGCATATATATGACGGATATCATAGCATCAATTACATGGAATTTATTCAAATTGGTGGGATACTTCCTTTTTTGTTTTGTAAAATCAAAGTAACTAAACATTTTGTCTATCTATTTTCAAGTGTAGGGGTCGGTCATACTTCCTGTTTTAGTCAGAAAAGGGTCACACACACGACAAAATTTTGTGAACAAAGCGAAGCCGAGATTTATATTGGCAATTTACATACAAAATGGTGTTACTAGTTGATGATCCTCTGCCGTTAGATAGTGATGATGAGTCTCATTTGGAGCCAGATTTCGATACAAACAGTGATAGCAAGAGTGATTTTGACAGTGATGAAGAGGAATTTACAATAAATAATGGTGATTTTAAGATCAACTTGGACATAGACAATGCAGATAAAAAAGCTAAGTGGAGCAATGATAATGTTACCAAACCTTGACAACATTTGTTTACGAAAGTGACTGGTATTTACGCTAATCTACTTGCAATTTAGTATTGTTTTGTTATTTTGAATATTAAAAAACCTTCCGGGTCCCAAGGGAATTACACACTAAAATTTTTTTATAGGACTCTAAACTGTTTAATTCATCATGGATTTTGACTTTCTTTTTGCTACTTTCATGCTTTTCAATAGATATTAAAGCAATTTAGTTATTGTTAGTTAATGTACCCAGGCCACTTTAGAAAATTGTTCATTTGGAGCAAGGTTGGAAAAGCTTGTAAACAGCACAAACCTCGTTAATGGGAATGCCTTTTATCTCAGCAGGAACAAACCCATAATGGAAAAAAAAATGTGAAAAATTGTTTCCACAACATGAATTACATGCATTTTGAACCTAGAAAACATAAACATCCTCAAATTTTGGCCCTGGACCCCCACAAAGTGATTCCACCCCTTGACCCCGCCTGGAGACAAACAACCAACAGGAAGAGCAGCCATTATTTCTTTATGTTTGTGGGAACAGTTGCAAGGTATTTCAATCCCGATTTGGAGTAACCCAACCTACCCAACGAAATTACTACCTACTAAAATGATGGTATTTTATTTTATCTGAATTGATAGCAATTTAGTGTATAAAAGGTATGAAAAAGCTTGAATTTTGCTTCAAAAAAATGTTTTGCATATCAACGACCTACTTTTTCAGAACAAGATGGGTTACTCCAAACAAACATTTTTTTAAGCCAGGCCCCATCCATATACCTTTAAAAAGACATTTTTGTTTGTAAAAAAATGTTGAAATACTTGCTAATAAAAGTTCTTGTAAAGAGAATTTCATCATTTTTAATTAAATATGAGAATGTTTATAACTTCAATAGAATGGAGAAGAAGTAGTTTCTTTCTTAAACAAGAACGGTAAATACCATCATGGTTCGCATGCCCATGCAATTTGACACCCATATCATATGATCCGGCCAATCTTAAAAATGGCATCTCACACTAAGTCCCACATGGCATCCACTGTCCCACATGGCATCCCACCCCATGACATCCCATCCCATCCCTTGTTCCACATGGCATTCCACCATATCTCCCACTCCCACGTGGCATTCCACCATATGTCCCACATGGCATCCCATCCTATGACCCACATGGCATCCCACCCTATGTCCCACATGGATCTCATCCCATGTCCCACATGACATCCCATCTATTCCTTGTCCCACGTCGCATTTCACAATGTCCCACATGGCATCCAATTCTATGACCCACATGGCATCCCATTCTATGACCCACATGGCATCCCACCCTATGTCCCACATGGATCCCATCCCATGTCCCAAATGGCATCTCACCCTATGTCCCCCATGACGTCCCACCTTATATGTCCTGCATCAGTGTCTTCCCACCAATGTCCCACATGGCATCCCACCTTATGTCCCACATTGGATCCCACCATATGTTCCACATTGTATCCCTCCCAATGTCCCAATGACATCCTACTTCATGTCTCACATGCCATCACATCCCATGTCCTCCTACCTTATGTCCCACATAGCCTCCTACCCTATGTCACACATGGCATCCCAACCTATGTCACACTCTTGTGTTACTCGTAGCATCCCACCCCATGTCCCACATGGCATCCCACCCCATGTCCCACATGGCATCCCACCCCATGTCCCACATGGAATCCCATGCCATGTCTTACATGGCATCCCACCCCATGTCTATTATAGCATCCCACCCCATGTCCCACATGGCATCCTACCCCATGTCCCACATGGCATCCCACCCCATGTCCCACCTGACATCCCACCCCATGTCCCACCTGACATCCCATAGGCTCCATAAGAAGTCTCTTCCTAGCTATCACAGTCCCTGATTGAGCATACTACAGTATATGAAAGCAGAGGTTGCTTTATAATTTTTTGTCTGGAGTATTTGGTTAAGACAAGCCCTTGACTTTCGGCGTATTTTGTAAATTTGACGTCGTATGTACAGGGCACTGCATAATGTACAGGGCACTGCATAATGTATATCATATGTCCCGCATGGCCCCCATCCATGTCCCACATGACATCCCTCCCTATGTCCATATGCAGTCACATCCTGTAACACTCCCTGACTGAGCATACTGTACTAATTAAAAAGTCTGGTCAGTTCATATACTGTAGCAGCTTTATGCAAATAACCACAATAATAAAGCCGGAGTTTAATAATCATGCCTGATACAACCGTTGATGCCCAAATATTTTGAAGAATTTTAAGGATGTTAAATCTCCAGTGCCACGAGAAAGACTCTTGAGGATCTATCTCTGAAGAATAATGGAAAATTATATCATTTTACAGTTATCTTCTATAGAATATCAAATGTCTTGTGGACTTTTTAAGAAAACTAGTCTTCAATCTGTCTTAAGTGTCTCAGAAAAACTTCAACATTTTGTAAGGAAATTCTAACCTTCCATAAGGATATCTAAAGAAACTTTAACTTTTTTGAGGATATATGAAGAAACTATACCATTTGCTAAAGGAATTCTAAAAAAAACTAATATTTTTGAAAAAATCGCAGGAAAAACTGTAGATGGCCAGACAGAGGACCGGACGGCCGGACAAAATCACCATTACTAGGTTCGCATTGTGCTTCGCATTGTGCTTCGCATTATGCTTCGCATTGTGCTTCGCATTGTGCTTCGCATTGCGCTTTGCATTACGCTTCGCATTATGCTTCGCATGCCAACCAAAAAGTAGATTCTTTCTTTAAAAATTGTTTGTTTGGTGTAACCCATCTTGTTCTGAACAAATGGTGTACACTGTAGGTAAAGCAATATTTGGGGTTAAACTCAAAAAAATACATTTTATACACTAAAGAGTCATCATTTCATATCAAAGTAACAATTAGTTATTAAGTTTGTTGGGTATTTTCTTTATACGATAAGGATGGCCTGGATTTGAAGAAGTGCAACTGTATCCGACTGGGAATTTCCTTTACTGGATCATACCTCAATTAATCCTATCACAGACCACAGGTCCCCACAAGCCTCCTGCATGTATGATGCAAGTACAGTATATCACAGCCTAAAGCAGAGATCGCGTTAACGACAAATTTGTTGTATTTTACGCCATGGCTGAAATTTCTTAGGACACAGGTACACCCTGTGTCGTAAGATCTTAGATATAGCATGTGGAATTTTACGCCAGAGTTTTTCATGAACATAACTAAAATCATGAACATCTTACCTCTCTGATGCGATTCAAAGTTTTACTTCACACAAAAATGATTTTGAATTACCCATAAACAAAAGAAAAATGACACAACTACGAGACTAATGGCCAAATGATTGAACATGCCCGTAGTGCTGCCATTAACACATAGGCCTATAGGCTAGTACATAGACCCTATGCATGATGTACATACACTGTACATACAGTGTATGTGAAAGTTTTGATGTTGTTTTGAATGCAGGCTGTCAATTGTCAACGATATTATTAGCTAGGATTTAACTTTCCTCCTGTATTGTGTTGATCGTGTATCTGTAAAGTGATCACAGTCTGCAAGTCAAGTTACTATACTGTAAAGAAGTAGGCGTGTTCAAGATCTAAATAGTATATTATAGCAGACAATTGGTCAAAGTTCACTAAAACCTCATGAAAGTTTGGATACGATAAACAAAAGTATTTTCTAGTTTATTTTGGGATTGTTAACCCAAATTTCATGACTCAACAATCAACACAGGATTGGGTATGAACTTTTTCGTAATATTCTTTTATGATAATAATAGTCCAATTTTTTAATGTTTTTGGTATTTTAAGCACAATTTTCATTCACTTTAGCGAGGCAGGCCTACACAAGTGTGTTGTATTGATAACAATTACTTGCATGCTTCGCTAGCGCGCAATGCCCTGTTCATTACGCAATGCCCTGTACATACGACGGCAAATTGACAAAATACGCCAAACTTCAAGGGCTTGTCGTAAGCAAATATGCCAGGCAAAAAATCATAACGCAACCTCTGGCCTAAAGCAAACCTTTTATTACAGTAAGATCGGGGGCAGGTTTTCCATACTACTGTATATTAATTACACACTATATATCGGGTAACATAAGAATCACTCTTTCACATAAAGTACAGTACGTGAGCATCTCTAAAACTTTAAAAACTTTGAAAATTTACCACAAGGATTTTGCCAATGACTTCGTCCTGCAGGGGAGGTGTTGGGCTAGTAGCAGCCGTCATCAGGCAGTAGGCTCCAGCAACCAGTCCACCAACAGTGGTTATTATGATGACCCTCAGCTTTTCAAATGGCTTGAACATCACCATAAAGCATGCTGCAGGGTTTGCTATATTACCAAGCGTCGCTGCAAGAAGATATGTTTTAGATGAATACGCTCCTGCTGAATAACTTTGAATAGAGGGCAGAATACCATTACTGAGGGCATTAACAATGCCAAGAATTACAAACAAACAAATGAAATGTGAGACAGGGTGTTCTTTGTGTTTATTCACAGATGAAACTGACAACTTTGTGACTTCTAATTCAGTGTCGGTGTCTTTCACATTAATAGAAAGCATATCGTAAGATTCAACTGGTGGTAACTGGGAAGCACTGCTTTCTGTATCAAAGGATTCAAGCTCTTTAGCATGCTGAGTTTTAACGACAGGAAGAATGTTTAGCAAAAGGAATGAAGAGAAACAGCCAAACATCATTGCGGTCAGGAATGCAAAGAATCCCTCTGGCCCAAAGCGGGCAGGCTCGGAGAAGCTAATCCAATTGGTGCAACGATAGGAGCCCGAGCTATTCGTAATCACATTGGTGTAATTTGCAATGCAAATGGAATCCCCACCCACCCCTTGACCTAATGCCACCAGGCCTGGAAGAAGGGAACTCATGCCTTCACCTATAAAGTACCATGTGAGGTAAATGTTTTTGAACCGTGCCATGAAAGGGGTAAATGTAACGGAAGAGGTGCAGTCGACGATTGACAAGAAAAAACACAAGATGAGAAGAGCGGTGCTGTGAAGTTGTCCATCTTTCCACACGGTGAATGCATCCCAATAAAATATCAACAGCAAGCATGACACCCAGCCTATTGTGGTTATGATGTACACAGTTGGTACTTCCAATTTAATGTTACCTTTGGTGAAGAAGCTTGCAACAGTAAATATCAGTGGCCCCACATTTGCAAGTTGAATAATGATGGTTAGCCACGAAGCTAAAGCATAATTTTCTGGTATTCCCAATGTTACAAAGAGAGGGAGCTCTACCCATACACCATTAATGGCCACCCACGATCCTGTTCCGAACAACACAACCAAAAATGTAGTAAATCCACGGCTTGAATAATTTTTCACTTCTTCCATTTTAGTAAAATACAATCTTCCTTTAAGAGTGCAAAACGAACATAAAACCAAGTCACTGCTGCAATACTTCAAAAAAAGGACAGAGCTGATGCTTGCAACAGAAATGATTTACCAGTCTTCATGAGAGACATAACCTACTCACAGCATTCTTTGGAAACAAGTTCAATTTTTACCAATCAAATTCTAAGCCTGGATGATCAGAATAATGCTCTTCAAACATCAGTTTGATTCCCACTGGTTATGATTTGTTTCTTATCTGTGACCCTCAGCACACAATCCAGGTTACACCAAGCTGCAAAACAAAGAAGCAATAACATACAAGTTTTATGACAACTTTTGTTACATCTATTCTAAACAAAGATTACTTAGTAACTTCAAATTATTTACATTTTGCCAGACTTTGAGACTCAAATTTGAACAAGAACAGAATTCTTTTCTCAGTGATCAAATAAATATATTAAATAAGAATCTTTTGCTTCTCAAACTAGTAACAATATTGGCAGCTCACAAACTTCTCTTGTTGGAATTTTCAAGTAACCTTCACCTTTGAATTTGACCTTCTGACATTAAAGGACAATGGATACCCAACCCCTCACATGCACTGTTATGGTTTGGTTTGGTTTGTTGATGTTTAACCCACCACCATGACAGTCAGAGTCAAATGTGCCAAGAGGGTGTTAATAAATAAGAGTTAGGATAGTGAGAAGATGAAAGGTTTGTAAAGGAGAAAAAGGGGAAAGGCTGAATTGTGGGAGAAAAATTCAAGTGAAAAGAAAGGGGTGTGTAAGATTAGGTATAGAATGGGAGGAGGGGAGAAGATTATATGTGGTGGAAGAGGTTGTTATTGCAGAGGAAGTTGATGTTTGAGGAAGAATTGTTTTCGAATAGGTCCAAGATTGAGATGAGTGGGGAAAGAAGAGATCTGGAGTTCTGGTATAGGGGACAGGTTAAGAAAATATGCTTGGAGAGATCGCTGTTGCAAGTGGGGCAAAGAGGGGCAGGGAGTCAGATAAGAGATGGGAGTGAGTAAGAGAGGAGTGGCCAAGGCGGATGCAGGTGACAACGATGTCTTCCCTGAAGTAGCAACTATGCAGAGGGGTGTTGGTCCCGACTTTGGGTTTAATGGTGTGAAGTTTATTACTGCGCTGTTAAGAAATGGAGCTTCAGATACAGTACAAAAGGAACAGTACAATTCAGCACATCCAATCTTATCATGGGGCTTGTCCCCGTGTCAACTTAAAAGAAATGTTCCCATATTTTTTTGTAACCTTTCATTAAAAAGAAAAAAACTTTAGAAACAATTTAGTATAAAAATCATTGTTGATATGTTATTCCTACCAGGAGATATTCAAATTTTAAGGTTCACAAAAAATGCCAATTAACAAATAGGAAAAGGCTGGATATGACATCACAGCAACACATTCTCCCACAAAGCTTATGTATTTTATTAAAATCCATCATCCTTTTTTTATTAGTAAAACCTGCAAGAAAAATAAATTGATCAAAGTTCAGTATTTAAATACATTGCCAAATATGTCCTACTGTACTTCAATAACTTTTGGAAAATTGTTTCTATACACAACCAATTAACGTTCAAAGAAATACATAAACATTTGCAATGGAAATGCCTCTATGACATCATCAAACACGTATTTATCATATTGTACATAAACTTTAAAATATGCAAGTGGGAAATCTTTAAAAATCTATATCTTCTGAACGGAATATGATATCAAACTGGTTTTTGTACTAAATTGGCTGGCTCTAAAAGAAAGCTCTTTCAAATAATTTTTTACAAAAAACTATGGAGATTCCTTTAAAGGAGCGTCTGTCCAAAGGTGAGGGCGTCATGTTTGCTAAGTCATGGGAATTTTGAAATAAACGCAGGTCTGATATTTGATAGTCATATTGTTCAAAACTCAACGCATTTATCAAAAATAATTATGATTAACTAATTTGTTTAAGATGGCAAGAGAACAAGCTTATAGCCAGCATGGGGAATCTGTTTACCCCCTTGCGATATAACTTCGCCCCCCTTAACTAAAATCAAAGATTTGAAATATAACATAAGGGTATATAGAGAATCTGCCAAAACTCCCCCTCTTGTAGTGCATGCCCCACACACACACACTCACCTTTTCTAAATATCCTGTCTATGGGCCCATATTCTTTCATCCAGTGCTATTCACATGAAGATTACTATCATGACCACTACCAACCAAATGGTTATATATTTTCTGAATAATGTGCATCATGTTTATAATATGCAAACAATGTAGAATTCCACCTTATGCACTACTTGTATCTCTTCATAGTTCTGTCCATGTAAAGATACCTGCAGCAATACCAAAAAAGCTGGTACCATGTTAGTTTGTAAGAAACGGATATCAAATGCTTGCTAAATTTTAGCTGGGTAATGTCTGTATAAGACCTACTTTATGTCTGCCATATATGTTTGGTTTGTTGATGTTTTACAGCACTGCGACAGTCAGAGTAAAATGTGCCAAGAGAGTGTTAATAAATTTAGCTGTAAGAGGTAGGATAGTGAGGAGATGGAAGGTTTGTAAGGGATAAAAGGGGAAAAAAAAAAAGGGGGGTAAGTAAGGTTACAGTAAAAAGGGAGAGGAGGGGGGAGTTAAATGTGGTGGAAGAGGTTGTTGTTGCGGAGGAAGTTGATGATGTTTGAGGAAGAATTGTTTTCGAAAAGTTCAGAGATTGAGGATAGTGAGGAGAGAAGAGATCTGCCATATGCAGTACAAGTTTTCACAAAAGGTTAGTTAGCCTAGGTATATGTAGGGATAAAACCAGACTTGTTGACTGAGGATTGGAAAAAGAAGCCATCACTAAGTCTGGGGACCACAAAGGACTTCTGATGGGGTCCAGGCACAGCCCTTGATTGATCTTACTCTAGCATTTCTGTGGTGCATTTCTGTGGTCTACAGTTACATTGTAATTAAACAGAATTTTGGGTTAAATAAAATATTATAAACCCTTATTTTCAAACTGTGAACAGTACCTGCTGTATGTTCATCTCATAAACTAGCTAGATTTAAGTTTATACCTATCAATTCTTTGACTGTTGAAATATTGTACTTGGAGAGGTCATACCCTATGCCCTCCTGGCTACCCATGTAATAAGGACAGGTAGAAGCAACGTAATGTAGGTTTAGGAAATATCCAAATACATATACTACAGTATGTAAATACAAAACCAGAAGACTAAAATGATTAGTGGTTCTAATGTATTCTTTCATTGTGCTTTGATTTTCAAGTTTATGCTAACTAGCATTGCATATCATGAAATATGCTAAATAACATATATTCAGAAGCATGCCCATCGATAAAATAGAACCTGTTGATAACATTACAAGTATGATGCAAAACATGCATACAGTTATACATTAATTACTGAATGACATGAATCCAGTTTATTGTTCTTGAAATATCGTGATTACAAGCTCTTTTCAGCAAAATCACCAGCGTTTTACCGGCGTTTTACCAGCGCTTTACAAGCGAGTTTGAAATGATAAAATCAGGAGATATCAGTTCAGTTTCACAAGCCACATCACTGTGAAACAATTTAAAATAAACAATGAGTAGCCATAGTGTCATTATAAAATAAAAATATTGTCATGCCTATTCAGTTTAGTAACCAATGAAAGGTCTGAATTGAGTGAAAACGTTTGACAATATTGAAATACAATGAGAGTTTGAAACATCATATCAAAGGAATATTAGAACATTAGGGCCTACATCAATAGTATGCGAACATCACATCAGAATAATATAGAACATCACATCGGAATATCATTAAAACATCACATCGAAATAGTAATGAACTTTATGTATGAATTTAATGACGATAAGTCATAACTGATTATGATTTTGAAATATAAAACAAGCGTAATTAAACCAAAATTCTAACGATCCCCTTAAAAATAGGTTTCTACTCTCCCTCCAGATGAGTGTTTTCCTTTTCAATGTGCAGATTATTTTCAGTCGCTAGTGCAATATTGCTTGCACTTTGTTCCTTTTCTGATATTTTTAATTCCAACATTTTGTAGCCTACATTTGTGTACTGTATGTAAATTCATTCTCAGTGAAAGAGATACAACCAACAATTTTAAGATTTGGTTTGTTGATGTTTAACGGCACCGCAACAGTCAAGAGTCAAATGTGCCAAAAGAGTGTTAATAAATAATGGTGTAAGAGTTAGGATAGTGAGGAGATGGAAGGTTTGTAAGGGAGATAAAGGGAAAAAGATGAATGTGGGAGAAAAATTTAGGTGAAAATAAAGGGGTGTGTAAGGTTAGGTGTAGAAGGGGAGGAGATTATATGACAATTTTAAGCAAACATTTTTGCCATTGCCACTGCAATATAATTGAGCTTTGGCAGTTTAAACAGTGCAGTATGGCTGTACTTTAATTGAGCTTTGGCAGTTTAAACAAAGTGTGACTTGGCAGTATTTTCAATTACTTAGGTACAGTTCAGACACTTCCATCGCTCTACATAGCGAGTCATCGCGGAGAAGGATCAGTCAAATAATTGCTTATTTTAACCAACTTATACTATCCATTGAGGTTTAGAAGGTAAGTGCCCATTAAGATTAAGCCTTTGAGCTAATCATCCCTTTGAGGGTATTTGAGCTTATGCGAAGCAAGCCCAAATCCTGAATTTCGTTCGGATTTAACTCAGTGCAATCCGAATGAATTTAGCATACACAATAAGATTGGCTCAGGAAATAACACCAAATATGTCCAATCCAAATAAAACTTTGTTTTCATTGGCTGGAGAGTTAAAATATCGTCTGGCACATATGCTAATCAAGCTTGATATCTTGTTTGGGATTTGTCCCACACTATAACTAAATTGGGGCATAGCTTTCGTAATTGATAATTCATTTGGGCTATAACTTGCGTTTAAAAACTAAAGCTCTAAAAATAAAATAGCCTTGAATTGGCTTTATATCCATATAGTGCAATTGAATAACTCAGCCTATAAATTTTCAAATCACCAGAGTGTTAATAACCAGGGAACTTGAAGTACTAACAGCTCCTTGCAGTAACATTATCTGGCTTCTCACAAGAACATCTTTTGTTTGCATACAGGAAAGAGTGTCTAATAACTAATGCATCAAATCACTTATCTGTGGTGAGTTTCTTCACGGGTCAAGTACATGTAAGTCCTTCTTGTATGAAAGAGAAATTGAAAGGTAATTTATAAAATCTTTTAGTTATATTTCCTATAATGATTGCCACCGTTGGAATTGTATTTGTATGATGCTATTATCATTTAATTGTAATTCATTAATTATAATTGATTATTTGCTCAAAAATGGCTAATACATTAGCAATATGAGGAAAATATGCCATAGTTAAAAGCATGTCTTGTTGCAAGGATGTAAAATCCATCTTGTTTTATGTCTTTGCTTTTGTTTTGAATTGACACCTATGATAGGGCCTAATAACAAACAAATGCAAATTGGCAAAAAACACAAGAACTAAATGAAAATAAATGTCCTGTCCACTGTCGGAATCTCAGACTAGCCACAGTACTGGCCATACGAATCATGCATAGGCTAGGTCTGTATGATGTTGTGTTGCCACATGCCACTGACGCCTCCCGCTCACATTTAAGACCCAACTAGAGCTTACTCCACCCCATTTACTAACAATTTGCATGAAAAGGTATCAATTTCAAATTATTTTGGAATAATGGGAAGATAAAGAAGAGTAAAATTGCTGAAAGAAAGTAAGAAAATTTATAAGCATGATTTTTTTTAAGCATACATTTTTTTCTCCAAGTTTTATCAAATTGAAATAAAAACCCTTTTCCCCCTAAATTCCTTGATTGTTGTCTAAAATTGATGTTTTAAGATTTTTCAATCTTTCCTTTATAAATAATGAAAGTTTTAAGAAAATCGGTTAATTATAGCCAAAGTATTAATCAGAACCAAAAGGTTTTGTGGTTTTGAAGCTTTTTTTCATATGCTGATTGATTTGCAAGTTTCGTATTAACTGTCATGTCATTGCATACCATGAAATATTTGTTCCAAGATATTTATTCATAAGCCACGACCATCATGCATGATGCAGATCAATCAAATAGACATACCTATTTTGACAATACTAGCATGTGCACAATAATTAACAACATTATCATAGTAAATATGATGCATAACAGACATACAGTTGCTCATTATATTTAAAGAATTTTAGGTTAAGCCCCGCCTACTCATTAATATGCATGGTATCACCACCAAAACCAATAAGGCATATTGAGACTACAACATTATATCCTTGAGGAGTTTTTGTGTATAATCGTGGATATTTACTTAATTGATTAATTGCACTTTAATGCTTTCAGATTCTGGACTGAGTTTTTACCATCACTTCCGAACTTCTGAACTTAAGACGGATCTTGCGTTGGCTGAATTTAACATGCATTAATATATAGTGTCACAAACCTTCTTCCATGGAGATACTTCACCATGAAGAACAACTCTTTGTGACCTGTCAACTAACCAAGAATATATCCAACTGGCACACTTTCCCTCCACACCAAGCACTCTTATTTTATCATGAGCCTTCCCAATGGAACCTTACCAAATGCTTTTTGAAAATCTAAATAGATAACATCCACATTATGACCAGAATTGACTACTGTAATTTAGTAACATCATCAAGAAACTCCAATAAACTAGAAGCACAAGACCTCTTAGGTAAGAGCCCATGCTGGGACAAATTCAACAAACCATTGACCAGTCAATGATCTAGTACAACATCCTTAACAATAGACTCCATGACCTTGCACACAACACTGGTGAGACTCACTGGCCTATAGTTACAAGGCAAACTGTGGTCACCCTTTTTAAAAATAGGAGTGACATTAGCAATTCTCCAATCACTACGAACAACACCAACATCAAAGCACTTTGAAAAGATAATATTCAGGGAAACAGAAAGAACATCAGAACACTCCGTAAGACAGCAGAATGTATACCATCTAAACTGGGTGCTTTATTTGAGTTCAAACCCTTTAATTTCTTAGACACAATATCAACTGAAAAATCAACATTCTTAATGGATACTGGAGAGTGCACACTTTAATAATCCACAACATAATCAGCAGGAGACTCCTTGGTAAAAACAGACACAAATTAGTCATTCAAATCCTTGCCACTATTGATAGTAACACCATCATTACCCTGAAGGGGACCAACAACCTCCTTAATTTTTGCTTTGAGCGAACATAAGAATGAATCGATCTAATCTTAACCTCTTTGGAAAAACATATTTTAAACACTTTTAGAATCTCTTATCAAACCCTTTGTGGACTTTTCATAATCCTTATACCTAGCAAGCTCCGCAGGACACCCACTGTGTTTATAACAATGCCACAAACCTCTTCTTTTTCCGAACAACCTGCAAAACCTCCCAAACATCCACACTAGCTGATTATGCCTACAGACTTTCTTTAATGGGACAAACCAATTTACACCCTTAAAAAACTATACTTGGAAACATCACATGCTTTAGAAGGATTAAAGTCATGGAGCAAAGAAGTCCAATCGAATGACAATATCCTGAAGTGCAGCAACGTCAGCATTCTTAATATCTAAAACAAGTTTATTAGCTGTAGAAGCCTTTGTGAAACAATACAGATCAAAACTAATGAGGTCATGATCACTACACCCTACCTTGCCGCTACATACTCTCTTCACTACTAAAAATCAAATCAAGACAATTACTACCACGCATGGAAAACAACACATGCTGGGTGAATTTTTGTTCACGTTTGCTCATCGATTACTGCGTGTTTAATCAAAATTGAATCCTAAATTAATGAAAAGTACAGCAAATCTACCCAAACTTACAACTAAGTGGACTTCTATTAAAGTATTCGGTCATCCAGGCATTTTTAACAGCCAGGACTCTTTGTCAGTGAAAACGTGCTACGATTTGTGCACAAGTGAACACCACGCTTTATTCTACATATGCACGATACATTATATTTCAAACTTCAAAGGATCTTTTCTACAATATTTCCTCCACATTTGCAACATTTCCTGCAAAATTACAAAGAGAACGTAGAGATTTGAGCCTCTAAATGTGACCGATTTCACACTGGCTGTAGGCTAATGGTAAAATCATTTACGAACAAATTGTACGTTCAGATTTTTGAATCTGAATCGGTTAAGTCAGCAAAAATCTTTCAAGAGGACATGAACGCCAACCGAGCGTAAAAAGTATGAGTATAAAATATAAAAAAATAAAAAACTAGTTAGCAATACAAGTGTTAGTAAGTTTAGCTTTGAAACAGTTGAGACTTGGTGCATGTACAATGTCTGACAGTAAAGCACTCCAATCCTTTAGTGTGAGGGAAGAAAGAGTGTTTATATACATTCTTTTTAGCATAGAGAACCTGGAAATTAAGGTCATGATTATTTCTTGTATTAGTTCTGACAGTGGGGATAAGTTCATCTTTAATTATTTACGCACGTTATTGTGACGTCTTCCCGAATAGGGCCTACGCCTAGGCCATAGGTGTTCCTAGCGCTATGGCAATCTATATGCTTACTAGTACTATATATATATATATATATATATATATATATATATATATATATATATATATATATATATATATATATATATATATATATATATATACATATATATATATATGTATATATATATATACATATATATACATATATATATATATATATATATATATATATATATATATATATATATATATATATATATATATATATATATATATATATATATATATATATATATATATATATATATATATATATATATATATATATATATATATATATATATATATATATATATATACTAGTATTTGTATTTACTGGTACTAGCATATACTACTAGCAGTAGCATACAGGTTGCCATAACGCTAGGAGTAGGAGAACATCTGCAGCCTAGGCTCCCTACTCCAAATACGATTGTTCGTGATTTCGACAAAAATTGCACATTGATAAACCTGAAAACTCCAATAAATGTAATTATGATCTGATTTGTCATGATATTTCAGCAAAGAAATACAAAATTCCACAACCCGCAATGGCTGAAAACGAGGTGTTTTTGTGGAAACATTTCGGCCTTCACGTTACTTTTTGGATTTATCCAGGCCAATTTTAGTTAGATTACGAGAAAATGTAATTTTTTCACAAATGTCAATGTAATTTTTCCACAAAAACAAAATCAAATTAGACTCTAGGGCTACCTAGGTCTATTTTAGAAAACAAAGATAAAAATTTACCTGGTTTTATGGACCGTTATAATCCGCATGCACTTTCACTAAAAATTTCAGCTTTAGAAAGAACTACACTTTAATAATCAAAGCACATCAACGTCCTGACGTGAGGCCTGATTTTAATTAAACGTTTCGTTAGTCAATTTATACAAATTACAACGTGCATGTATGATGTAACATTTAGCCGACAGTGCAGTGTGTAGTAAATGTGTGGTTGAAAGTCACATGTAGCGCGTGAAAAACAAAGACTATCAATAGCGACAACAACAAAGCTCAAGAAGTGATTTACACACAACTATCAGAAAGATGTCACTTTGACCAGAGATATGTCACTTAAGTTAATTAGCTAATGTAATATATGCAACAAACAGAAGCACGTCTTAAATCCAAACATTTTAAGGCAAACGATAT